>OY757275.1:9102584-9356945 GCA_963584085.1 Pyrausta aurata | reverse complement strand
TAGGACCTGTAAAATGCTAATTGAAAAAAAAAACAGTTTTGCTAGTTTCGCAATTTACACTATTAATTATGTACTATAAATCATTATGGTATCAACTCATACTTTATCTCAACAATCTTGTCCCATGAGCGTTATTGTTGTGTAAATTGTTAAGCCTATTGTGAGATAGGTCTCAGAGATAGGCCTAGCTTGACAGACATCTAGTGAAATGCTATGCTTTCATTGTTATCACAAGGGCTTCTTGAAAGTCAAGATTGAAGAGTTCTTCGTCCGTCTTGACCCCTGACACTGTAAGTGCTCTCACACGAGTGACTCTTGAAGACGGCTGCGGTGACATATTGACGGCGAATTGACATCACGTTTACGGAGCATTGACGGCTAGCTACATGTCGACAGAAACTGTTGATAAACTGATGCAAATGACCCCTGACACTCTTAGCTCTCTCATCCGAGTGACTCTTGACGACGGCTATGGTGACATATTGACGGCGAGTTGACATCACGTTGACGGAACATTGACAGCTAGCTACATGTCGACGGCAGCTTTTGATAAACAAACTGCAAAAAAAACTGTCAGCGCCACTTGTATGACACGTCAGCCGCACATTGACGAGACACTTTCATTTGTATGTTGATTCCGCAAATTTCGTACAACAGTTTGCACAAAATCTCACTCTGAATCATTTTAAAAGCAAAATATTTAACACACGAGTAGGTTTTGACTACTAAGCAATTGAATTTGGTTATTGTATCTGTGGTTTAGATACTACGAGATAAGGCATCTTCGGTTCATTGACTTGATTTGATATTGATATGCAGATAAAATTAGCACTTGAAATGAGAACTTTGATTCGTCATGGCTGTGAAATCGATCTACTAATGCTATAGGTATATGATAAGGCAGGGTAGGGAAAGGCAGTAAGTTAAATGATTTGTTTTTTCAAGCGAATAATGAAATAAAAGTGTGGTATTAGTATATGAACAGATTATAACACTAATCATCACGCAATTCAAATTCAGCAAGTAAATAGATAATAATAGTGCTAGTAATAATAGTATTTGGAGCAAAGGAGCTTTGGCCTATTTTGTTTAAATTGTTAACTATCGTTTCTACTACAGCATAAAACTCCAAATAAGACCAACTATAAACAATATCCAATCAAATACATATACACCCACTGAATCTTGTATCTGAAAATAACATGTCCAAATTTCAACAATCTCCCTTGGGTGACAGTCGATATCATCCCAAAACTTGATCAATTCCGGTCTCTGATGAAATCGATTGAAACTAATTTTGAACACACACCGGTAAATGTCAAAGTGATTCAACGAACGAGGTACTTACCAATAAAGTAATGGTAGGAATGTTGATTTGATTCCATGGAGTGTGAAAGTATCTTAAATGATGTTGTTAGGGTCCCGTAGCCGAATGGAAAAAACGGAACCCATAAAGTTCCGTTATAGAACCTAAAAAAGTAATTTTGCTTGTGTCAAATCACATTCATATTTGTAAAACCAATTTTCTAAAAGTCAACATTTGAAAATAAGTCGCTTCCAATGTGGTAAAAGATGGTCGTCCCCCTCTAGCTTTTAAACTAAGAAAATGAAACATTTGAAAAATATATATAATGTACATGTCATTAAAACACTTCACTTCAATTTATTTGAACAAAATCAAACTGTTTGTATTTTAAATATATCGTTCATTATTATAAACCGCAAGCAAGGAAAGCACGTAAAGCCGTTGGTCCTGCGCCTGATCTCTCTCCGGTCGTGTCAGATTGCTGTCCCATCGGGCTATGAAAGTGAAAGGAATAGAGAGTGCACCTGTGTTTGCGCACACACTTGTGCACTATAATATGTCCCGCGCAGTCGGTTAGTCGTTGTGACTGGCCACCGTAGTCGAAATCGGCTAGGGGGACTATTATTATAAACCGCAAATATTACTTTGTCTTTCATACAAACTATTAAAAACAAAGTTATTTTTGCCGTCCATAAATATTGTGATTTTTTCGCTAGGTGGAAGTAAGTGAACCTAGAATTCAGTTAAGGGTGGCACGGGAACCTTTAGTGCGCGGGTCCGACTCACACTTGGCCGGTTATTTTACAGTTTGTTTGTAGAAATGTTTAATTCAGACTTTCTGAGGTGAGCTGTACTACAGTCTCACTGGACTCTACCTATATCGTCCCCGTCGAGTCAAAATTAAATAACCAACAAAACCAAAGTTCCGAGATATTTGAGTTTTTGTGATTTTTTTAAACAAAAATGGCGATAACATTCCAAGCCGAAGGAAATTTATGGAGATTTTGAAATGTTATGAAGCTTCTTTAACTTCATAATTTAAATAGTCTATCATAATGCTACTTTCTATTATTTAAAATATAAAAATAAAAAAGTAATTATTTAGTTTTGCCACAAACGTATTTTATAACAAAATTGCAATTATCAAGTTTTTGTATGTCACTTTTGCAAGTTTTGGCACACAACCAAGTAATACTTTTTTTTATATTACCTACATCATCCCACTGCTGGGCAAAGATCTGCCCCAATTCTTTCCATTTGTCTCTGTCAGCGGCCAACGACACCCAATTTCTCGCAAATTTGGACAGATCGTCACTCCACCTCTTTCTAGGTCTACCCATTCGTCGGTAGCCTTCTGGTGGTATCCATCGCGTGACGATTTGGGCCCATCTATTCGGGTGCATTAAACACACATGCCCTGCCTACTCCCATCTGTCTTTTCAGTTCTGGAGCGTATTGTGGTATTCCGGATCTTATCGATCCTTTTAATATGGTGAAAGGAACGCCAGGGGACATTTCTTCCAGGGGCCACCTCAAAGGAAATAGACCTGGTTGAATCCGGATGGCACGACGAGAAATGAGATAGACTTCATCATGACTACCAAGAAACGGTTATTTAATGATGTCTCCGTGATCAACTGAATAAAGACCGGTAGGTAGTGTTTACCGGATGGTTAGAGGCACATGGAATTTAAATGTCAAATTGGAAAGGTCTCGCTTGATGAGGTCCACGCTCCGACCTACTCGTGCCCATATCCAAAATCCCGAGAGCTTTCAACTCGAGTTGTCAAACGGCTTTGAGTGCCTAAAGAATTGCGTTTCAGTGGACGAAATAAACAACGAGTTTATGGAAACTGTTCAAACGGTGGGGTCTAAGATTTTTAGTCCTGGCCGTAAAAATCGTCCTCTAAGACTCTCGATCCACACTCTCGACCTTATAGCAGAACGTCGATCTATAGCATTGAAGACCTCCGTTAATGCTGAAAACTACAGTAGGTTAAAAGACGAATATGGAAATCCCTACGACACGACATTTCTTCCTTTAACACGAACAGTGTTAAAGAACCAATAGAATGAAAACAAGGCTCCCAAGCAAGAGACATGTCTATTGGGGCAGCGTCGACAAAAGCAGATGTTTTGAGAGAGATCGAGAAGTTCTATGGGCAGTTGTACACCTCAGTTGCCGAACCCGTTAATAGCTAAGGCCGGACACCCAAAAGCTATCCTGACCCGACACTACACCGAAGACATCCCGGACATCAGCCTCTACGAGATAAGGATGGTCCTGAAACAGCTTAAAAACAACAAGGCACCTGGTGAGGACGGAATCACAGCAGAGTCTTCAAAAGGGGGGGAACACCGGTACTCAAAGTCCTTCAGAGACTCTTTAATTCCGTGCTGCTTGAGGGCTGCCTGAGTCATGGAACAGGAGTTTGGTGGTGTTGTTTTTCAAAAAAGGAGACAAAAGGTATGACTGGTAGAGAATGCCATATGGCGTTAAGTCCACCTTTTGTACAAACTCTGGTTGTGCAATACAGTATAAATAAATAAATAAACAAAACTTTATTGAGGAACTATAGGCCCACCTCAGCCCTGAATCATGTCAACAAGCTAATTCAAGAGTTATCACAAATCGTCTCGCATGTAGGTTTAATAAGTTCCAGCCTCCCGAACAAGCCGGATTAGGCCTGATGGTCGTTGGGGCAGAAGAGTTCTAAATTGGAGACCCTTAGACGACCTTGTCTTGCAATCTTTGCAGTCGTTGTGGGAAATCGTGGGGGAGGCCTAAGTTCAGCAGTGGACTGGTCCTTTGGCTAATTATGATAAAAATATATAATACAATGTTTTAATGAAAAATTAAACAAGAGCACTTATTCAATTTTGCCACAACCAATTTTTGTAACAATGTTTCCGAGTCAGTTGTGGCAGAATTCAACAAAGTCACTTATTGATTTTGTTTGTAGGTATGTCAAAACCCTCAATTGTAGTTATTTAATTTTTTTGACATTTATTCAGTTTTTCCACGAAACTTTTTTAACAAACCTTGTTGTAATAAGTGGTCAATAGAGTTACTAAAATTATGATATCTTCGCGAATATCATTTATATTGCAATGAAAAATAGACCGAAATGTAGCTTACACTTTTTATTATTTAAAAATAACAAAAAGTGAATTTCGGCAAAAGTGTCAGTTATTTAATTTTGACACGATGAGGACGATATTATGTATGAACAAATCTCTGTCAATATCAGTGATACTGACAACAAAATATATAAAAACCGGTTAAGTGCGTGTCGGACCCGCGCACTGAGGGTTCCGTGCCACCCTTAACTGAATTCAGGGTCCACTTACTTTCACTTAACGAAAACATCACAATATTATTGCAACAGCAAAAATAACTTTGTTTTTCATAGTGTTTGTATGAAAGACAAAGTTATATTTGCGGTTGATAAAAATGTGCAATATCTCAAAAACTACTTGTTCGATCTCCTTCGAACCAATTTTTGTTGCAAGTTTTTGTTGAGATCTACTTCATATATTTTTTTCAAAATTTTCACTTTCTTAGTTCAAAAGTTAGATGTGGGGGACGCCCATTTTACCACTTTGGAAGCGTCTAAATCTCAAACCTTACACTTTAAGAAAAAATGGTTTTAGAACATCATTTTAAAAGACCTATCCATAGACACCCCACTTGCATAGGTTTGAGTAAAAAAAAATTTTTAGGTTTTAGTTTCATGTATGGGAGCCCCCCTTAAATATTATTTTTTCTTACTTTTTGTATCTGAATCGGAAAGCGGTAAACAAAATACACCTACCTACCAAGTTTCAGCTATGTGATGCTTATAGTTTCAGAATAAAGTGGCTGTGACATACGGACGGACAGACAGACAGACTTGACGAAACTATAAGGGTTCTGTTTTTTGCCTTTCGGCTACGGAACCCTAAAAATGATTTGATAAAGAAAAAGCTACCCCGTAATATTTAAATAGTCACCATAAAAATAGAATTTGTCATTAAACTAGATTACGAGATATTTTTTATGAAAAGAATGCTTCAGTGTTTTTTTTTCTTTTCAGGTAATATCCCATTTTGGTGTTTCATCTATTTTAGTAAGTAAAATCTTTTGTATTAATGTTTTTGAATGATAAAATAATTTATTTAATTAGTCGATGTTTTTTATGGCATATAGGCAGACATTTGGCCACAATCTCACCTGATGGTAGGTAATGATATGGCCTTGGTTGGATCATGCCTGAATAGTAAGAACCAATTTGCTCTCTTCTTCAATTCGCCCAAATTGTAATGGTTAGGAAACACATCTCGCAAATTCCACTTCCTAGCCGTGCGCATGAGAAATGTAGATCGAAACCTATTATTGCGCACTGCTGGTATGTACATTTATGTCATCTTTATTAAAGATTAAAGCATATTCAATTTTATGAATCAATAAGGTGCATGAAAAGTTCATAATGTATGTTATTTTAACTGAAGAACAAATGGGTGACATGCAAAATAACAAAATCCTGGATTATTTTATTATTCACAAAAACTATAAACATTTGAAATTCGACAACTGATATTATATAATTTGCATTGAACTATTCAAAAACTAGTTTTTGTTTCATTCACTGTTAAAGCATGCAATCATGTCAAATAATATACCACTCTAAACAACAAATGAGTTCCTCGATCCAAAGTGTTGATAACAATTCTGGCTCGCGTCCAGTTGTACCGTGACTCTGTATTTCCGTCATGAACATTAACTGAAACTGTCCTAGACATGAATGTTGCATGCCAGTGACTAACAGTTACGGTCAAAGAATACAGACACAAACATAACATACAAAACTTAAAGATTAATCCATTAAAGTCGTAAAAAGCAGTTACAGATTCTGAAATCTATCTCCGTCAACGTAAAATAAACTGAAAGAGACAGAATTATGATTTTATCCAGAATTGAAGTAATCCTGGGATAAATCATCATGCGCAAATTGGCCTTAGGTTCTCAACGTATTTACTCGTATGATCTTCTTCAAAACTTGGCCAAATCAAATCTAAATTAGCCTTTGCTTAATGTTCCCTTATTCCCTTCAGGCGTTTTAGCAACATTTCCATTACGAGAAATTGTGGTACCTACATATTCATGGTTAGGAACTTTTGACTCAGTTCACTATAAACTAATACTAAATGACAAACTGTAATGCTTACAACGCAATATTGATAATCAAAATCAGACTCAACATGCATTTCCAAATCAACTCTTTCCATTGTCTACTCTATCTCGAAATCCACATATCTCGGATTCCGAATTTTCAAAACCTTGACACCAAATAAATCTAAAATAACAAAAGCATCTACCAAATTTTACCAGCACAGATGTCACAGCAAAACCGGAATTAGTACTATCAACGCACAGATAACTGTACTGGCGCAGTGCCACGGTCTCTTGCACTATATCCGAGTGAAGTCTCGGCCAAGGCTAGCCCAATTAGTGAACAGTGCACACTTCACTTTGCTTAAACTAAAATAGGCTATCCTTAAAAGATGAAATAAGAAAACAAAAATTGCGCACGGCGGCATTCGAACCAGCATCTTTGTATCTTTCTGGCTAACCGGGCCAAATGCTCTTCCAATTGAGCTACCGTGTTGTCGGTCCGACCACGCGTAATTCTTGTTTTCTTATGGATACGTAATTGCGTGATGTTAGCGCTATCTACCCGTCTGTTTATGCAACAGCAGTTTTACAACACTGAGTGCTAAAAACATTCTGAACTATTAAAATAGGCTAGATTACTTCAGTTTTTGTCACGCTGTTTATTTGCCTATGATTAGGTGCAGTTTTGGGAGAGTGGTGAAAGCCTAAAATTGTAAATTGCATTCTTTAAAGATTAAATAAGAAACCAAAAATTGCGCACGGGCGGGACTCGAACCAGCATCTTTCTGGCTTACCGGGCCAACTGCTCTTCCATTTGAGCTACCGTGCTATCGGTCCGACCGCGCGAAATTCTTGGTCTCTTAGGATACGTCATTGCGTGACACTGTGAGTGTTAGAAAACATTCTAAACAATTGTAAATTGCAATTGTAAATAGAAACTGTGTCAGACAAGGAATCGAACCCTGTATGTTATGCTTACCGGGCGCATGCCTATACCACTCGGCCACCGATACATTGAAAAACTGTTAGTGAAAGAAGCTCTTCGTGCTTGTACACACTTTTACCTTTTTTAATAAAAGTATAGTTTTAAGACCAACCTACATGGATAGGATTATACATACAAAATAATCTTCTTTATTTGAATTGTTCGTTGGTTATATTTGCTGTAAACATATTAACAAAAATAAATCCGTGAATAAAAAACAATGATAAGAATTCATTACTTACATTCCGTATCAAAAATAATATTATTATTATCGTTTATTATCTTCGTGTTAGTTGGAATCCTTCTGAAATATTGACATTTGAATAATGAAAACAAATAATTATTTTCACAGATCATAATTTGATTCAGATGTTGGCTTTTCAGCAAAATTATCGCAATCAAAATTCTTTCAATTAACACAAAAACAATTTGAACTGAAAATTTAATTAATTTGTATCTTAAAACCATTTACTGTTTGTTGATTTTAAAAGGTATCGAAGTAGAAAGTTATAAGCTTTCAAAGCAAAGTTAAAAATCATCTCAATTTCTAATTTTGAAGATGAATATAAAAAAATTGGCCCAACCCGTGTGCCTCAAATTTTATTTAACCCTGTAATATTCAAAAATACATGTTTTGTCATTATGTTTCGTTGTCAGCTGGCAACAATTAACTTTCAATTCTTATAAATGTAAAGAAAATATCAGGAAATAACTGAATTTCATTTACACTTCAAATATTCGACCTTAGGTGTCACCTGTCATGTATTCGAATTGTCAGCCGCCATATGAACTGTCAGAACGTATTTCTGTCAAAAAATAACAAAGCTACAATCACTAATAGGCAACAACGACTCGTAGAGTATTATGTTAATTTGTTTGATGTATGGGAAACAGGCTTATTTGAAAAGGCAGACCAAACAGCAATTAGTCAATTATTAGTCAAGTGTATTACATATTGTACTAGTGATTGGTTTACGAACAACCAAACATGTTATCCGTGCGAAGCTGAAGTAACTGTTGGTTTATAAACACTAATTATAAATAATTGACACTGATTAATTATTAGGGATGGGTCTGGTATAACTAGAACAGACAGATTTTAGGACAGTAGCAAAGATTTTTGAAAGCGGTTCCGTGCAAGTTGTAGATAATACAAAACACTAAACTGTCAGTGAGCTAAGGGCCGGGTTTATTAAATATATATTTATTTAAAAACTTAATTGCACAAATAACAGTGTACAAAATGTGGATTTAATGCTAAAAAAGCCTTGTAATTTTAAAGATTATCAATTACAGTATATAGACCTATTTAAATAAGTAAAAACATTCTCTCCAAGTCATACTTTTAGGTCATGTAGAAAGATGCATTTATCTCAGCATAGTAAAAAAATACCAAGTGGTTGAATAATTACATTAGCGATTTGCAATTGTGCACAAATCCAACAAAAAATATTTTAAAACGACTAGTCAGAAAAATAATTATTCTGACAGTTGGTTATGGTTTCATTGGTTAGAAACACGCACTATCGTAAATATTCAACCACTGGTTACATTTTTAACCCGTAGACCCAAATTTTTCATCATTATTAATAGTAAAGTTACGTTACGTTAACGTAAATTTACTATTACTATCGATTAAACTGGCAGTAAGAAGTTAAAAAAGTTTTAAATGAATAATGGTCAGCTTAAAATACAAATAAAAACATTTTCATCTGCAATTAGGGCTGAAAAAGAATGTTTATTTATTACGAACATGTTTCGAATTCTATTCCGACCTAAATGACATGTTTTTGACTCATCATCAAATATATTCTGTGAATTAGTGAATTTATTTATACAATCTTACTCATGTGTAGAAGAGACAGTATTAATGTATGGATGTGATAAACTTTTCTAGTTTTAGAGATCAAAGGTTGAATATAATATGTTTTAATTATAGCGTCAACAGAAATACTTAATTTGTGAACAGTTCAACTGTCTAGATATCACGGTTCTTGAGATACAGCCTGGTCATAGACAGACGGACGGACAGACAGCAAAATCTTAGTAATAGGGATCCGTTTTTATTCTTTGGGTCTGGTACCCTAAAAATGTAGGTTACCTCTTTGAGGTAGAACATTAAACATTTTAACTTCATGAAAATTTAAATCAAGTTCAGTGCTTCTAATAGATACGCGTATTTCGTCTAGTTTGTGAATGAGTATGTATATCAACATCACAAAGGACGTAGTATGCAAAACTGTATGGAAATCAGTATGCCAGCTGTCGCTAAACTAACAAACTATTGAATTTTCAATAGTTCGAAAATCCTTTACTCGTTGGCAGTACGATTTAATTTACCAGACTGTTGTGTAAAGGGTTTTGATTTTCACCAGAGGAAAATATGATTATATCACTCTAGCTAGAATTTTATGATTTGTCACTCACTACAGCCAAAAAAAAACAAGATGGTTTCAATAAATAAATAGTCTACTATCTACTCATCTGTATCCTGTTGCCATCTTTTTGCATGACCTAAAAGTTTGGTCGGCAGAGAATGCTTTTAGCATTAAGTCCACCTTTGTACACTGAATTTGTGCAATAAGTCTTTAAATAAATAAATGAAAAATATCCTAGTGTTTCCAAAGGGTAAATTCTAAAATATTCAAAGACAGGCTTCTTCCGTATGAGCTCACGCCATCTTTGGCTCTGTGTATGCTGCGTCAGGTCTAGTCAAGAGTCAATATCTTGTAAGTTATATTTGAAAGCGTATCAAAATTAATATTTAATGATTTTTTAGGTATAAGTTTTTCATTCATTCACCATCATCGTAGTCAGCTGCAAAACGTCTATCGTCTACTGCCGATTGCAGACGGCTCGCATTTATTTCATTCAAGATAGTATCATGTATTACAACAATATACTGAACCAATTGTATGTTACATACACACTTGGCCAATTCCCTATCAAATATGAAACAATAACACGACACATCTCGAATAGTTTTTTCACCAATTCTATTTTAGTGATGCTCTTTGGCGTTCGGCCAGATATTCAGTGTCGCATCTCTATTATAAATAAAATGACTGAGACCCTAACCTTCGTTTGGCTTCCAGGAATAAATCATAAATAATTAGTACTTAGACTTTGGAAACTAAATGGGTACTACTAGGTTAAGCACTATTCAAACAGAGATACCTACTTCAAACCTTATGGAATAAACAGTTAAAAAACTGTGACCCGGAGTAGAATCAACATTTTTGTATTCAAAACGTTATCTTGTTAATTTATGACTATGATTTTTTTAATTCATGGCCATTATGATTACAAACTATCGCCAATTGCGCCGGCCGTCGCGGGTTCGAATCCCGCAAGGGGCAAATGTTTGTGTGATGAGCACGAACATTTGTACCTAAGTCATGGGTGTTATATGTATTTAAGTATTTATAGGAGACGCCCCGTCATAATCGTTGTCTGGTACTTCGTAACACAAGAAAGATAATTCCTTACCACAAAACTAGACGAGTGTGTTGTCTGGCGCATATTTATTTATATTTATAGAGAAAAAAAAACACTTTTTATCCAAAGTTTCCCAAGATATTGTTGTAGCATTCACCATATTATTGCCTTTTTAAGAAATGGGCTACTTGTCTTGAGTTATAGGAATTGTACCTACAAAAAAAAAACAAGGCAAATCAAGAATTTACTGTGTGGTAAAAGCTGAGATGCTTTTGTAATTTTTTCTTGGTAACCTCTTTACAGAATTACTTTGCAAAGTTTTACTCAGTGAATACTGTCCAATACAATATTTATTTAACTTATTTGTACCAGTATAAAATCACAACATACTAAACATATTGGTCGATTATGTTCCCGTGCCAAAATAAAAAAGTTAATGACTCTCCTCTCTTTATTTCATACGATGAGTGTGTTGACAAAATTAATTTTAAACAATTTTATTATCACTATCCGGCGGATATCTATACATAGATTGCTGACATACTAAAGATTTTTGCAATAGTGGTGGCATATGTATTCTTTGGTGGTGGTTAGTCATACCACTGTCAAAGAATACATATACTTGCCACTGTTTTAAAATGTAAGTATAGTAGAAGATCATAATTTGATATCTATCTAATCTATACATGATTTTCCTTACATATCATCTGTGTTTATCGTTTGTACGTGTATTTTGATAATAATAAACTATCGATAGTATTGATATTAATATAACATCCTTATGCCCGGTTGCGTGACCGATAGTTAACTCAACTAATAGTTAAATGTTCTATCAGCCGTTGAAAATTTCTGACTGTGTGTATTTTAAATTAAAAATACTTAAACCAATGTTCAATAAAAAAGCCATTCTGTCATTTTGTAAAGGCATTAATTTTCTAACCACGCACAACCGTAAATATTTAACCAGTGGTATTGACATTTAACCATTGGTTCAGATAAATATCGATCACGCAACCGGGCCTTAGTTATTTTACTGCATTGAAGCATAGTCATAGAAATAACTAACTAAAGAAGTGGCAAAATCTAATAATAATCTAGCTTGTAATTTGAAAACCAATTTTAGACACGCTTCATAGTAAAAATTCCAACCCCGTTTTCTCACAATGCATAACTTTGTGTTTGGAATATTTACGATTCCCAAGCAAAACTGCAATCTGCATAATATCCGCCCGGTCAATTGCCGCAAAACTACGGTTTACAATCTCATTGGGAACAATACACAATTAGTAGTACCCCGGATCCTGCTTCCACATTAGTTCATAATATCAAAATTACACACGGGATTAAAGACCTTAAGTCGTAGGTATAAAGACTAATGTGAATGTTGTGACTGTATAGTTAGATGTTAGTAATGAATGTGGAGTATTGTATGCACGCTGCGTAGAGGATTTGTGACACACGGATGGGACGTTCGGAAATATATTTTATGGATAAAAATGTAGGCTTAAAAATATTGAAAATTTTGTTATAACAAACATATTTTTAACCAGCTTCAAAAAAGGGGTTATTGGCGTTAAAACATCATTGAGGTGTTTATTAACTTTCTTTTTCTTACGCGACCGCCGGCAGCCTATCGATTCCTGAGAGTTTGAGTTACTTATTTGTGCTGCTAAATATTTAGATTTTTAATGGCAATAATCGTTATTTGACGTAATTACTATCATCGTAGTACAATGGCAAGAATAACATTCTATAATGCTACATTATACGTGATTGCATGCATGATGCATAAAATTTAAACTACTTACGGACCTATTTTTTTTGTATTAAACTTCATTCGAATGGAAATTCGACTTCATACAAAAGTTTAAAAAAATGAAAAAGATTTTGAGATTTATTTTACCAGCGATATCAGTAAAAGTAATAAAATACTCCACATCATCGCTTCAAACACGCCTCTTACTTAACGTGTACAAATATTTGATTCGAGTTTTCACCTCGCGCTGCCGTCAAATTAAATACAACAAAAATTGTAACAGTAGGACTCATTCAGATCGTTTTGATTGAAAAATAAAAGTCTAATATGATACAGATAAGAATTCTCTCAACAGACATATGACAGGTGGGTATGTAAAGCAGCGGCTATGCTCCATAAGACATTGCTTTCCTCCTGTCTTGCACTTGATACCTGTTCTTTAGAAGATCTCATGTGTGCAAATGCCAATGCAATCAGCGTCGCCAATTAGGTACCGGGCGCAACAAATTTGAGGCATCGATACGCTAAAAAGAAGAAGAAGAAGAGGCAGAATCGTTTAATGTTGAGATTTCAGGGATAGTAAATCATCTATTGTTGTAAATAGCTAACCAGAAAAAAAATACGTCACTTGAGCAATTATGAAACAGCGGATCAAGCTAAATCATAGCTCACGTTATTTGGGCTTATTGTGGAACAGCTGATCAAGTTTGAAGCAAGCGATGCTTCTGTTTAAAATTATACTGTGAAACAATTCCACATTGATTTCATTATGCAAACTCGACATCGTGGCGTGGTACATTGTCGCATTATAAACAACAAATATTAATGCTTTGAGTTCATCTGACTGCTAAAATATAATAACTACACAAATATTTCTATTATCAAAAACCAAACCAGATACCATCCACCACATAATTACCTATATTAAGCTTAATTAAGTCAATGTCATTAAATTTAACTACTAGTGGGACGTTACAGGCTAACTTAACGTTACTTTTCATTATAATTTACATCATTTTTTTAAGTAGTTAGCCAGTTTAAGTTTTTAAGTAGTTTATCATGTTGATATCACACTGACTAAATAAAACATTACTTTACCTCCGGAGACGATGTTTGAAAGAAAAAATACGTTGATGGCAGTCAGATCGCACCAGACTCATAAACCACCAAAAGTCCAGGCACCTAGTCATCAAAAACATCAGATCAGACTACAAATTGGCACTATTGGCACATTACACATTGGCTATACCTGCCCCTGATACAACTGCATAAAATTACTACAGAATTAACCTCAAACCGTACAACGCAGGTAAATCAAACGTTTTATTGAATTATCTACAAGAACTTCAGCGAGACACTTCAGCCTCGTTACAACGTGTAAATTGTAAGAAAATTACTCGCGTCGCGTACTCAAAACAACCATTAGCCTTGGGCCAAACAAATCCTTTGGATCTCAATGTAAGCATACAGAATGAAGAGGCAGAAAGTTCATTTTGTTCTCTTTTCGTATCGTAAAGTAGCATTAACAACATCATTACATTAGAATCATTAGTTAAAGCAAATGATAATAGGCAAATACTATGGTTATCTCGAACCCAAAGTGATTCTTGGCCTCCGACTCAAGATCACACTATATCTCTTGGTCTTGCGATGGCCATAATATTGGCCGAGGCTTATCAGGTCTTAAGCAGTAGCTCAAAGCTTAACTTTTATAAACTTTTTTCCAGCAATACCTACAATGTCCAACAGGGCGTCTCATGTTTTTTCTATAACTCCCACGATACGAGAAATAGCTAGTATAATATTTTTAAAAAGCTTGAAATAAAGCTACTTGAGAATGGGGGCTACCGTTTCGTGCTCACTATTTGGCGCCACTGTTGCGTGAGGTCTAGTATATAGCTTTTATGGTGTGTACATTTTTATGATGGGGAGATAAAAAATCAAGTATACCATTAAATCTTAATATTACAATACATCGGGCATGCTGCAGACTAGTTTTGTTAGGAAAAGAGGAGTAAGTACACAAGTTATTAAATATTTAACATTTATGTTCTTAGTCCCCCTTTTTTAAACATGAATGAGAGATTTATTGATCCGTAACTAGTATTTGCCATAATTAATGGAAATTATTGCTAAATATTCGGAACATTCCTCTAAATATAAATAAACTCGCACATCTAACCCACAAACAGTGACATTTGGCATTTTGAAGACCTCACGCTACACAAGCGCCTCTAGCGGCGAATTCATACGCGTTAGCCTTAATTGAAAAGAGCTATTACAAGTCCTGTTAAATTCCCTTTCTTTTTTTTATGTTCTAGCTGTTAAATCTTATATTAATTACCATTGCCAGCCATGCACCTTCTGAGTACACTATTATCTGAAAAAATTTTCATATGAACGGTTGCCAAATCCCTCTTCCTACCTTCAGTAAATCTGCGAGGATACAACCAACCTGATGTTTATCGGGATTGGCGCGGTGACAAACAGCTTTTTCCAAATATTTTTTTCAATGGTGTCGCCTGCACAATAAAAATAGTATTAACGGTCAGAGGGTCGCATTTTAAAGCGACTGCAGTGCCAGAGGTCCCGGGTTCGATTCCTGGGTCGGGACAAAAATATATACCTGGGTTTTTCTGTTCAGATATATATAATTCTCAGGGTAGCCCGTAGTTTAGAACTAGGCGATGTTTCACCCCCGTGCATCGGAACTGAAAGCACGTAAAGCCGTTGGTCCTGCGCCTGATCTCTCTCCGGTCGTGTCAGATTGCTGTCCCATCGGGCTATGAGAGTGAAAGGAATAGAGAGTGCACCTGTGTTTGCGCACACACTTGTGCACTATAAAATGTCCCGCGCAGTCGGTGAGTCGCTGTGACTGGCCACCGTAGTCGAAATCGGCTAGGGAGACCATTAAAAATAGTATGCATTTATAAAATCCTTTGTTACACAATTAATTATGAAAATGAAGAAAAAAGGTGAAAAATAAATAATAACGACTTTTCGTTACAAAAACATTCGTAGTATCTCATTAATTATGCATCTTGAAAGCAAAATACTTAGAACAATAATATATTTATGGTTGACGTTTGCCAAGTTGTCCTGTAATCAAATCAACAATGTTTATTTTAGCTTTCTTGCACCGTAATTATTATTGTTTACTATTGAGGAAGACTTTCTTAAGACTTTCTCCTACTTGTAAATAAAATATTAACAATTCTTGGTGCATGCTTGATGATGTTGGAAAACATTTTCAAACACACATTTGTTGACTGAACTGCTTAACGGTGTATCACGGAACATTATTGCGGCCAAATAAAGACAAAATAGGTCATGAATTATTTAATTACGCGGGCTAAGATCGTGCTCGCGCTGTTTTATGGATAATTATCTTTTGTTTATGCGAGGATGTGACATTCGTCATTATCACATGGCGAGCACTTTATTCTGATGGGATGAGATGGACAGCCAGATATAATTTGGTAATTATAAGAAATCAATGTTTTGGCAGCCAAGTTCAGAAAGGGAGTTCGGTATTAGGTACATACTTTTTCTTAATTATCTATACATATAAAAGGCTTTGTCCTGAATGACTGACGGATCAACGCACTGCCTAAACCGCTGATCGGAGAGACCTGAAACTTGGAAGGTGTGTTCTTTGTATAACGAAGGGATCCGATAAGAACGGATTTTCTGAAATTTCATCCCTAAGGGGTTGAAAAAGGGGTGCAAAGTTTGTATGGGAAAATGTGATTCCTTGGTCTGATCTACTTCAAATTTTGCATAAACATTCTTTAAAAGTATTAACGAAAAATGTGTATCAAATTTTATTGAAATGTATCTTGTTACGGGGTTAAAAAGGGGTAGAAAGTTATTTTGGGGATGATTTGCTATAAATTTGATATCAATACTTCTTGGTGCTTATGATTGAAATATTTTTTATTTCATTTTTGACAATCATTTGACATATCTGAGACAGAATGTTTTGACACATGTTTGTTATTGATGTTGCTCTCAAGAAGAGATTTTAAGAAGAGAGTAAATAATATTGTTTTGTGTTTAAACAGGGTAGGTATCAAGCGCTCTGTGTCCAGTGTAGATTGCAGATCGTTTGTTCATATTGTCGGTGGACATTCTACGCTGCTCCAGTGGTCGAAGGGTGTCCAATCTGCAACTTTTCGTGGGGGGGGGGGGGGCTATGTTTAGCAGTGGACGGCTTTTAGGTGTTGATGATGATGATGGCGTAGATCTTTACATAGCATTGTCCCTTTGAATTTACGATTTGAATTCAAGAATGTAGAAAGAGTATTCGCAATAACAATAAACAAAGCTCAAGTTCAAACTCTTAAGGTAGCGGGAGAATACTCAACACTCAATATTTTATTGCTCCATAATGTACATAAGGTGCTACAATTTAGGCAATGTGCAGACGGTCATTATGGACCCTCTCGGGCGCTGCAAAAAAAAGTACATAATACAGAGAGAGGAAGCTTTACTGTAAATATTTACGAGACATTTTAGATTACGGGAATTTGCTTCTCCCACAGCCTGGTGGCATGATGCTGTGTAAGCGCAGAGAGTAGACTGGTCTTATTAGTACCCGAAAGAAATATACGATTGACGATAGGGCGTAGGAAGTATTTCCATTTCATTGTAAAATAAAAAGATAATATCCCCGTGTAAGTTTGACCATTAAAGACAAGGCTACGTGTTGAGTGTACATAAAATATAATAAATAAATAATAATATATAAATATGCGCCAGATATTACACCAATTGTCTGGTTTCGTGGTAAGGAATTATCTTCCTTGTGTTACGAAGTACCAGACAACGATAATGACGGGGGCGTCTCCCATAAATACTTAAATACATAAACGTAACATCCATGACTTAGGTACAAATTTTCGTGCTCATCACACAAACATTTGCCCCTTGCGGGATTCGTACCCGCGACGGCCGGCATAATAGTCAGGAGCGCTAACCAATACACCAAACGCGTCGTCGAATATAACATTTATCTATACGCATTTCTATGTATATATTTTAAAACTGGATGTTTTCGTTTGTTTGTTTGAACGCGCTTATCACAGGAAATATTGGTAAGGGTATAAAATATGACAGATAGCTAATTTATCAGGGAAGGCTATAGAAGTAGTTTAATGCGTATAGGCTTATAAATTTTCGCTACGATCTATGGGCACGGCGTTAAACTAAAACGCGCGTACGAAGTCGCGGGCGGGCCGCTAGTTTATTATATTTACCTCACCATCTATGGAATTTTGTCCGATTTGTTTCTGTTAGTTCAATAATAAAGCTGGCTGGTTCCTAGCTCAAGGGATCAGCATAGCTATCCAACGCGGCAACGCAGCCAGCATTATAGCCTCCTTGCCACAAGGACATGTTTTTTTTTTGAATAT
This sequence comes from Pyrausta aurata, assembly GCA_963584085.1. NCBI lineage: Eukaryota > Metazoa > Arthropoda > Insecta > Lepidoptera > Crambidae > Pyrausta > Pyrausta aurata. The sequence continues at coordinate 9,338,891 of OY757275.1, read as the reverse complement.
GTAAGTCTTATTTTTTATGTTGCATAATCTTAGCTTTATTTTTTTCTTGTTTGTTATAATATCTGAACAGTACCATATCTTAGTTTTCCATGTTTATTTTAAACTACGGTTTTCTTAAAGATCTTTTGGAAGGTAAAAACATATTATTTAAAAACCCATAGTTTTTTTTAAACTGCAGCCAACCTATCCATGTTTTTCCATGTCATCCAGGAAACTTGACCTTTTTTATCGAGGATTTGATACCCTGATAACAGTCCTTATGGTACCTCAATATATCTGTAATATTTTTATACCTAGATAAAAAATTAGAAATGTTATCATGTGGGTTCATTTACCTTACTTTTGCAATGACTCCATCATAGAGCGTGACTAAATAATATCAGGGGAGTCTAAATTACAATCACAAGTTCCCTAATAAGCTTTTGAAACCCTTATCCTTAAAATTAACCCAGCGATCCTTGTAGCAATATTATTCTAACAATACGTGAAACAATTCGAATACAAAGCGTACATTCGCGCGTTTTAATTATTATGGCGCGAACAATAATGTCAGCGGCCATTTTGCCAGTCTTTTGTTTTTAACGCAAAGGAATACCGAGTTATACGGCCTGTTCTTTTTTTATTCTGTACAATTAATTTTGTGCGTGATATTAATATTTTTTTAGTGGAAAGGTCTTTTGTAACGCCTTATTTCAGTTAAGAGAAGGTTACTTTTTTGCAGGTTCTTTTTTATTATTTGTAAAGGCCAATTTCAAATTAAAGTGAGGCATGAGTGAATACCTTTGGTCTTTTTAAGATATTTGTATATATTTTTTAAAATCAAACATAAGTTGAATATTTGAGTGTGAAAAAATAACAACAGTCTAATCATTTCCATGTTCAAGTTAATTATCTGAATAGATTGTTTCTTCTTGAAAGGAAGACTCAAAGCAATCGAAACTTTGATTTACAATTAGTTTTCTTGGCTTCAGAAAATTGTAGGGGAAACTTTCATTTTAAATTGTGTTTTCTTGAGGGCTGGATAGGAAGTTATAAAAGTTTACATTTCCTGAGATAATTAGTTTATAGCCTAGCTAGGTCGTTAGTTAAGAGTGAATTCAGCGAGTTTCCCTTTTAACTTCAGTAAATGTGGCAAAGTTAATTTTACTTATTATAATTTTTTTTTGTAACTATAAAGGTGACGGATGTATAAAGTAAAAACCATGCAAAGTCGAATATGATTAGAAAGAGAGCTAGCTTACAGTACCTATCTGTAGTTTGGTTATGATTTCATTATAGAACCTTCTATTCTATACTGGAAAACCACTGGGGAGGCCTAGGTTCATTTCAGTTCAGTTCAGTCAGTGGACGTCCTATGTTTCTATTTTATTATTGTTTTGTCCTATGTTATATACTGTATTGTTTAGGGTAATAGATGTTTTTTTTTTAAATTACCTAGAGCGTTGTTCTGTCATCGGTAACTTTAAACAGTCAAAAAATGACATTAAGATTTTAACTTTGATGTTTATCATCATCGTCATCATAAGCCAAAGGATGTCCACTGTTGAACATAGGCCCTCCCCCACTTTTTTCCACAGCGACCGGTTGTGAGTGGTCTGCATCCAGTGTGATCCTGCGAACTTTACAAGGTCCATTTTGTCGGTGGACGTCCTACGCCTTTGGTCCAATGGTCTCCAATCTAGAACTTTTCTGCCCCTAATTCCATATAATCTTTATAGCACCTAATAAAAGTCCATTCATCACCTACATCTAAATTGCCGATACCATAATCTCCCCGGAACATGATTGGTAATATGAAACGTTATAAGAAACAGGAAAATATTAATAATAATCGTTACTAATCAGAGGCACGCATGGCAACCTGATGGGGTATTACGTAACACAAAAGCTTATAATATTTTCCTACCGATTTTCGATAATGGCTAATTTCGATAGCCCAGGTACGCAGCAGATATTAAAGTGGCTAGATGTGTGCGCAATACACAAGTGCATTCTCTGTTCCTTCACTCTCATTCATTCGGTGTGACTATAGTCTGACAAGACCAATGAGAGCTAGGCGCAGGATTCTATCCCGGGTCGGGCTGAAATTTGTTTCTGAGTTTTGCTGTCTGGAAAATACTCGAAAACAGCTCGGAGTCAGGAAATTGGTGGTAATGACACCCCCTGCCTCAGAAAGTACGTTAAGCCGTTGGTCCTGTGCCTGATCTCTGATCGGTAATTTCAGACTGCCGTCTCACTGAAATAATGAGAGTGAAGGAGCAGAGAGTGCATTTGTGTGTTGCGCAAATCTGGGCACTATAATATCTCCTGCGTACCTGGTCTATCTCTGTTGGGAAGGGCCGCCATTACTAAAACTTGGTAGTATAATATAATCATATTAGGTCTGTGTACTCCTTGTTACTGACTGCCCTAGCTGACTCTGCCTAAACACACACGGATAACAATTACAAGCACAATTACCTTAAGTTATGTAATCGGTCCCGGGAGAAGTAATCGCTTATTGTTCGCGCGAGTGTATCCTATGGGAATTTGTGGGTCCATGGGAAAAGGGAATGCCTTTTAATAATATTACATGTTTATGTGTCCGCCAATCCGCACCGAGTCCGCGTGGTGGAGCATGGCTTATGTGGCAGTGGGATGTTTACAGGCTAACTTTACTTTAATAAAATAAAAATTTTATAAAACTTACTATTTTTACTAAACCTATTCCTATTTTCAACGATTGCACTGTAACTGTAGAACGACTTTGATGTCATGCTTTTTAATAGTACCTATTTAAATACTTTTTGAGGCATACTTGTTAATAATAAAACAGAAATCTGCGCCCATACCTATAAAGAATTGTTATTCAAATTTCTCCAGCACCACATATCGAAGACTTTCTATTCTTTTCTTTGTCAAGTTGAGTCATTATTATTGAGACCTTAATATCTAGCCATAATTTGGTTACAATTAAAATAGTAAGTATGGCCCAAGATTGATCATGTTTGTTTGTTTGTTTGAAATAAAGGAAAGCATCCTTTTTTATTTTTTACCCAATTTTTACGCTTCAAATTGATAATATCATCGCTACTCTCTTTATAACTGGCCCACTCAAGCCCCGTGTTAAATTGTGTCACAGGTGGCGATATCCCAAGGCACGGAATTTGTTGTTTTCACATTTTTTTACGACATTTCGCTTCGCTGGTCCAACAAAGTTCTGATTTGTTGTGTTGAACGACTTTTACGTGGAACACACGGTAAAGTAGCTAATAACATTGTTATGAACATCGGTACGTATGTACTTAAAAGCTCAAATAGAAATCAACGAGGGCTCGTTGTGGGATACTTTTATTGTCGCTAACGTCAAATATACACTACACTTTAATTTAAAGAGTAATTAATTAAGTATTGATAAAAGAGGGTAATGACAAAGTACATGATATTCTTGTGTGATTATTTATTTGTATTGATTTTGTTATTTATTTATACTCTTGTTTCTTGGTGTTAATAAAATAGTCATATCATAACAAAAAATATTGCCATGTATTTGGCAAATATCTTTATTCTTTTCTATGCCGTTTAGTTATTACTCCGGCACCGTCATAAATTAACATAGCATGCAGTGTGCATCTGTAATTGTTAATACAATTAGTCTTCTTCTTCTTCTTATCGTGTCGATGGTAAACCGACTTAAATTTGTTGTGCCCAGTAATTGTCGACGCCGATTGTCTTGTCGTTAGCACAAATAAGGTCTTCTAGAAAGCATAAGTCAGGGCTCACAGGACAAGACAACGAATGTGACATGTCTTGATACAATAGTTATATGGCATTATTGTAATTATCGTTGGTGTACTTTATAATTACATTTAAAAAATACAGTGCAATTTACCACACAAAATAAATATGCTCAAGAAAATTTTTGAAATAAATTATATTTTTATGAAAATATGAGATCCATCTGGAACAGTAAACTATGCATTTATCTAGCAGCCTATCAACAAAACAGCTGTGTTATTGTGTAATATAAGAACTAGTGGTTCCGTGTGATTTTACTTGCAAAATTTGGAATTAGTCCTCTTGATTGACTATTTTAAAGAAATGAGTCCTATCCTAATAGAATTAAAAATATCAAAATTTTGGAAGATGGATGGATATGTGGATTTTTGTTTCTGGTTGACGCAAAAGATATTGTAAAGATTTTGATAAAAATTTACAATAATATAGTTCATACACTGGAATAACACATAGGCTATAATAAACAATTATATTTTGTAATAAACGTTATTAACATATTTATTATTATTCTTTTTTTTTCAAAAATGTGGTAAAACCGTTAGGACAAACAGACAAAGTTACTATCTCAATTTAACAGTTTAACAAATGCCATAATAACATTGTTCAAATAGCAAAGACCGTAAATTCTAATCGAATGGTATCGGTTAAACTGTCAGATTTACTGATTAACAACAGTTTCATAAGAACCAGCAATATCTAACAGCTGATATCATTCTCATAGAGGAAGATGAGGCAACTGCCATTACCTCGGTAGCGGCCATCCGGCAGCTAGGGTTGCCAATAAAAAAACAACTCAAAACAATTATAATATTTTCCATACACATCATCAAAATTGGTTGAAGGAATTAAAATTAAATTTAAATTATTTATTGAAAATTTCTACATTGGCCCGATACAAAAAAAAGAGTATTGAGGATAAAAAATACTTATAGGGGAATTCAAATTTATTATTTAACCGACTTGAAAAAAAAAAGATTTAATGTTTGAGAATCTACTGCTTTTGTAAAAACTTTTTCGTCTCGTTTTCTAGGACCATGCTTTTATTAAGTTGCTGAAAATCAAGTAGGGTATAATCTACTAATTTGAATGTAATGCAATAATATGCAACTTTTGGTACGCAAAAGAGAAAATAGTTCTAAAAAGCTCTGTATTGAACCCATGACCTTGACTGGGGTTTTGAGCCCGAGGTACATTTTAAGCTTAAGAACCTCTAATTACTTAAAGTTGTATTATTGGTCAAATCATTACTCATACTTATCTAATTATAAAGTTTTCAATTAAAACGAAGTTAATGCTACTAACGTTTTGCGTCACTAAGCAGCTTTGCGAAGTTATTTCGATTTAGTTTGTTAAAAAACTTAAACTTTTTACTTCGATTTATAGTCGTGCTTTTAAAAAGTAGTTAAAAACATTTATGTATTATAAAATATATTTTTTAATGTGCACATTTTTTATTATTCCTGTTTTCCGCCTACAATGGGTACTCAAAAAAATTTAGTCATATTTTAGAAACATTTGATGATTTTTTTTATACCACTTCCGCAATGTACGATTGAAATAGAACAAGGGCTTACTGTCTTTTGAAAATAGTGTATCTTCTAACGTCATGTCATTCTTCATCATAATAAAAATTATTGACACAGCCCTAGTCTCATCCAATATTGCGACCTTGTGTAAGGTACGTTGACCGGTTATATTTAAACTGATTAGTTACTCAATTTAACTATATCATATGACACAATTGGAGCACAATGTTCAATGTCATGTGTGAGGATTAAGATTTAAAAAATATTACATGCTAGTAAATTTAGTAGGTATAACAGTCAGAGACCGAGATGAGAGACACAGTCAAGCAATGTCCATTAGAGCCAGATTATGTTAACCATTTGCTAGTACTAATTGGGGTTTCAATTAGACCAAGATCAAGATTCTGGATACAAAGGAGTTCAGAGGTGGGAAACATTTGGTAACAAATCTTTATTTTTAAGAGTATACGTCCTGTTTTGGGATAAAATGATCCAAGAGCGATTTAAATTGAATTTTCGGTCCCTTGACCATTTTTTTCCCACTTGGTGTTGTAACACACAAAGCCAAAAAATATTGTGAAATTATGATGTTTCTACGCATGGTTTTTCACCATGTATCTAAATACCTCTTTATACAATAATTTTGAGCCTCTTTTTATCAATATTTAAACAATAAAACAAAATCGTGAAGGTCGAAAGTATTCATTACATTAATTTTTATATGATAAAATTTAGCTGTTCGTTTAAATTAACTGAAATGGATACTATTAGTATCATGTTATCTTTGTTAAAAAATGAAATTAAATATGTTTGGTGTTTTGCTGTCGGTTTAATTAAAAACATAGTACAAGGGCATGGTTACATAATACTAACCAATAAGTAAATGATTATTGATCTCTGTTGCCCAAATGTAAATTGGTGAAATTGGATACGATAGTTTTTGTCCCATCACCATTGTAGAGTATTGGCAAGCTTTTAATGTCTTAATGCATTTTAACGCTGAGTAACAAACTATGGCTGAACCAAATTGGAAAATAAATGGTTTTGTTCAATACAAAGTACTAAAAATACGTAAAGAGGCACACCCTAATTTGTCCAAAATGATGAAAACCTTTTTTATCAAAATTTTACTGAAATAGGGGTACGCAATTTTTTTTTTATAGTATCTAGGCAGACATTTGGCCACAATCTCACTTGGTAAGTGATGATATTACCTAGAATGGATCATGCCTGACCAGTAACAGCCTATTCACTCTATTTTTGAATTCGCCCAAATTATAATGTCTAGGAAACACATCTGCCGGCAGCGAATTCCACTCCCTAGCCGTGCGCATGAGAAATGTAGATCGAAACCTATTAGTGCGCATTGCTGATATGTCTACGACGTTTAAATCGACAAAATACAACTTTTGGGTGGTCAAATAAAAACAAGCTTGTCGTTCCTAACTTCAGATTAGTTAAAACTAGTAATTCATTTATGGGAAATTGTATTAAATTCTTTAGTAATGTACCACACGATCTTGTCGAATTGCCGGTTAATATTTTCACTGCATATTTAACGTTCATAAGTGTCATTTCATGACCTAAATTGAAATAAAGATTTTGAATTTGAATTTGTCAGATTTTAATAAGTAAAATAAAATAAAATGTATGTAAAGTTGTTATATTATAATTGTATACTAGCCATAATTATGAAATGACATCAATCGCCGGCCCTAAACTAGTTTCGTGGGAACACACCTTATGGTGCACCGTAGTTACGTAAACTCGATTGGTACGTGGGAAAAATAATTTATTTGCGTTCATAAAAGACTTGGAAATATAAATAGCCTTGGTAATTGCAGTAATTTTGTTTGTAGATTACTTTTGTACGGAAGTATCATATCTAATACCTCTTCCTGTATTTATTAATAGGTGAAATCGATAATACACAAGCTTATTATTTTTAGGAGTCTTAAGATTAGATAATTTCATATTTATTTTATTGTAGTTTTTATTCTTTAAAGATATTGAGCATTATACAGGGTGTTATTGCAAGGGGGTGCCAAATTTTTGGAGGTGAAAGGGACCATCAATGGATGGATGGTCCCTTTCACCATTGTTCAATTATTAATTTTATTTTCTGCCTCTCCATACATTATTGTCAATTTAGGTGACTGATTTTGTATGGGGAACCTGAAATTTTATTTAAGATTTTGACCATGACCCCATAGTAAAAGTTGTTCATATTGACGGTCTCATTCACCTCCAAAAATTTGGCACCCCCTTGCAATAACACCCTGTAGAAAGTGCCGCACAACCCAAAAGCTAGGTAAAAAAGTTTTACTAATGTGACCTATGTTTTGGAAAATAACTAATCTGTGGTATGTTTTGGAAAATTTATTTTCTTTTATTTTACATGTATTTGTTTTACAAAATTCACAGCTGATAATGGTGATAACATAAAATACAGCCATGTAGGACTTACAGCCAATGACGGATTAACATTATATTTATTACTAGCGACCCGCCCCGGCTTCGCACGGGTGCAATGCTAATACTAAATACACTAAAAAAAAAACAGTGAACGTTGTATGTAAAAACATATATTATTTGTCGTAAAAAGTAAATAACAAAAAAAAGTTATTGTGGGTTATCCATAAGAGATAGACATATACCATCACGGACTTTTCAATGTGTACAATACTTAGTACATTATTTTGATAACACTCGTAGGGTTCAGCCTGCGTTTGCAATGTAAGCGGAAAAAGTGTAATTATTTACGACATCACATTAGAAACCTCAAAAATAACAGTACTTTTCCACTATAAAATGGATGTTATTAACATATAAACCTTCCTTTTGAATCACTCTGTCTATTAAAAAAAACCGCATCAAAATCCGTTGCATAGTCTCAAAGATTTAAGCATACAAAGGGACATAGGGACAGAGAAAGCGACTTTGTTTTTTTTTAATACTATGTAGTGATAATCATCAGATAGCATGCCGTGTATTTATGTCTCTCACTTTGTGTGTGTGTGCACTGTGAGTGAATGAATGTGTGTGTTAGATATTACTTTCACTAATTTATCCTTAGTACCTCTTTTTGGAAACCACTTTTTGTAGTGTGAAATATGTCTGTCGAGTGAAATTTTTGGTTGTAGCTTCTGTATAGCTTAAAAATGGAACTAAAATGATTTTAATATTCGTTCTATTTTAAAACTTTACCTATAACGTTTAAATATTAAAAAGCAACAAAAAATAAAAGTGTTTTGACAGCTCTTTTCACACCCTGTCTCTTTTTGCAACAATTTAGCAACGTTTTAAAATATATTTTTTCGACGCAAATAGAAAAATATCTTTAAATTGGAACGCAATTTAGCAGAATGATAACTAATTGTTACTTTTTACAATACCATCATTCGTTCCTATCGTTATGTTCCTATCGTGCAATTTTTTTAATATACATATTAGTTAATTATCAACTATTGCGGGGAACAAAATGTAAGGAGTTCGTATTGAAACAACTGAGCTACATGATTCCCGTTTATTGAATGCATCATACATTACAAAGAAGCATAATAAGTATTGGGTAAATGTACATAAGCATAGTAGATATATAAGGGTTGGCACATCACACGCCCCCCCAAAAAAGAAAAAATAATATGATTACAATATTATTATTTTTTACAAGTTATTAATGAAAAGGTTTCGTCCTATTCTTATGAACAACATCCTCTTTTCCATCTCTCCAAATTTTTACATTAGGTGATAAATCCTCTAATACAATAAATGGTCCTAAATAAATGTTATCAAACTTATTGCTACTACAATCATTTTTTAATAATAATTTGTCACCTTTGTTGTAAGTTACAGGTTTTAAATAAGTATCATAACGGCTCTTCCGTACAATTTTACTGTGTAATAAATTTGATTTTGCATCTTGTTGTGCTTTTTGCAATCTAAATTTAAATTCTTTGACATAATTTTCTACATTATAAATTGGTTCAACTACATTGTTACATAAATTGCTAGGAATATTACAAATCTTGCCAAATACAAGTTCAAAAGGCGAATATTGAGTTTCAGTATGAACAGTTGTGTTGTATGAAAAACACCAGTACGGTACCCATTGGCTCCAATAGCGTGGGTCGTTATCTGTTTGTATGCGTAGAAAAGCGTTTAATGATTTGTGCGAATTTTCAAGTGAACCTATGGACTCGTGGTGGTAAGCTGTGGAATTTATTTGATTTATATTTAATAGTTTACATACCTCGTTCATGGTGGTGTTAATGAACTCTGTCCCCCGATCTGTGGCTATTTCTCGAGGAATGCCGTACCTAAGAATAAAGTTTTGGACAAAAGCTTTTGAAACAGTTACACTATCTTTACTTTCTATAGGGTAAGCTTCTGTATATTTCGTAAGCTCACACTGAATAGTTAATATATAAGAAAAATTTAAATAATCCTTAACTAGGGGCCCCACTATGTCTAGATAAACTTTTTCGAAAGCAGAATCGGCAGTCGTAGTTACTACCATGGGTTGTTTTGTTGGTAAAAAGTGTTTTTGTTTTTGGCACTTTTCACACTTTCTGACGAAATCCCTAATGTCTAATTCCATGTTAGGCCAGAAATAATATTTTTTAATATTATTGACCATTCGTCTCATTCCAGCGTGTCCACTGGTAGGTAATAAGTGAAAGTCATTCATTATGACCTTTTTTTCATCGTTACATATAACTCTTTTTACATCTCGTATTACATAAAGCTGTGGCCCGGACCACTTTTCATCTTTGGTTAACCATTCAATATACTTTTTGTTAATATCATTTTTCATTATGTATATTTCGTCGACTTTTAATTGTTTACAAAATAACTCCAAGTCTCTCACGAACGTGTCTCGCACAGAACATGATCGAGAAAATGGGTTAATATAAATAATGTCTCGTTTAGGTATATGAACAAAACTATCGTTCTTAAACTTGTTACTCAATAATAATTCTGTACAATTTTTTGGTTTTTTAAGGAGTTCTACGACCTTTGGGTGATCAGTCCAACTGTCGGTAGGCTCTTTATCGACCAAAGAATTGTTTTCACTTTCATTCTCATTCTTTTTGTGCATACTTCGAGTCATAACATTCAAAACCTTTGCGTTCATTTCTTTCAAATCTTCTGACGTCACAATTATGCGAGATAATGCGTCTGCAGCCACATTATTCGCTCCTCTGACATACTCGATCTTGTAATCGTACTCTTCCATTAACAAACGAAATTTTAACAATCGGCTAGACGGATCTTTCATGCTGAAAAGATAGACTAAAGGCTTATGATCAGTCATAATTTTGAAAGTCTTCCCATAAAGATAAGGGCGAAAATATTTAACAGACCATACGATAGCTAGAAGCTCTTTCTCAATGGTTGGATAATTTAATTCAGCTTTATTTAACGCTCGACTCGCATAAGCGATCGGCATATCATTTTTATTACATAGAACAGAACCTATGGCAATGCCTGAAGCATCTGTGTGTAGGATAAACTCATTTTCGGTTGAAAAATCGGGATATTGCAATATTGGCGGACTTTCTAATGATTTTTTCAAATGGACAAAAGATTTCTCGCATTCATTCGACCATTCAAAATTAAAACCTTTCCTAGTTAATTTATTTAATGGAATGCAATGCTCGGCAAAGTTTGGTACAAATTTACGGTAATAATTTGCAAATGCAACGAAACGCTTAGTTTCATCGCTATTTGTTGGTCTTGGGTAATTTTGAATAATCTTTGTCTTATTTGGATCGGGATATACACCCTTTGATGAAACAACATGCCCTAAATAAAGCAGTTCTTTCTTTAAAAATTGACATTTTTCAGGATTTACCTTTAAATTAACTTTACGTAATCTTTCGAAAATACTTATCAGGTTTTTATTATGAATTTCCAAAGATCTTCCAAAACATACAAGGTCATCCAAATAAATTAAGCATTTATCGTAATTTAAACCGGACATTGCTACTGTCATTAACCTGCTAAAAGCACTGGGACTGGTTTTTAACCCCATTGGAAGCCTTTTCATCTGATATTGTTTGTCTGTTACGAACGCAGTATATTTTCTACTTTCTGGGTCTAATTTCAATTGATAATAACTTTGGCTAAGGTCTAGATGAGTAAAATAAATAGCACCTGACAGTGAATCCAAAATTTCATTGATGTTTGGTAAGGGAAATTTATCATGTTGTATTTGTTCATTTAATTTCCTGTAATCTATCACAACACGCCATTTTTTACCATTTTCGTCACTTTTTTTTGGTACTAAAAGAAGGGGGCTTGCCCACTCACTTTGACTTTCCTCAATTATGTCATTTTGCAACATTTGTTTAACTTGTTTCTCAATCTCTATTTTGTGTGTTTTAGGTAAGCGATAAGGCTTTGTATAACATGGTGTTGCATTTTCTTTAAGATAATTTTTTTGATCATATAAGTTAGTATATGTCAATTTATCGCCTGGCAATAAAAATACATCTGGATACTTTGCACAAATGTTCTCTATTGAAACTTGTTCCTCACGATTCAAATGACTAAATTTTAAAATTTTAAATAATCTTTTAACCCTATCAGCACAAATGGTTTCCCTGTCAAATGAATACATATCATAACTATCGAGAATATGTAACTCTGGAGTAAAATAGCTGAGGCGTACCTCTTCATCTCTAGTGTTAAGAATTTTAATAGGAATTTTGTTATCTTTTGGTGAAACTATAATGCCAGCCAAAAAAAGTCCTTCTGATAATTGTTTCGGTGCTACGAAACAATCTTGTTGAATTGAAGTATTAATATAATGAATATATTCACAACGTGGCGGTAAAATAACATAACTATTAAATCCTAATTGACCCATCTGTAGAGGAATGCTAAAAAAGTTACTATCATTGTCATTTACAGTTAACGTGTTATCTTCAAAATTTAAAATGCACTTGAATCTGTTAAAAAAATCCTGACCTAAAATACCATCAGTTTTACACGGCAATGTTTCGAAAACATAAAACTTGTGCTCTAATTCTAAATCATTGTAAAATAATTTCAAGCAAACATATCCTTCAGTGTACACGGTACCACCTATGCCATTGATACGTATGCGCTCTATATGGAATGGAATGTTTTTACTTACCAAATGTTCTAGCTTGATCGCCGACAACGTCGCGCCGGTATCAAGTAACCATGAATGTGTGTGGCCTAATAATGATAAGTTAATTGAATTGATATTATTAAAATCGTCACTAAAATTATTAAGACCGAAAAAACAAGTTTAGGTTTTCCTCCGCATCTGTTGAAGAAGATTGCTGGTCGTCCGTGTTATTACGAGTTTGCTGCGGTTGCATTACGTTTACCGAGTTAAATCGGGTAGGGCCACTAAAACCGCGCCGGCCCGTGTTACGCGATCGCGAGTTGTTAAAACCGCGTCCTCGGCTTCTGTTATTATAACGATATACGTTGCCGGTGGTTGCATTATTTACTTGATTAAACTGACCCCTGTTGTAACCACGTCCGCGTCCTTGCTGATGAAAATTACGTCGGCCTCTAGAAAAATTATTGTTACCTCTTTGAGTTCGATAACTCATCACTTGGTTTTCCTGGCCCGACGACATTTGCTCGTCCAAAGCTCCGGCAATCGCATCCTTTAGCGAAGTATAATCTCGTGCTGCAATAATAGTACTGATACGACTATTCCTCAACCCGTCTGAGAATCGTTTTATTGCGTATTTTTCATTAATGGGGCGAAGCACCTCATAACTTTTCGCGTTTCCGGCGGCTTGAGAAACAGTCAAATCTACAAAAAGCTGTTCAAGTTCTTTACCGAACTCCTCAATAGTCTTACCGTCCTGTCTCGTCCTTTGGAGTTGCTGCTGTAAAGCTGTGTGGGATTTTTTAGAAAGTAATCTAGATCGAATATCCTCGATAAGCTTAGAAACTGAACTATAAGAATCGCACAAACGCAATTTCGCGCTTTCTGAAAGTCGTGACTTCAATACAAATGTAATTAACTTTGATTTCTCGGACTCTTCTAACATAGACTCATACAACTCAATATTTGAAATAAGCTGTTTTGTGACATTTTCATCATTCGTCATCACAGGCAAAAGTGAAATGGCAGTTTTCAAATCGAATTTCGCCATATTGGTGTTTTTCTTACAATCACTTTGGTCTTCACTAAAAGAACACAATTCAGAAATTTTTGAGTACAATGTGTTTACACTTTGTCTTACGTTAATTATATAATCAACAGTTTCACTATTCAATTCTAATTTTTCTATATTTTTTATTAAATTATCATACTCTACATTGAACTGTTCAAGTAAACTTTCGCTTATCAAAAGCTTTTCTTGCTTTACTTTAGGTGTTCTACGAGATTCTCCTAATTTCACTAAATAATCTCTTATTTGTTTAATTTCACTATGTAATTCAGCTACTTTATCAGCCATAAGAAATTATATTTTTTTTTAACGTTACCTAATATGTTCCTTAATTAATTATTAGTGTCCATTAAACAAGTAGTTTCTAAACATAATGATTAAATACGTACGCATTCACGGGACTATACACGACACTGCACTTATTTATTTTCCACTCACATCACACGTTGTCCATCTTGAAATTTTCTGCCTGGCGTGGACGTCGTCTCAAAAATGATGATGAACCTCGAACAAAGTGGTCATTGATAGCTTTCCGCGTCCATTTTCCGTGGCAACGCTTATAACCTCGGTATACCATATACATAAAAACGATGACTGCGACGACAGTCAAAATAGCCAATATCAGGTTGCTGGTAGTCATGTGAAAAAGCAGTTGGTCTGTAGAGGCAGAATTCAGACCCCCAACCGCATTTTGAGCGATCACAACCTCCTGCGGTTGAACTCTGCTGGAACTTTTGCCCATCTTTGATTTTCACTACAAAACTGCTGGGTTTGACGATAAAAGTCTAGCGTCTCTGACGGAGATGAGTTATTAATTAAATTCATTTTGATCACTTCAGTTGCCGTCACATAAAGAGTTTTAGGACACTCGCCGTATACAGTAGTCGGACTTTGAACACACGCGGCACTCTCCTATGGCTAGGGTCGCCATGTAAGGAGTTCGTATTGAAACAACTGAGCTACATGATTCCCGTTTATTGAATGCATCATACATTACAAAGAAGCATAATAAGTATTGGGTAAATGTACATAAGCATAGTAGATATATAAGGGTTGGCACATCACAAAAATACCTTGCTTTTGTTTTTATTTGCATACTAGTGTAAAACGTTATGTAGCTATGTTGCTATCGTATTCCCATGTAATAACATACTTCTAAGGCAATTTCATAGTTATTTAGTTACCTAACACACAAATTAATTAACATGTAATGTTTTTGTTACAGATTTAAATGTGGAGGTAGAAGAGGTAAAAAAAATATAAGTATACCTATACTTTCTTTTTCTTTAATAACAGCGTAAAATTGTGGATCTGTTGATTTTGTATAAAAGTGACACCTTTCTCTATAGATAGCGTACCTAAATATACTTTACTTACTACAGTCGCAAAAATATGTCTTGCTGTATAATGATGATTCGCTAATTTAATAGGTACATTGCATTTTAATCCTCTGATATTTAGTAAAGTTTAGTACCTAACTAAAGTTCTTCATTGAGATATCAAGCGTTCAGAATTTTAAAATAGGTTTTTCTTTGCATAATCGGTGCATTTTTCACAAAACCGTTCTAACGAGACTGTCAAAAGGAGCTTAAAAAGTAAATTATGGCACAAAATGAGCTTAGTAAAAGATGCAGACAAAAGTTCATTGGGAAAATTTTTCGAGAAATATGCAAGTTTTGGCTTTTAGGAAAACGAAAGATCCTACCTATATTTTTGAATAACATTTTTTCGTAATGTTTCTTAAGGCCAATTTTTCAGAAGTCAGATAAAATATAACAGACAATAATAAATTCCTATCGTTTAAGTTGTATAGATGTTTCATAGATGTATATTTTAGTTTAAATTTAAATTTAAATTGTTGTTTAACTATAAACCTCACAGACAGATAAATTATAAAGCGATAGATTTTAAAAAATGTCTGTTACATATGATTGCCGACAATTTAAAGTTTTCAAATTAGCCATTTTGTATTTTGCTCGACAAATATTTCTTATCTGACTATTGAAAAATCAGCCCCTGCATTTTATAAAGTCATTAATTTTCACTGACTTTTGTGAAGTAATGTAAAGAGTCATACTTTGATTAAAGTAAAATAGCGGAAGATAGGTGACGCGCCACTCGAACGTGGACCGCTAAAATCAGGCCCCCGTCGCCTAATTGCGTCCAGTTACAATCGGGATTGCGTGCGCGGATGACATACGTAAGACGTGTGACGTGAGAAGAAAAATATTATTTTTTCGGGTTAAACGTAACCAAAATGCCTTCGTGTGCTTTCATACGTTGCCCAAACCATTCTAAAAGGAAAAACTAGTCGCATGGAATCACATTTCACTCGTAAGTACACGAAAACTTTAATTTCTAAATTTATTTGTAAACGCAGTCTTTTTTTGACAGCCATTTTTCAGGGCGAGATAGAAATATACGATTCATTGATGTGCGACCAGTTAGGTATGATGATGATTGATGGATGACACATAACGCAACAAATGCTGCTTGTTGAGATTTGTCTACGCGGTACCGTTAGCATAAAATGTCGATCATAATAAATTTATATAATTTAACTTTTACCTGATATTGATTGTTGCTTCTTGATTAATTTTTGTAAAATAGTATTCAACTTCAATAATGTAAACAATAAAATAATTATGTACTCAAGTTTGTTACAAAAATGACTGTATTAACGTGAAGCTTTTTTTTAAATACGCACCTAATCTGTATAATTGCAGGTCTCTTACGGATACATCGTTGCGTGACGTCAGCGCCATCTATTCAACATGTCAACTGTAGCGGGCCAAGTAGTTATTCATTACAAAATAAATTAATCTTGGAAATCATTAATTGGAAAAATCATGTTTTAACAATAAATATTTAAAAATAAACCTATATTTTGTTTTATTTTTGGTAACCCTACTCACGCCAAACATCACTCGACATTTCAAAATAGTAAAGTAATAACAAGTAATTTATTAGTTTTCACAAAAAACATGGAACACAATTTCGATCCGATTTGTCTGCTGACGCTTCTTGATTCTTATTGCAAGGAGACGTCAACGTGACAAGAGACATCTCAAAGCGCACGTTTGTTTCGCTCGCACTACAGTCGTAAGAAATGGGTTTGTCTCTGTCGTCAGTAGCGTAAAGTAACACAGCTGTGTGGGTATCTTGTATGTAGTAGTGAGTAGTGCCATTTTTTAGCTGACAATTTTATATGACATGCGTATCTTCCGCTATTTTACTTTAATCAAAGGAGTCATATTATAAAATCTTATCTCCATAGTTTTAATAATCAATCATTAAAGCACCAAATAAAGAAATTGTTTTAAGTCTATGACAAAAATACCTGTAGTAGTTTAATCTATACCTATAAAATGCTTTGTCCTGAACGACTGACTTATTGATTGACTGACTGACTGACTGACTGACTGACTGACTGATGGATCAACGCACAGCCTAAACCGCTGATCGTAGAAACCTGAAACTGGGAGGGTGTGTTCTTTGTATGACGTAGGGATCCGATAAGAAAGGATTTTTCGAAATTCTACCCCTAAGGGGGTCAAAAAGGGGTGCAAAGTTTGTATGGAACAACGTGATCCCTTGGTCCAATCTAATTAAAATTTTGCATACACATTCTTTTACAGAATTGACGGAAGATTTATTTTATATTTTATTGCAATTAATCTCCTAAGGGGGTGAAAAGAGGTGGCAAAGACATTCTGGGGGTGATTTTCTTCGAAGTTGATATCAAAACTCTTTAATGCTAATGATAAAAATATTTTGTATATCATTTTTGACAATCATTTGACATGTCTGAGACACAATGTTTTGAAACATGTTTGTTATTACAATAAAACAACAATTTTACGGATTGATTGATTGATTTTGAAAGAAAACTAGCGACTTAGTGAAAAAACACAGTGAAAGTTTAAGTCTAGATGTACAACAATTAGTACCTACGTGTGCAAAACCGCCTAAACTGTATGGGTTGCCTAAAATTCATAAGACCGATATTCCTCTGCGGCCTATTGTAAGTCAAATAGATACTCCAACATACAGATTGGCTCAACATGTAGCTAAAACACTATCTAAGCTTCGTGGAGGAACAATGGCGCATGTGAAGGATTCCTACCAGTTCATCAGTGACATAAAACACCTACAATTGAAAGATGATGAGACAATGGTTAGTTTTGATGTACAGTCCCTATTTACAAGTTTACCTGTACAGGACTGCATTGAAATCACCAAAAGAAAGTTAGTTGAATTGGCCATGCCGATTGAATATGCAGAACTATTGGAGCATTGCCTTACATCTGGCTATTTACTGTGGGATAACAACTTCTACGTTCAAGTTGATGGTGTTGCAATGGGCTCTCCAGTATCACCTGTTGTTGCTGATATCTTCATGGAAGATTTTGAAGCCAGAGCCCTGAGCACATCACCTGTAACGCCGAGGTTTTATAAACGGTACGTAGATGACACTTTTACAATTTTACCCACCAATAGTGTTTCTGCTTTTCTTAATCATCTCAACTCAATTCATCCAAAAATACAATTTACTGTGGAAATTGAAGCAGACAATAAACTAGCTTTCTTAGATATTTTACTTACTAGGAATCCAGATCATA
Source organism: Pyrausta aurata (assembly GCA_963584085.1). Lineage (NCBI taxonomy): Eukaryota > Metazoa > Arthropoda > Insecta > Lepidoptera > Crambidae > Pyrausta > Pyrausta aurata. The sequence continues at coordinate 9,320,798 of OY757275.1, read as the reverse complement.
CGCTTAGCCATACAGTCTTTAGAAAAACGACCCATACTGATAAATATCTCAATGGTGCTTCTCACCATCATCCATCACAGTTAGCTACCGTGGGCAAAACTTTGTTTCAGAGAGCGAGGGGCATGTAAGGAAGGTACTCCGGGACAACCAGCTTCCAGTACCACGTCGTTGCAGACCCCGTGCCAAGCCCATGACAGTTGAACGCCAACCTGCCGTACTACCATATATGAAGGGTGTCACTGACAAGATTGGGAACATCTTAAAGCGAGCTTCTATCAAAACCTACTTCAAGCCGCAAAGGAAGATTAACCAATTTTTACCACCGGTCAAGTGTCACATACCTCTTCAAGATGCAGGGGTGTACAAACTGGAATGTGACTGTGGCCTCTCCTACATCGGTCAAACAAAGCGTAGTATAGGCGTGCGGATTAAAGAACATATAGCTGACATGAAACATAGACGGTCAACGAAATCTGCAGTATGTGAACATGCCTTGGATAAACCTAACCACTTCATACGTTTTGACCAACCTAAGGTACTCGCGAAAGAACGGCGTTTTGTTCCTCGCATGCTACGTGAGGCCATAGAAATAAGAAAATACCCTAATTTTAATAGAGAAGATGGTTGGAAAGTTCCACCGGCATGGGATCCTATTCTTTTGAAGACACAACCAACATCTCATACTGCAAGATCTCAAGACACTGTAAGCTCTTTCTGCGTGGATAGGAACATCAATTAATATTAATGAGTGACGGTAGTTTAATTTAATTTTTCATAACTATGTAATGACAAATAACACCTTCGTCTGCCTGTGACCACGGATGCTGTAAAGCATTCGAAACGTCAGGCATAAAATAAAAATAAACGTTCGCGAAATCAATCCGTAAAATTGTTGTTTTATTGTAATGAGTATTCGCGTAAACTTCAGAACCAAATATGTTTGTTATTGATGTTGCTCTTGAGAAAATGCTCGAGAAGAGATTTTATTCCTTAAAACAGTAAATAATATTTTTTTGTGTTTAAACAGGGTAGGTATCAAGCGGTCTGTGTACAGTGTAGATTGCAGGTCGTCTGTTCATATTGTCGGTGGACATTCAACGCTGTTTCTGTGGTCGAAGGGTGTCCAATCTTTTTTTTTGCAAACTTTTCGTGGGGGCCTATGTTTAGCAGTGGACGGCTTTTGGGTATTTATTATGATGATGGGGTAGATCCCTACATAGAATTAACCCTTTGAATTCACGATTTGAATTCAAGAAAGTAGAGTATTCGCTATGACTATAAACAAAGCTCAAGTTCAAACTCTTTTTTTTTCCGTTTATTAACAAATAAAAAATCTTACAAAGCAAGTAGGTATGAACTTAGTATAAAACCACTAAGGTTTGTAATTTTACTAAGTTGTCCGCTACTTAAGGTAGCGGGAGAAGACTTGAAGGAATTTGCCTCTCCCAAAGCCTGTATGTGGCGTGATGCTGTGTAAGCGCACGGAGTATAGCCTGGAGCCCTATTTTTGAATCACTTGCGTCGAGATGGCGAGTGATATTCAATGTTTAAAGTCGAATTTTGGAATGAAAACCAGTTGTAATCTACATAAAAAGGATTTGAAAAATCATTGCTCAGTTTTGTGAGTACTTACGTCTAGATTTTGAGTGTTTTCCATTGATTTTTAATGTGTTTTCGAACGAAATTCACTCGCCATATCCAAGCGAGTGATTCAAAAATAGGGGCCCTGGTCTTTTTATTAGAAAGATAATATGCCTGTGTAAGTTTTACCATTAAAGACCGGGCTGCGTGTTGAGTGTACATAAAATATAATAAATTAATAAATATGCGCCAGACAACACACCAATGGTCTGGTTTCGTGGTAAGGAATTATCTTCCTTGTGTTACGAAGTACCGGACAACGACTATGACGGGTGCGTCTCCCATAAATACTTAAATACATATAACATCCATGATTTAGGTACAAATGTCCGTCCTCATCACACAAACATTTGCCCCTTGCGGGATTCGAACCCTCGACGGCCAGCGTTATAGTCAGGAGCGCTGACCAATACACCAAACGCGTCGTCGAATAAAACATATATCTGTATGCATTTCTATGTATATATTTTAAAACTGAATGTTTTAGTTTTTTTGTTTAAAGGCGCTAATCACAGGAACTATTGGTAAGGGTATAGAATATGATAGATTCTATAGCTAATTTTTCAGGGAAGGCTATAGAAGTAGTTTTAATGCGTATAGGTATAGGCTTATAATTTATCGCTACGATCTATGGGAACGGAGTAAAACTAAAACCCGCGTACGAAGTCGCGGGCGGGCCGCTAGTCATAATATATAATTTGTGTTTCATTCCATCAATATTAACGTCTCAATAAAATAAAACGCCACTACCGTGTATCATTATAGACGTGCATAGCAATTTAACTTTTAATACCAGTGATAAAGAGTTGAAAATGTGTTGTAGTTAGCGTGGAACATACACGAATGCAGACGTTTATCCTCACCTGCATTGCAGTTGGTTGTTTATGAATATTTATTTTTACTGTAAATTAAAGTGTTTTAATGCTCCCATTTGGGGAATAAAGAGTTGTCATTATGGAAATAATATATGTTTGGCGGCATGTGAAAATAAAATGCCTTACTTAGAGTAGGTTAGCTATAATAGTAATAAACATTGTTTATTGCACACCATGTACCAGCAAATTTATTTTGGTCTTTAAAATAATTAACATATTGAAAATCGATCGGAAATTAGTAGGTACTAGTGGCTTATTTTTGTCAAGAACTTCGCTCCATGTATATCTTAAACGGCCCCATATTTCATGAAGCTTCAATTACCAATTAATTTTCTACAGTATATTGACTTTTTAGCTATCTATATATTTATATTATTTTCAAATAAATAAAAATTGATAACTGATTATTATGTTCCTCCTACATATATTATTCTTCCTTAACTTATAAAATCCATCCCTGTCTTATTATGTTCAGAAAAACTCAAGCCAATACTCGAATTCGAGAATCATATCGATGTGTACACAACCTAATCCGACCAATTTTAACGACTTGTTTACGCGGTGTTTAGTTTACGATGCCCATTGCCCTTTATAGCTATGTGAACAGCGCCTTAAATGGACGACAGTTACACCGAAGTCGAATGGCAGACCCTGTAATTTACAAATCTCCCAGTCAAATTCAAGCAGAACAACCGAGAGATATCTGCGCAGAAGATAGTAAAACAAAATTAATTGTCCAAGTGAGTGCGCAATAATTGCATTTTGCTACCAAAGTCTACTCTGTCTTGTGACATGTGCGGGATTTTTATTGTAATGTAATGGCGTAATATACCTACTTTACAAGCTAGCAAGAACTTCTATTGAGCCTGTGATGCAATGACTGATTTCAAATTCAATAAGACTATATGCTATCGAATTTTTATATTATCTAAAGACATGCGCTGTTTATTTTTCTATTTAACAGTGAAACAAATATTTTTTTAATCATTATTTTTCTCGAATTGATGATAAAGTAAGTTTTTAAGAATAAGAATAAGATTATATTTATTACCATAAAATGACAATCCATGTTACAAAAGTTATGGCGGTCTCTGCACTAAGCATTGTTTGCTTGTATTGCAGGAGCCAAATAAATCTTACAAGGAGAGGTTTAGCTTTTATGGCACTTGGTCGGCAGAATGCCTTCCTTACAAGAAAAACTTTACACAATTTATTTGTAAAAATTTGCGTCAGCACCGTCCTTCAAGGGCGATTTTTTACAGTACATTTGTTACAGCTGTACATAAATGCTCAAGCTTACCTGAAAAATAAATGATACACTACGTTGTAACACTGTGAAAGATACCCACAAGAATACGTTTATCGACAGATGAAAAATAACGACCGGTAGTTGATCCAATAATGAAATTTATGTTCATTGGAACCAATTTAACGAGTTTAGCGAATAACCGTATCAATATTCTTCTAATTGTGTCACATTTCAATGGATCATTTTCATTCATGGATATCATTTTCTCTCGAAATTCACTGAATACGAAACGGAACGAATCGGAACAATTCGATTTTCTTCAAACCAATTTATTTAAAAGTGTCTAATATCTAAATTGTGTTTTTTTAAATATACTCGTTTAATTTCAAATTTGGAAGGCGGGGGGCATTTTACCATTTTGAAAGTGTCTATTTTCCACATGTTTGAAAAAAAATGAGCTCCATTTTTTGTCATTCAGCTACGGAACCCTAAAAAACAGATGTATTGAAAAAAAAGCGGACAATATAAATGCTTTATAGACTTCCAAACATCCCACGTAAATGAACGTGAATATTTGATCGAAGACCTTTTACCCTTTACGCCTTTGACCCTTTTAAAATCCAAACCAATACAGAATGTATTCTTGTCTCGAAGGTCAAGGATGAATCATTGATGAAGTGCAGTCAATCGATGGCTGCATATGTTGGTGTTCTCACGTCGATGTTTTACTTATTCATGGTATAATTTAACGTGTGGAATCTGATTTCTTTGAGGGTTGATAACAGAGCTAGAAGAAAGCCCAGGTCCACAATTCCGCTAATTGAGTCGTCACTATAAACATTTATAAACATTTAAAACATTTACATTATAAACATTTGTGTGCATGAACATGTCTGTTTGTAGTGGTCTGGGTGTTTTCTATGTATAATATGTATGTATTTAAAAAAAAGTATTTAAGTATGTTTATAACCGTTGTCTGGTTACCATAGTACAAGCTTTGCTTAGTTTGGGACCAGATGGCGCTGTGTAAAATGTCCAAGGATATTTATTTATTTACTGAGTTGTGCAACCAGCTCCTTTCTATCATTGGTCATCTAGACGCACTGCGGGATACCACCCTTTCCTAGTTAAGATTCCACTGATTAGAACTAAGCACTTTTTGTCAACTTTTATAATGCGCACTTCAAAAAAGTTAGAGGAAACAGGCTTTTTCTGAGCCTGCTTCATCGTCATCTCTGTCTATGCCACTGGTCTAGCCTGGAGACAAGAGCGAACCCATTTGAAATAAAAAAAATATACCTCGCTATTGTAACAGTGGCGGGTCTCCTTTTAATGCTGCTGACTTTAAGCACACGATGTTTTACAAATAGCACTATTGAATGACTTCTGAAGTCCAACGGTAGATGTCGAAAATACGCGAATAGAGGGGCATTTGACAAACTAGCAGACCCGGTGGACTTGGTTTGTCCTCGTTTGTCCTATTTCCCCGGCCCCGACCCGCCCCGGCCTTGTTTTATGGTTGTTATTCTATTGGGGGCCAAGACAAATCCAACAAAGTGAAAATCATGAAAATCAGTCCACCCGTCATAGATTTATAAGTGGTATGTCTAACACACGATCTCGTAAAGGTTTACAGTAGTATGTTTCAATAAGTTATTTTATTTATTTTCACCCCACATAGGTACTGATACAATAATATGAGAGTTACATACAATTTTCTTCATCAAAGTCAGATCAAACCAAGACCTTTCCTATAGTTATAATAAAATTATCAGTCATCACCCGATTCTTCGTATGACGACAATAAATTACTTTTACCAAGTCATGTGTTAATCATTTATTAATAAACTTGATTCTATTTTCACCATCGTAGCTAATTGACATTTGACATCAATATCAGGAAATTATAGCAATTAACGTGTCAAGGCTACCCAAACCCACGTCCATACTCTGCCAAACCTCTGCCATATCATATTTGCCAAGTGCTGCCACAGGGTGAAATGATTCAGTACCATCAAGTTATTTTTATGCACCGGAAGTAAAGGGTTTCAAAAAGTCACAGCTGGTCAAAATTACTACTGGCTTACGTTAATGACAATTAATTTTTCCCACAATTGAAAATCAGGTAATATTATGAGATGGACTACAACTTAGCCTCTTTAGCTTTGTATAATCATACTAAATAAAATAGTTTCTCAACTGCTAGACACTTTCGTCATGACCAAAATTTAACTTCACAATATCATGACTCCTTCTTCTTTGCAGTACCAGTTTCATGTATGAAAGTGACGACGTTTTTTCCCCCTGATTTCAAGATTTATTCAACTCTTTTTTGTTACATACCTACTCGATTATTCCTCCGTCAACCTTCCACTGAGATAAAGGAACTATGTATAGGTATATTCATTGCTCTTAAACCATAGCACAACATTCTTTAACATTTAAAAACCTTGACCATCACGCAGAGCTACTTCTCTGTCGGTCTTCTATAGGCTGCACTTAAGTCACTGTGCAAATTAACTGAATGATTTTGTCTCGCCAACTCCCCTTCATCACAAAGGGACTAGACGTAGGCTAGCGTACCATCCCTATGTCGATGTTACACCTGTATGTACACAGCTCTTTGCTGACGCCTTTAAAATGCGTAAAGGTAGGGAATGGAACTCGCTGCCTACCGAAGTTTTCCCCAGGGAATAAAACGTGAGCTTGTTTAAGACAAGAGTGAATAGGTTGCTACTAAGCAGGCATGTACGATCCTAGATCTCATCTTCATCTGACAGGTGCGATCGTGGTCAAATATCTGCTAAGCCTAAAAAAATTATAGCAAGTAACCAAGTAGTGGGTCAACTGTACTATTTCCCTCTGTGTCTCATATTATATCATATTCGCCAGCAAACTGGATCGATGGTTATTGGAAGAGGGCCAAATTAAAAAAGTTTTCCTCTCTCTCCGTAACAAGTTGCAGGTATTTGGGCAGTTTATTAGTTGTTACTTATAATGATGATGTCTATGTCCACCTGTTTATAATAGCAGTGAGAATTCTTACTCTTTTTGATTTAACGATTTTGGTCCACATTTCTTTTACGTACTGCTAGGGTGTGGAATTCGCTGCCGGCAGAAGTGTTCCCTGGCGACTACAATTTGGACGTATTCAAGAAGAGAGTGAATAGGCTGTTACTAGGCAGACATGGTCCATCTTAGGCTACATTGTCACTTAACATCAGGTGCAATCGTAGCCAAATGTCTGGCTATCTATTATAAAAAAAAACGCAATTGACATATATTTTTCGTGGAGATTTTCAAATTTTATTTTCTGATGTTTGAACAATTAACAGTGTTCGTGGTCAAGGGTAAGATGTTATTTTTCATTTACAAAGTGTACAAAAAATAACCTTACCTAACACTCATTGAGGCCAGTTTTTTTATCCGTAGTAACATCATTCATCTGTTCCACTGAATAGATAAATAAGGTTAGAAACGTTCTGACAGTTCGTTTGTATGAGAACCTGTGTCGCCGGTGGGCGGTACGGCGTTGTTGCTGCAGTGCCAAAAGCACCAATCAATGAATCAACTCATCAATATCACAAACCAATCACACTTTCCGCTGGGAGCTCTGTGATTCGTGTGATTAGTACGTAAAACCAACTACCAATCACAGAGCTGCTAGCTGTGGAACCATCAATCATCATTCCGCTACGTTCATTCTTTAATGTCAAAATACTACGTTGTGGTAAAAGTCGATATTTTAGGTTGATCGATATCGATAACTTTAATTACCGGTGTAATGATTTTTTTCAATATGAATTGAAAAAAAAAACCATAAGATTTTAGTTTTGCGTATATTATTTTACGGCACATTTGATCGCATCAAAGGGTTGTACAATTACCTTCCGATAGAAAACAATAAGAAAAAAAAATTTATTGCTATACTTTACTTGAAATAGTGAAAATTAATACTTTTACGTATTGCTTAACATTAATAATAATTTGATTTGAATAATATTAAAATAAATTAATATTAACATATTTTTTATTTTATTTATGACAATAATTTGAAATGTCTGAAAACGCAATGTTTTGACACATGTTTGTGATTGATGTTGCTCTTAAGAAGAGAGTTTATTAATATATTTTTTTGTTTCAACAGAATAGTTATATAGACCCCACAGTTTTCCACAGCGACCGGTCGCAAGCGGTCTTCTATGTCTAATGCAATCCTACAATCTTCAGAAGGTCATATTGCCGGTGGACATCCACGCTCTGATGTTGTCGAAGAAAGAAAATAGAAAAAAATGGAATTGTAATAAAATAAAAAACTTTATTTTATTACAATTCCATTTTTTTCTATTTTTTTACAAACAAGAAAAATTAAAACTAAATGCAACATAAAAAATAAGAAAAAGAATCAGACCCGGTCTACGTGTTGTGTCAAAGGACGTAAAATACATATTATAACATATATCTATAATATATAAATATACTAATTACCTCTAAAAAAAAAGCTGGATGTTTTTGTTTGTTTGTTTGAACGCGCTAATATCAGAAACTATTTGTCTGGTTATAAATTATGTCAGATACATTTTTAGATAGCATATTTATAGGGGAAGACTATAGAAGTAGTAATGCGTATGGGCTTATAAAAAATTCTACGATTTATGGGAACGGTAAAACTTAGACGAGCGAACGAAGTCGCGGGAGGGTGCTAGTTTGTTTTATATAAATACTAAACAATATTTATTTTAACTAATTAATAATGTTTTAATCTCCTAAAACATCAGTAGTGAAATTACCATTTATCGATATTTTTACTGTACCGTGAGCTACATCCCTATCGTTGTGTACGCAAGCAAACCAAGCAAATCGGATGCGATACATTGCGTGCTAAGGTAGCAATTTTGTTAGTAAGGTGCGTGCACAGTCATCAATGAGTATTTTTTTAAATACTTGGTGCAACAAAATCGCTGTTCTTGCAGAATATTAGTGCAACGCTCTTGTCACGCGACTGAAGTACTGCTCGTGCATATGCTCACAACTAGCTCACCTCTGCTGCACTGACCGGGGCATTTTTAACCTTATTTATCTATTCAGTGATCTGTTCATATTATAACTGCTACCAAGCCATACAAGATTTTTACTGCATAGAACTTACAAGGCAATGACGTTTTCATTAAAACTATCCATCTCATTGAAGTTACTTTTTATTCAAGATTCGGTTACAAATGACATTGACCAAATCGGAAGCAATATTGCTCATAGTACAACGGAAACTGAGAGCAGTAAAATCTCAAGAATCTCGACCTTCAACAAAATAAACGGGAATTGAGAACGTTGGGTCCAAATGGACAGGGTCCTATTCTGACAGTAGTTTTGATTTCATTTCTGCTAGTTTCGGGTGCGAACACCCCTTTACTCAGCTCGAGTTAACTCTGATAAGTTCATTGCTTATTTGTTGCGTATTCTCGGAAAAATAAATAAATGTTGAAGTAATACAACTCGTGGTAAAACGTAAACGTGTTTTTCTAGCTCTGCCGTTAGAAGATAACACAGAGTTTGAATGTTGATTTGACCCACAGTTTTGTTAACCAGTCATAGTGATTTGGACATAAAGTGTAAAGCTTAGTTTTTTTTTTTATTAAAAATCGTACAGAAAAAACTTAATCTAGGTACATTAATACCAGTGTGATCATAACCCAGTATTGGTTTTACCGTTCTATTATTGGTTTCAGTATTGGTTTTCCGTTTTTTAGTTCTGCTAATTTATTAAATATTAATTTATTTATAATTTTTTTTTGCTTTTTTATTCACAAATGGCAACCAATCTTAGCTCAGCACTTAAATGGCATAAGTGAGCCTTGGCCATTTTATTTATATTTCTTATTACCTCTATATGTTCAGTAGGCGCGTCAGAAACTGAATCTTAAAAAGAAAGGAATATGAAGCGCGCCACTTTGTTGAGAAGTGTAAGCGAGATAGACATAACTCTGACAGGACTCAGTTGATGATATGCCAACTATGGAAAGACACAGGTTAAGAAAAAAGGATAGCTGACATCAAAAATACACGCGCCATCTTAGAATAAGACTTCAGCAAGGATAAAAGGGCCACAAAGAAAAGAAAATCCCCTTATTTTACCCGGATTCAACAACTTTTTATAGCCAAAGCTTGCTCTATTTCAGCCCTATGAAATGATATTGGATTTTTATATACTTTCAAACAGATATAGAAAAAGTTGGGTGAAATTGTTATCTTGTCCTGCGGCTAAAACTTATATTGTGTTTTTTGGGGGTTTAGTCTTTCTTTCTGTGAAAGAGGTTTCTATATATTTTTTCGGAATAATATCGGAAGGAAAAAAAAATTATAAAAGATTAATGTAATTTTAGCCTGTAAGCATCCCACTGCTGGGCAAAGGCCTTACCTCAAACGTGAGGTAGTATGAGCCATGTTCCACCACGTAGGCTCAGTGCGGATTGGCTGAGGGGTGTTTGCAAGGCAAGCGACCAACCTTGCTGTCAGACTTTATCAAGCCGCCCATAGGGCCTCTGATTAGGCTTAACGACTAATATCAACCGATATTAGCCGGGACCAACTGCTTACCGTACCTTCCGAAGCACGGAGATGCTCATGATGTACGTCACTTATATGGTCGGAATGGTCACCCATCCAAACACCAACCGCGCCGTAAGTTGCTTAACTTCGGTATTACTACCAAAAAGCTGCCACCACAGCACTACGAGCACGAGATATAAAAGAGAAAACTATTTTTTATATTTTCTTGTCAATATTTTGCGTGATTTTCAAACAATAATCACGCAAAATAAGCAATGCAAAGTCAACACTTTCCATTCCTCCTTCCACTCGGAATATTTACGCGAGTGATTCAAAAATAGAGCTCCTTAAAAGTCCTTATAGTTGGTTAGTGTTTATTTGTTTATGTGAAAAAAGACACATACAAAACTAAATCGGTAAATACCGGTATTAATTTACAAAATCCCCATTCTTTGGCTAATAATCTATGCAATTTAGTAAACGACCACCGCGCCATTAAAATCATCTGTCCATTATACAAATTGTTATTATTCCCTGCTGTATTTAACATTCACTATAGAGATTATCTTTACTGATTTATTCGTATCGTTTTAGATAAGGCAGCTAATATGCATGTTTATTATAGCAGCCTATTTCAGTTTCGGGTTTTTGATTACATTTGGTTTGGCGTCACGTTATTAATTAACTTAAATGTATACATTCATAAAGAAGATACTATTGTTAAAGAAGATGTTAACTTAAAAGTATAAGACTGAAAAATACATTATTTGTTCAAAGTACAAAAAGAACTACAGATTTTATGACTATCCAGCCATTTAAGTTGAGATGATAGCAAACTTTTTTCGCATGTAATATTTTTTTCGCATTCTACAGAAAAAAGAGCATGCTCTTTTTACAAATTAATAAACGTGCCTATTTTATGGGACAATCAGTTTACCTATTTGTCGTTTCAAATTCAAACAGGTTAACTATTCGTTTATTTATCTATTTAATTATTTTTATACATATTTTTACCGTGCTAGTTGACCTAAAACCATTTTTTTTCCTACATGATGCAAACCAAACCGAATCTATTTCGAAGTAGGTAGGTAGTCATGTAACTTCTTTTGCAATTGACGCACTACATTAGAATTGACGCACCAAGCTAGTTTTTCACACGCAGTTTTTTCGGCTTTTGTACTGCCCATCCATATTCAACAATGAATTGCTGATTGTCACCAATTCAAAACTCTTAAGGTGGGTACTGACCAACGTTACGAGGTGTAATGTAACATATTACACAGCGAGCATTCTCGCAGTCCAGTGGTATGAAGAAACCAGCGAGCAACGAGCTTGTCTTTGCTCGTCGGTTTTTTGCCGAATCTTTTGACTGTTATGCGGTTTTGTGCCGAGTTTTGACGAGCATGTTACGCCAATTTTAGAACATAACGTTACATGCTCGATGCGTAAAACGCTCGATGCGGAAAACGCTCGATGCGTAAAACGCTCGATGCGAATGAATTATTTTTTGTTTATTTATTAAAACAATTCATGCACAAACAAAGGGTACATATGGCGGACTTCATACTAAAAGCGTTCTCTACCAGTCAACCATAGGTCTAAACAGAGAAAATACACCTCGCGACGATGGTTAGTACCCACCTTTAGGTTATTTTTTCCGATAATTGTATGGTCACAGAGTTAAAGTGACATCAATTATCCGCGTGTCAAACCCAGGACCCCGAATGTCAGATGTCAGTCGCAAGCTGCGGTTTTGTGTTGCGAAAAATGTTACATGGTGTTCAGTATTGAATAATACGTAGTTTGTAATATATTTAAGATTGAATACTTTGCCTATGTTTGTTACACCATTATGACTCGAGAACGGGTGGACCGATTTTCATATTTTTTACTTTATTGGATTTGTTTAGCCCTGAATAGGAAGTAACTATAGAACGGGGCACAGGCGGGATGGAACTGGGGCTTAAATAATGATGCTGCTGGGAATGCTAGTAAGACCTGAAAGAAAGTCGTGTTAGTTATACACCACTTGAACTCGAGAACGGGAGGACCGATTTTCATGATTTTTAATTTGTTGGATTCGTCGCCGACCCAAATAGGACACAGGAATAGGAGGGGAGTACATAGTTTTTATACTAATCCGGTTGGGCCACTATAAACGAGCAAGCGATTTTCTTTTTCAATCTCTTGCATATACGTTACTAAAACCTATTAATTTGATGACTAAAATCAATTAAAATAAAAACTGTCTATATAAAACCGGTTAAGTGCGTGTCGGACCCGCGCACTGAGGGTTCCGTGCCACCCTTAACTGAATTCAGGGTCCACTTACTGTCACTTAACGAAAACATCACAATATATTGCGACAACAAAAATAACTTTGTTTTTCATAGTGTTTGTATGAAAAACAAAGTTATATTTGCGGTTGATAAAAATGTGCAATATCTCAGAAACTACTGGTTCGATCTCCTTCAAACCAATTTTCGTTGCAAGTTTTTGTTGAGATCTACAACATATTTTTTTTTCAAAATTTTCACTTTCTTAGTTCAAAAGTTAGAGGGGGGGGGGGACGCCCATTTTACCACTTTGGAAGCGTCTATATCTCAAACCTTACACTTTTAGAAAAAAATGGTTTTAGAAACCTCAGCATCATTTTAAAAGACCTATCCATAGACACCCCATACGCATAGGTTTGAGTAAAAAAAATATTTTAGGTTTTAGTTTCATGTATGGGAGCCCCCCCTTAAATATTATTTTTTCTTACTTTTTGTATCTGAATCGGAAAGCGGTGAACAAAATACACCTACCTACCAAGTTTCAGCTATGTGATGCTTATAGTTTCAGAATAAAGTGGCTGTGACATACGGACGGACAGACAGACAGACAGACAGACAGACAGACAGACAGACAGACAGACAGACAGACAGACAGACAGACAGACAGACAGACAGACAGACAGACAGACTTGACGAAACTATAAGGGTTCCGTTTTTTGCCATTCGGCTACGGAACCCTAAAAAATGAGACCCAACACATTTGCAAAACTCCCAGAAAACTATGTAGATAAATTGAACCCAATCTACTTGTAATGAATTCGCTTTGTGACCAGTTTACCGCATCTGATACTTCATCAAAATAGCTCTACAAAACTACAATTTGAAATCCGTGAAATTTGCTTACAGAAAAGTAAAATAAAATAACAATACACCACAATAGAAATAACATCAGCAGTATTAGTAGTTCTAAATACTTTTCTTCTATCTCGGAACCATCTTCTTTCATCAGGGTTGGTTGGACCTTATTGGTAGGCATACAAGGGGCTGAAAACGGCGCTAAAAGGTCCGATAGATCTTGTAAACTATTAATTGTATTTTTTTATGAACCTGTAATTTCCAACTACAGAACAACTCTTCTTGAAAAACTATAGAAACATTCAGTTTTTCATCATTATATTTTTGGAGGGCAATTCTGCGTTGGTACAGATAATTATTATACCAAGTTCTTTTCTTGGCGGTGGATAGTGTCATTTCTCCACTTTAGATATGAAATTAAGATGATGTTTTATAGTCCTGAAAGTACTAAGACTATATTGAACAAAAAATATTTTAACAAAGTGGTATTTCTGTGCTTATACTGCACTGTGGAGCTGTCTTTATTTCAACAGTGCACGCTAGATTGCATGTTAATAATGAATTCATCAGATTCCCTGCGAATTCGTGTTGTTTTTGCAATAAAATGGTTAGTAATCATAACGAAAATATAATTTTACATTACAATTTAAACGTAGAGACATTTATGTATATAATTAATGTGTGTGGTAAATAAACATCACCGTCCATTATCAATAAACAATGAATAATGATCATGCGTGTAATTTAAATCCAGTTAAAAAATATTTTTACGCTTATTGACCTCGCTCTTTAGGAAGCTATACAGTACCTAAAAAAAGGTCTGGTGTTTTAATGACTAATAACTCCCAAGCGTTTAGTATTCGAGTTCCAACATTAGCACGGCTTCACTAAATGGTGACTATCAGACGCAAAAACATCCTACAATTAAGTTTTAATGCAAGGACAATATGCGCCCATAGGTACATGATTTGATGGTTTGAAGATTTCATCATCAGAACCCAATGTGGCAACAATGGGACGAATTAGTATCTCGTCAAGGTCATCATCATCATCATCATCATCATTATCAGCCGAAGGTCGTCCACTGCTGAACATGGGTGTGTAATATATAATATATATTTTTTTAAGGGGAAACGCTGCCAGTATCTTCGGTACTTTACCTATAGGGACTTCTTTTAATAATATATTTTAGTTTTTAGGTTTTTTTTTTTTCTGTCTTAATATGTTGCATGTCATATAACAACATATCATATAAAGTTCAAAACATATACAATCACATGATATAATTTTGTTTAATATAACACTTTTTTAGTATAATGATGGAATGATATAATTTTGAATGATATAATTTTAAAACGTATAACAAACGATTGAGCTAAAATCAATTGATATAACAACATTTAATATAACATTTACATGATATAATAATTAAAACAAATAATGTTTATTTAGTATAATAACATTTAGTATAACATTCATGTACGATAACACTCTTTTTATATAATATTTAAAACATATAATGATAACTTCATATAAACTCCAATTTATATGATATCATATATTATATAAAAACAATTACATCAAAGAAAATGCAGCCGCTAGGTTATTCAAGGCTTGCAGGATGCAGGCAATGATGCAAGCAAGCAGGCAAGCAGCATGCAAGCAGGCATACAGCATGCAAGCAGGCATGCAGCATGCAAGCAGGAATGCAGCATGCAAGCAGGCACACATGCATCAATAATTCCACGTCTCCGGCGCTGCGGGAAGTGCAGCCTCTCCGCCCTTGCGCAACAAAGCGCAGTCACCCACGCTCACCTCCACAGCTTCGGCTTATTGGTCGCCTCGGCCTTCGGCCTTCGGCGACCAGCCTCAGCCGCTCCGGCTCGCACGGGTGCCTGCCCCTTGTTACAGCGGGCGGAGGCTGCTCTTCCTCCGCGCCTCCGGCTTCTAAATTACACTCTAGTATCGGGCAGACAAGTACCACGGCGAAGTGACCACGGCGAGTCGGGGTTAACATAATTCCGATTTTTGATAATTAGTTTTAAAAAAACAATTGAAATTGTACCAAGTGAAGGTTATATTAATTTGACGGATATTTCTTTTAATCATTATTTGAAACGTTATTATCTCAAATAATAGTTATATGAAATAATGCGTATGTCAAACAAAATTATATCAAATGAACGATATATAAAATAAGTTTTATTTCAAATGTTTTTATAAGATATGAACGTTATACTAAATGGTATTATATAAAATGAATATTATGTGAAGTAAACGTTATGATAAACAAAATTATATCATGTGTTTTTATAACAAATGTTTATTATGTAAAGTGATCGTTATTAAAGTTGAATTATATCAAATGATTGTATAACAAATGAGACGCACCCGCGAACATAGGCCTCCCCCATGGCTTTTCACAACGACCGGCTTTGAGCGGTCTGCATCCAGTGCGATCCTGCGATCTTTTTAGGGTTCCGTAGCCGAATGGCAAAAAAAGGAACCCTTATAGTTTCGTCAAGTCTGTCTGTCTGTCTGTCTGTCCGTCCGTATGTCACAGCCACTTTATTCTGAAACTATAAGCATCACATAGCTGAAACTTGGTAGGTAGGTGTATTTTGTTCACCGCTTTCCGATTCAGATACAAAAAGTAAGAAAAAATAATATTTAAGGGGGGGCTCCCATACATGAAACTAAAACCTAAAAATTTCTTTTTACTCAAACCTATGCGTGTGTGGTGTCTATGGATAGGTCTTTTAAAATGATGTTGAGGTTTCTAAAACCATGTTTTCTAAAAGTGTAAGGTTTGAGATATAGACGCTTCCAAAGTGGTAAAATGGGCGTCCCCCCCCCCTCTAACTTTTGAACTAAGAAAGTGAAAATTTTGAAAAAAATATATGATGTAGATCTCAACAAAAACTTGCAACGAAAATTGGTTTGAAGGATATCGAACCAGTAGTTTTTGAGATATTGCATATTTTTATCATCCGCAAATATAACTTTGTCTTTCATACAAACACTATGAAAAACAAAGTTATTTTTGCTGTCGCAATATATTGTGATGTTTTCGTTAAGTGAAAGTAAGTGGACCCTGAATTCAGTTAAGGGTGGCACGGAACCCTCAGTGCGCGGGTCCGACACGCACTTAACCGGTTTTTTACAAGGTCGTCTGTCCATCTTGTCGGTGGAAGTCCTACGCTGCGCCTTTGGTCAAATGGTCTCCAATCTAGGACTCTAGGGTCGTCAAGGTAAATGCAAAAATTTCAAATTTACTAACAAATAACTGAGACATGAGATAAAAAACAACCTCCGCTTTTTTGAAGTCAGCTAAACATCATGATGATGAATTCTTGAGCCAAACACAAGAAAATTTTCACAAAAAAAAAACTTCAAACAAGGCTAAGCTCTCATCAAGTGACACAACGCGAAAAGAAAGTTTTAAAATGCACTATTCACAAAAGTAGGTCAACTGCGGGACGCCAAAAACCGCGATCGTGAACGCAGCTTTACTTTTTAATTACAAAAAGCTTTTACACCAAAATGTGAAACCTTTCACAAAAAACAGTTGTGTGAACCATCATTGATTGCAGAAATTTATTTGTATGATAGCAACCGGAAACAATTTCACTTGTTTTTTCGTTACCGAAAAATATTTTGCCAGAAATGTTTCAATATTTGCACGGACTTTTGCGTGTTTGTTTGCGGTGTTGCTTTCATTTTGTTAAGTGTTTTTAACTAACAATTTAGTAAAGTAATATTATCTTTGCCTTTAATTTATGTTTATACTTTTCTTAATTATTGCTAAAAAATACTAATTCTCAAATAAAATATACTACAAATATAAATCAGAAGAACATGGTTAAGAATGGTTTTTTAACACTCACAGTGTTTTATCTAAATTCGTAAAGATGTAATAAGATACCAAAAATTGCACATGATTTATTTCATCTTTCAGAAGAACATAATATGATATTGGTAATTCTGAATAGGTATTATGGTTATTATTTATAGTCTTAGTGGCTGATAGTAATATTGCTCTGATTGTAGTTATAATGTTGTTGTTTTTTTCTTGTCTTGGTTTCATTCTATGTCATTAAAGGACGGGTTTCTTTAATAAAAGCTACAATATTCAGTCACGATCCTGTGACTAAGCGAGTAAACGCTGCCATTAAATAAACGTTCACCTAGTGTTGGGTAGCAACAACATCAGCACTGGCAAAAGGCTAAAGTATAAAGGCCCATTTAAATCAGACGAGTGACTGCTCATTATATCCCCACTTCAATAAATTCTTCTACTCAGAGCATTCGTTCGTTGTTCTATTGCATTCTATAGAATATTTTAACTCGTCAAGTATGTGTGAACGAGACACAATAGAAATTCCATTATTATGCGACTCCCGGCAGTCGTTTGATACCTGACTGATTACGAACACTCGCTTGATATTTTGGTGTAAAACGCTGTATCGAATCCGTTTAGAACAAAAGAGCAAGAAAGAATGTTCTTTTTCTAGCTCTAGTTCTTTGCTCCTTTGGTCTAATACCTTATCAGGAAAATTCTACCGACATGAGCCTAGCTCGTAATCAGTCAGGTATCAAACGACAGCCGGGCGCCGCATAACAATGGATTTTTTATTGTGTCTCGTTTACACATACTTGACGAGTTAAATTTGATGGTGATGTTTAAAAGCGTGCTTGTATACTTCTCAAATTCAAGTATCGAGATCTCGAAATCAACATTTTTAATAGTTTGAATTACGATCAACATAGTTGTAAACCACCAGCCGAAAAACGCTAAGACAAATTTGGTGTTTTTGTGTACTTAATTGATTTAAAAAAATACATTTTTTTTTAAGATTTATCAAATATTTAGCTACGTTAGTTAAAATGATATTTTATACAGCAGAAAATCAGAAAATTAAAATTGTCTACGTGAAATGTCAAAAGTTTTGCTTCAGACGCTTCGGGCGCTGGTTTACTTTACACACAATATCAATTGTCTTCAATATGTTTTCAAACACATTCGTATCCACAAGGAAAAATCAAAGTGCATTCATGCCGAAGTATCGAAGTATTGGCAAAGGGATGTATTCCATTACTTTTATTTCCATTTGTTTCTGAGTTCAGTCAGTGTTTGCTACATGGACGGGCAAAGAGGCGGTTTTGAAAATGTTGCCAGTATTGTAAACGTAACATTTTATGTGGAGGTTTTATCTTGCATTCAAAACTCAGGAACCATTTCTCATAAACTAATGTATTCTACTAATATTAAGAATGTTTTTATTCCTTATTGTAAAAAACTTCATAACAGATTTTAATGAAAACTCACACATCTCAATAGCACAATATAGTTATGCTATAATTCATAAATAATTTGTTTAATAATTAATGAAAATGACGATAATTAGGATAGAAAAATAAAACGAATACCTATGCCATAAATAAGACGCGAAAATAATAGAACGATAGTTTCATAAGCTAAATCTGTGGCCACCTAAAAGATCGAACTTTACCTCCTAAATGAATGTACCCACATTTTCCGAGTTCAGCTGACTTTCTTTTGCCAAAAACTATTTTTTGTTTCACGCACGAATTTCTATAGTTAAGCCGAGTGGTTTTATTTTTGTATCACTCCAATTTCGCGGTAGGTAACTTCACGTTTGTAGAACGGTCATAGGGAACCTACTACGTAAGTGTTTTTTTACATTTTCAGTATTTATAGATAAAGCCAGTACTTACCCTTTAACAGTAATTTAGTATTTTTAGCAAAGTAAAGTAAAAGTAAAGTTTGAAGCAGAGTGATTAAATCTGATTCAATCTTTATTCGATGAGTGCAAATTTTACATGAGGCAGAGTGGCATCGCTACCGCACGAGAATGCGTTGGTGTACTAACGGCGTAAACGATGTCCGTATTTTAGTACATAGCTATCCTTTTTCTCATGCCGGCAGTCCCTTAATAGTGAAAAATATAGTAAGGTACCTACAGGGTATAGAGTACAGCCCCAGATTTAACATAAGTTGTGATTGAAATATGGTTGATACATTTCTGAATCCCATTCACGAAAGCGCGAGTTATTTTAATAAAACTGGGTGCATTATTTTAACGTTTCACATAAATGTAATTGGTTGTATAAAGCTTTATTAATTAATCATCGTTACCAATAAACGTTTACGTACGTTAACAAATAATTTAAAAAATATTATGACTTTTACATTCTTGTAATTTAATACAACAAAACTGTAATTTAAGTATAAAGTAAAAAAAAAACTGTCTTGACCTGTGACTATAGATTCTAATAATATCATAGATTTTACTAAAAGGTTATTATTTTAATGACTTTTAGTTATTATGATTTATTTCATCTCCTCTTATCAATTTAGCATTCTGATGTGTCCTTTTAAATAAAACTATTTCAATCCATCAAACCACTTTCACCTTTCGAACCTTTTCAGTGACTGAAGACGAAATAGATTTTAATTTGCCTCGAACCCTTTCGAATCCTCTTCCAAAAATCGCAAAAAGAGGTATATTCAATAAATATAGCCTTTTACATTAAAATGTTTTCTTTGTAGCTGATGCTACGGAAGCTTTTCCTTTTGCAATATTTTGTATGGAGTTTCCTGTTTGGGGAAGGTTAGGCGAGGAACAGACATTGTACATATACACTAGAGATGCTCTATATAACATTCTTAAGTATTGCATCGCGACTTCGTGGGTACTTACACTACTTACCTCCTCTTTATTTATTTATTTAAGAACTTTATTGCACAAGTAACAGTGTACAAAAGGTGGACTTAATGCTAAAAGCATTCTCTCCCAGTCATACCTTTAGGTCATGCAGAAAGATTATAAGTGGGTGCAGGAGCATAATGTAGTAAAAATTTAGGAAAACGCAACAAAAATATCATTATTTCTCTTTCTTATCCTCTTATTTTTATAAACACATTAAAAAGTTTATGTCATGGTACGGTCATAACATGAGACGAGCAGTAGATCACCCAGTTAGGAAAGCCCTAAATATCCTGAACAAACCCAGAGGCCGAGGCAGACCACCCGCCACCTGGCTAGCCAATATGCTGAGAGATCTGAAGCGAGATAACCTACCTACCCAGACAACCCAGAACAGACCTCTCTGGCGCAGATGTACAAGGAGATTGGACTCCAGATGAACTAGGAATATGGACTGGAAATGATGATGAAAATATTTTGTGTCATGAAAAATTTATAGTTGTCAACCAAAACACCAGTTTGGCATTAGAACTTATATTTTGGAAATTCTCAATGTAGCTTTTATTAGTATTTTAAAGATGTTTTACTTATTTGACATTCAGTTACGCAAAATAAATAACTTTTTTTGTTTATAAATCACAAAGTAAGCTTTTCTTTAAAGCTTAAAAGCCTGTTGCACTATTTCTAAGACAGTTTCGAGTAGTTTGATTGCTAGTTTGCTCGATAATTTCCATTTGAGTAGTACTAACTTTTTTGTTGTGGTCTAATACTATAATTGCTTACCGTGCAGATTCCAAGAGTGCACACTAAGCTTAGAAAATAGACGTTCAGATACCAAAAGTATGAACTAAGCCTAACAAGTAGTCGTTGTATTAAAGTTGGGACTGCGACTTGGGGACAATATTTTTGTCTTGTTTTCGACATTTGACCTAGTTCCGGGAAACTAGGAACGAACAGTAAAAACACGAGTTTGAAAACAACCCCAAGTGTGATGTGAGAGACGTTTTTTAATATAATAAAAACTTTTAATTATTTGCCGAAAGAGTACATTTATGATTTACAGCTTATCTCCTGTTACATCGAAAATTGGTCGAGTTTATAAAACAAGACATAAACAGGATGTAAAAAAGTACGAGCCAAGGGGGTCGTCGAAAGAGTTTGGAATACAGGAGAAATATTTTTATTAGGAAATGAAAAAAGCAAGAGTTATAAAAAAAAATGTGAGTGTTAAATACATTTTAAACCATTGAGAGTAGTGTGTGAATCATTAAACTTCATGAATCATGTTTTTCTTTTTTGATTAAAAAAAATAACTGCAAACGATTGAATATTACTTTACAAGTAAACTGATATCTTTTTTTCTATTCCTTTACGATTTTTTGTAACTCAATATTATTTCGCTCTATCGCTTCGGTTTGAAGATAAAAGGGCTATTTCGGACTCCCACTGTCCTTTGATGTTTTCTCTTAGGAGATGGTTAAATTTAATCCAAAACGGTGTGTAAGTAGATAGTATTTAGGATTATATGTCAAGCATGCTATTGGCCTGAGATCATGATTCTTCTGTTTGAGATTTTAAGACTTTTTTTTGAGTTTTCATATAATTTAAATTTGATGATTTCGTTTTATGAAACCAGTAGCAGAATCGCTGCAAAATACTTAACTTAAGGCTTTTACAAAAGTAGTACTTGATAGTTATTAAACTTTAAGATTTCAGTAACGGGCTTATACTAGTACATATGTTTTTGACCGCCGAAATTATATGTTTTGAAGGAAAAACACCTTAACACGTTCCGGGACACTACTCCAGACACAATAGATGTTTTATTGTTTTCACGCCTGTAGGCGGGCACTGTCCCGAAACGTGTTAACCAAATGTCAGAATGGCTATTTTAATGACTATTGGTTAGTGTATTTTTTTTAATCGTATGTTTAATAACAAACACAGTGAAATTATTATTTAAATAAAACGTTTAAATATACCGGAATGTTCATGGATGCCTTAATTTTAAGCCGTGTTTCTAGTAGATATTTCGTCGTTACCTTCGTTCCGACTCTGCATAAAAACAAACGATTATGGCAAACGATGTCTCCGTTCTTAACTATTCTTATATAGGGTGAAAAGGAAAACTCAAATTCAAACTCAACCGCTTATTTACCAAGAACACAAAAAGTCAGTAACCTACATCATTTTATCCGCCTTTTTTATTATTTAGTTAAACCTTATGCACAAACAAAAGGTCCATATGGCGGATTTCATGCCAAAAGCATTCTCTACTAATCAACCATAGGTATAAACAGAGAAAATACCGGCGTCGCAAAAAAGTGACAACGGCACAAAATAAAAGAGTGTGACGATAGTAATTTGCAAAAGATATTTAAATAAAATCGCACAACACTCTCATAAGGTTGCAACTTTCATTTATTCTTGATCAGGACAGCCGAATTGAAGCCAAAAATATAGGAAATACTACCGTATACTTTTTTAAGTCTCCCAAAACTTTATAAACATGGTAAAAGAAGAGTTCGTGTGTTTTATATTGACTTTTCTCCACTTTACAGCAATATGAAAATAGCAAACGTAATGGAAGCGTGACATAACACCAAATATCAGATACCAAATAGAGATGTACCGACTAGTCGGCGACTAGTCGGTAAAGCCGACTAGTCGGCCATTTTTGTAGTCGGCGACTAGTCGGCGACTAGTCGGCTAAATCCGCCGACTAGTCGGCCCGCTTCTCACTCATGTTAATATGCTTAAAAATTAGAGTGATTGAAATGAAATTGTATCTTTACTCTTGCTATTTTTTATTATAAGAATCACAGTTTCAGTTTACAACACAATTTAATAATTGGTAGAAAATTTAAATAGGAACTCTTCCTTTAGTCTTTTATAAAATAACAAAATATATGTTAAAGCAAATAATTATTGGTAATAAGTAGGTTCAATTATAACATAAAAAATAGGAACTCTTCCTTTGACATCCCCAAGTAAGTAGGCATGGGTCGTACTTGCTAATTCAAGTACCAGGGCTTGGAAGTACGTCCATAAATCAGCACTAGTACTATTATATATTCTGTGACCAGGGCTCAAAACCAGGTAAAAAATACTTGCAAGTATTTTTTTAAACGTATAAAACTGAACCTTATCTACATTGCAATAAGGAACACTATCGCGTAATCGCGTTGGCGTAACGTAATACTTTACGAGCATCGTTTATTTATTGTCTGATAATCTACATATTTTGTAACATAAACACAGGACAAATTAGAAAACAAAATACTTTTTATGAAAATACTTTTCGTTTGAGCTTTCGAGTTTCGATCGGGGCGCCCTGGTATGGCGGCGCGGCTGCCTAGTGCCTACTAAAATACGTTGAAAGTATTTCACAGAAAACGCATCCACATTTCACATTAGGCGCAAAATTTCGCTAGCAAGATAAATACTTTTAAACGTTGCGAGTATTTCTTTTATTTCTCTTTTTTATGAGCGTAAGATTTAATTTCATAACTACGGTCTTTTTGCAAGTATATCGGGGAAGCGGGTGCCGCTCGCCATCCATATCCCCAAGTTATATAATCTCGGAATTAATAAAATAAAACAATACTAGAAGTATCTAACTAAAGTAAGTAAGGTTCGCGTGGGCGCCGGCTGGCGCCAATTCTACGAGCCGAGAGCGCGCTCACAAACATTTCCGACGTCACACAGTGGATCGACGCCATACTAGCAAAGGGACATAGGCAACATAAATATACATGTGTCAGTTTTTGAAAAACAAATCATTCCTTCGTATACGTCTACTTATAAGCTGTAAAAAAGATAAGTAGCATTTTCTTATTAGAACCTTATTTTGAGAGCTATGGCACCAAACCTGATTTATTAGTATGGGAAATGGCATAAAAACTAGTGTATCTTCCGATTTTCTTCGTGTTTCGACTTGATTTTTTTATATGGTAATAAGACATATATTTGCTACATTTCCTCCAAACAAACATAGTGCGCCACACGCACCCCTTAAGAGGTAGGGGTCCACTTACTTACTTGACAGCAAAAATAACTTTGTTTTTCATAGTATTTGTATGAAAGACAAAGTTATATTTGCGGTTGTTCAAATTTTGTTAATTGACAAAAATACCGGTTTTAAAAGCGTTGACTGGTGTTTTCCTTCTTGTGAACAAATTGATTAATAAGTTATTATTTCGACTTCGATGGTGACACTGATAAAATGGTCAGATCATATCAGTGTAATAAATGTGTTCTACAAACTAAACTTCCTATCAATAAATGTGGCTCCCATACATGGAACTAAAACAAAATATATTTTTTTTTGCTTAAACCTAAGCGTGTATTAGACATTAGTCTGTCGATCATCATCATTATCAGCCGAAGGACGTCCACTGATGAACATAGGCCTCCCCCACGGCTTTCCACAACGACCGGTTGTGAGCGGTCTGCATCCAGTTCGATCCTGCGATCTTTACAAGGTTGTCTGTCCATCTTGTCGGCGGACGTCCTACGCTGCGCCTTTAGTCGAAGGGTCTCCAATCTAGAACTTTTCTGCACCAACGGCCATCAGTTCTACGCGCTATGTGCCCTGCCCACTGCCACTTGAGCTTACTGATTTGCAGGGCTATGTCTATGCTATGCTATGTACATCTCCTCGTTTCTGATTCGCTTTCGTAGACTAACACCGAGCATAGCCCTCTCCATCGCTCGTTGTGGAAAGCCGTGGGGGAGGCCTATGTTCAGCAGTGGACGTCCTTCGGCTGATAATGATGATGATCGACAGACTAATGTCTAAGACACGCTTAGGTTTAAGCAAAAAATATATATTTAGTTTTAGTTCCATGTATGGGAGCCACATTTATTGATAGGAAGTTTAGTTTGTAGAACACATTTATTACACTGTCTTGTCTTTGCATAAGACCAGGAAGCTTTTCATGATGAAGATGATGATGATATGACACACTGTTAACTAACGCAATCGTTTCCAGAGATAGGTACAGTAAAAATGAACCTGGGAATATTTTATCAGTGCACCGATGATTTACTTCTATGGTCTGACCATTTTATCAGTGTCACCATCGAAGTCGAAATAATAACTTATTAATCAATTTGTTCACAAGAAGGAAAACACCAGTCAACGCTTTTAAAACCGGTATTTTTGTCAATTAACAAAATTTGAACAACCGCAAATATAACTTTGTCTTTCATACAAATACTATGAAAAACAAAGTTATTTTTGCTGTCAAGTAAGTAAGTGGACCCCTACCTCTTAAGGGGTGCGTGTGGCGCACTATGTTTGTTTGGAGGAAATGTAGCAAATATATGTTTTATTACCATATAAAAAAATCAAGTCGAAACACGAAGAAAATCGGAAGATACACTAGTTTTTATGCCATTTCCCATACTAATAAATCAGGTTTGGTGCCATAGCTCTCAAAATAAGGTTCTAATAAGAAAATGCTACTTATCTTTTTTACAGCTTATAAGTAGACGTATACGATGGAATGATTTGTTTTTCAAAAACTGACACATGTATATTTAAGTTGCCTATGTCCCTTTGCTAGTATGGCGTCGATCCACTGTGCGTCACCCGGATTTTACCGAAAGTAATGATCGGCCTAGCCGACTAGTCGGCCGACTAGTCGGCCATTTTGCTGCCGACTAGTCGGCTAGTCGGTCAAAGTCATAGTCGGCACATCTCTAATACCAAAGCATTTTCATGAAAATATGTTTTAAGTGATATCCAATACTTTTTTTACCAGGATTTCCATGTTTTTTTTTGTAAGTGATATTTTCCTCGTTCATACCAATCACCCTGTATTTCGTCCTTCAAATAATCCAAGTGCCGATGCTCCAATTAAGGAATTTGCCTTTGACTCCCTAATGGATTAAAATTGGGAAAAAGCCAGTGGAATTTTTGATAAAGCTTGGAATTTTACAAAAGGCTACAAACGCGTGGTGGTTGTAATATGATGGCAATATAAAACAATAATTAATAACATAAACAAAAAACAGAATTCTAAAAGTAATAATACACTTTTGTTAAATTATACTGCGAATCACAGGAAAGTTAAATTTAAAACTTGTAAAATAGAGGAAAGTTTGAATCGGAAATCCAGACATTTTCGCAGAAAAAATATAGAAAACCGCTAGTTTAAAATACTCGATAGCAGAGCAGTTGTTCCTTATTTGTTGCAGTCCTATTTCTGGTTAGTTCTGCGAGTTACGAGTTTTATAAAGTCTCAACTTTCAATGACCAAACCTGTCATCTGATTTTTATCTATACCTATAAAATGCTTTGTCCTGAATGATTCACTGACTGACGGATCAACGCACAGCCTAAACCGCTGGTCGTAGAGACTTGAAACTTGGAGGCTGTATTCTTTGTATAACGTAGGGATCCGATAAGAAAGGATTTTTCGAAATTTTACCCCTAAGGGGTTGAAAAAGTGGTGCAAAGTTTATATGGGAAAATGTGATTCCTTGGTTCGATCTACTTCAAACTTTGCATAAACATTCTTTAAAAATAATAACGAAAAATGTGTATCAAATTTTATTTAAATTTATCTTGTAACGGGGTTAAAAAGGGGTAAAAAGCTATTTTGGGGATGATTTGCTACAAAATTGATATCAATACTTCTTGGTGCTTATGTTGAAATATTTTTTATTTCATTTTTGACAATCAATTGACATATCTGAGATAGAATGTTTTGACACATGTTTGTTATTGATGTTGCTCTCTAGAAGAGATTTTATTCCTTAGAATAGTAAATAATATTGTTTTGTGTTCAAACACAATGATCTGCAATATACACTGGACACATACCGCTTGATGGGTATGTATCAAGCGGTATGTGTCCAGTGTATATTGCAGATCGTTTGTTCATATTGTCGGTGTACATTCTACGCTGCTCCCGTATTCGAAGGGTGTCCAATCTGCAACTTTTCTGCAAACTTTTAGCAGTGGACGACTTTTGGGTGTTGATGATGATGATGGCGTAGATCTTTACATAGATTTGACCCTTTGAATTAACAATTCAAGAAAGTAGAGTATTCGCTATAACCATGAACAAAGCTCAAGTTCAAACTCTTAAAAGGTAGCGGGAGAAGACTTGAGGGAATTCGCTTCTTCCACAGCCTGTATGTGGCATGATGCTGTGTAAGCGCAGAGAGTAGCCTGGTCTTATTAGTACCCGAAAGAAATATACGATTAACGAAAGGGCGTAGGGAGTATTTCTATTTCGTTGTTAAATAAAAAGATAATATCCCCGTGTAAGTTTGACCATTAAAGACCGGGCTGCGTGTTGAGTGTACATAAAATATAATAAATAAATAAAAACGCGCCAGACAACACACCAATGGTCTGGTACACGTGGTAAAGAATTATCTTTCTTGTGTTACGAAGTACCAGACAACGATGATGACGGGTGCGTCTCCCATAAATACCTAAATACATATAACATCCATGATTTAGGAACAAATGTCCGTGCTCATCACACAAACATTTGCCCCTTGCGGGATTCGAACCCTCGATGGCCAGCGTAATAGTCAGGAGCGCTAACCAATACACCAAACGCGTCGTCGAATATAACATTTATCTGTACGCATTTCTATGTATATATTTTAAAACTGGATGTTTTAGTTTTTTTGTTTAAAGGCGCTAATCACAGGAACTATTGGTAAGGGTATAAAATATTATAGGTAGCTAATTTATCAGGGAAGGCTATAGAGGTATTTTAATGCGTATAGGTATGGGCTTATAATTTTTCGCTACGATCTATGGGAACGGAGTTAAAATAAAACGCGCGTACGAAGTCGCGGGCGGGCCGCTAGTCTCGCACTAAAACTGTTAGCGACGCGTCTCCGATTTTATTTTATTTTTTATTTGAAGACATCCTTTTTGCGCACGGCTCTAATTGGCCCTCTGTGTTAGATAAAAAATGTCAAGAGTGACGTTTTACTTTAAAATTGATATCCAGCAACGTAGTTTGTGTTTTCTCCATGTGCCTTATGAAATAAATAGTCTTTGCAATATTTTGGTGCTTTTACTCCGTGTTGCGCCCGCCGTCGGCCACAAAAACCTTATCTATTAAATATTTAGCTCTACATTATTTGGTATTCTTCTAAGCGTATCGATGGTAACCAAAATAAATTTGTTGTACTCTGTAATTGGCGACACTGATTGCCTTGGCATTTGCACACATGAGGTCTATCAAAGAACAGAGGTTATATTTTTCAAAATCGGTCCAGTAATTCCTAAACGCGCATCCAAAGGAACAAACTCTTTGGCTTTATAAAATTTGTACAAATATAGAAACATCCAACTCCCTAATCCCCACTTAAAAGTACTTTCATTTGGACTGTTTAAATGCGACAGTGTAAATTATGAGGTACTTAAAATTGAAAGCGGTGGAGTAATGGAAATTACGCCTTAGTTCTTTTGTAACAGTTTTTAGCATTTTAAGAGTGTACATTTTTGAAATACACGTTTTTGTCTTTTTATGTCATAATTGAGCACCACTTTTATTCTGTTTCTTAGTTAAAAAAAAATCATTTTCCTTTGTGGCTGAAATCAGGCATGTGCTATCTTGACTTGCAATTAAAAGGTCGTAAAACACGTTTTTTATGAGGCCTTGTTAGCTGATGACTTTAGTTACAAAGCCCTTATTTATAACCTTTTACAAAGATTTTGTTTCCAAACTCTAACACAGTGAAATGTATCCTACCTCTAAAAACACAAATCCTCCCCCAGGTGTTACGTGAAATCAATTTAATTTTAAAGATTGAATAGACTATAATTTTTGCGATCATTATGTTTGGCAAGAGTAGTAAGAAGAGTAGATAAGAATGTTTAGTTTAGTTGTATATATTTACACTTCAATAATTTAGACTGCACTTGTAATTGCAATTGTCTATATATATAAGCATAGCATAGCATAGCAAGCCCGGATAGCGTAAGACACGGGGTTCGATTCCTCGTCTGTCACAGAGTCACGGTTGCTTTTGTTACAACTCGTTGTTGTAGCGGTTAGTTTGCTGGTCTCGGTCCCATGATCGAAGCCCAGGTTGGGTCGATATTTATTTCTGTTTTTTTGCCTGTGATGACACCCCTGGTGCCTTGGAAAGCACGTAAGCCGTTAATCCTGCGCCTGATCTCTCACCGGTCATGTCAGACTGCCGTCTCACTGATTTAATGAGAGTGAAGGAATAGAAAGTGCACTTGTGTATTACGCATCTGGGCACTATAATATCTCCTGCGTACCTGGCCTATCTCTGTTGAGGAAATGCCATTACGGAAAATCGGTAGGAAAATATATACAGTATACCTTGCAGAGTTTCCCCCACAGCTAGGAATTCTTTGTAGTGCTGAATATTTCAGATACAGAAAGCACGTGTGCATATTTATGATACGGGCAGAAGTGTGAGAGGTGCAAATATTCGTAAGGTACCTTTTCATCACTGCGACTAAATATTTACTTAATGAAAGACATAAGTAGGCAGTAGTACCTAAGTATATCTAATAAGCAATTTCACAGAATTTGTCATAGTATAAGTACCATTGAAATAACTTATTTTTTGGTCGTTTGTTACTTACGTACTTGTCAGAACAACAGTCAGAAAGTGGTCAAATGTCTATCTGCAGCATTGACGGTTGATTTACCGGTAAATCATTTTTTTTTTTTGCTGTGATAAACAGATTGAAAAAGTATGTGGATTGATGTTAATAAAGAACGAGTAATTCATTACTGTTTCAAAAGAGAAAAACAATCATAGTTTCAACTTAAACTTCATCCTAAGTCCAAGATTTTAACGAACTTATTTGTTACTTTTAAAATAAAATCAGTAAATATTTTTTTTTACTATTAAATTTTAAAAGATCTCAGTGTTTATCGTCGATAAATTAGCTATGTATGTTATAAGTTTTGTAATTATCTTGGAAAGGAATATTTAGGTACGCTAAAAAGGAATGTTAAGATTGTTTACAATATTCGGCTAGTGAAGAAAAACTGACTATAGTGTTTAACTTACGTTAAGAAGATTTCAATCCACCTTTTTTATTGAATTGCATTCGCTGAAAATGTCGTGTCAATGAAACCGTGTCTTTAGTTTCGCCACTTCTACTCTTTCGCAAATTATTCTGAACAATTTCAGCCTTTGCTATCCTTGTGATGAAATATATCACTTATTTAACGTTCCTCTATTCTAAAAATGAAAATTCATTTGTGCTTGACTGTTAGAGGCAAAAAGTAAGACAGCTCAAGTGGAAATCAAAATAGGGTTTTCATTATTACAATGGGCCTCGAAGCAAATAAATTCAACTCTGAATGAAGTTATAAATATATATACTTCCGACCGGTTTCGGCCATGGCGACCACTTCGACTCCTAATCGGCTCTGCGCTGATGCGCACGAAGATGACTTACGAAGCCTATCTTTGCTACAAACTCTCGTGCACAGAACGGGCACGTGAGTTTGCCATTGACATAAATATATGAGATGGCAGCAGGCGTGCGGACTTTCAACTGGTCGCGCTTAGTGTCGAGATCAGCTTGACGCTGCTCCTCGAAATCGCGCTTATCGAAGCGCCTATCGAAATCCATAAAATTGTGTTTACAAATATATATTTATTTGTAAAATATAAGAAGGACCGATTTTAAAAAGGAGGTTATCGATATGACATGTATGCATGTGATATCGTTGGAATTTGATAATATTTGAGTAAATATAAATTGCACTTGTAAAAAGACAACTGTGAACCTGTGACAGACGAGGAATTGAACCCCGTGTCTGACGCTATCCGGGCGTATGCCTATACCACTCGGCCACCGTCACATTAACAAGCCTGTTGAATTTTTGCAAGTGCTTTTTAACGCGTAGGCTGCTTTTACAAGTGCAATTTATATTATTAAGTTTGTATGGTGACAAAACACTATAAAAACAAAAATAAACTAAATTTGAGTAAAGTCATCTATTAAGATTTCTCTAAGCATGGTTTCGAAATATCTTAAATTATGTACCCGTAAGTCATTAATGAAGTTTGATGAAAGTAATTGAAAATTCGTATACCTAAAGTAAACGAGATTTATTTATTAGTATTTCTGGTTGTGTTTTTAATAAAAATCTTCATATCTCTGCTCAGAACCGTCAAAGAAAAACCATAGGCGACCTTAATAAAACGGTCGGTCCATTTCTCCCCAAGGTTGGAATCTCTCTATTGTTGTGTGAGGAATGTCAGTAATGAACCGCAAGCCGCATACTTCAATACTAGAGTATGACGAATGCATAATACTAGGGGACAGCTGATGTAATGAAATATGGAGGACGTAAGAAAGATATTGAAGCAATTTTGGAGTAAATCTAGGATTTGATGAACTAAAATGCTAACGAAATATTAAAGTCAGGTTGAATAAAACGGAAATGTATCGTGAAATAATACGTAATATTTTACTATACAATTATACAAGTAAATGTGAAAACCTGTGGTTATGAAGGAGATCTAAAAAAGTTTTAAAAAATGAGTTACTTATCATACAAAGTAGGTCAATAACTAATTTTTTAAACGTTGAGCTTTTAGAAAAGCTCATAAAGCTCATTATATTTTACTTATTATTATTTAACCCCATATTCTTTCTACAACGGCAATTAAGTTAATGATTTTTTTGATTTTTTTGAAAAAAAAAAATCAAAATCAATTAAGTTAATGTCTAGCTTATTTAACTTATTTAAGGCTCAATAATAACCTTGTGCCAATAAAGTGCAGTTATACATAAACATGGCCCTCTTAACCATTAAATAAAAAGCCTCTTTTTCATTCCGAGAACATTTTGATGCCCAATAAACAAATCAGTCATAAAAGCGAAGGGATTGAAATATTCGGAAAAAATGTTTGGCAAAGATATAACAATAAAATTCTTGAGTTATTCTTAGAGATTACAACGAGAGTGTGGGTTTTACGATAGCCGTCTGTAGGTTAAAATGATAGATTTGTTGCGTAATATAAGATGGGATAAAGTTACTCGTAGGTACAATAAATAAAAAAACTTGTTAAAGTAAAAGATAAATTAAAACGCCAATACATTCCGCATATAAACAGTTATAGAAACAGCTTAATATTTCCTAACTGTACT
The DNA here is from genome assembly GCA_963584085.1 of Pyrausta aurata. NCBI lineage: Eukaryota > Metazoa > Arthropoda > Insecta > Lepidoptera > Crambidae > Pyrausta > Pyrausta aurata. The sequence goes on along the minus strand of OY757275.1, from coordinate 9,288,492 downwards.
TTATGTCGCCAAAAGTTTTATTAGGCTAGACATTGAAGGTCACTTTGTCCTTTTGTACCACAAAAAGAACAGTCAGTAGGCTCATTATGGTTTTCTTTACAAATGTTTAATGTAAGCCCCTTGAAATATTATGTAATAACGATTTTATGTTTATTATCCTATTTAGGTTCAAGAAAAATCCAACAAAGTAAAAATTATAAAAATCAGTACTCTCGATCTTAAGATATAAGCGGTAAAGATTAACAAACACGACTTTATTTTATGCATATTTTAGATAGTTTTTATCATATAGTACCGAATTCTGATAAAAAATCTAAACGTATCTACTGAACCATTTTGTTTTATAGCTTATGGTTTTGGGTAGAAATTTCTAGACGATACGTATTTAGCTACTCCTAAAACAATAACCAGTTAATATGTCATTGTCATTAGTCCCGGCCTTATTTTATGTTCTAGAGGCAAATGTCCCTCATAAAGGTCAAATGGAGAATATTCATTGCTTTGTCATGCTTGTAGGTATTGTATTTGTTTTAGGGGTACATTAATATTTTAGCATCCAGGGGTCGGTGAACGATGAGGTCATAAAAAGTTTAATAATTTAAAGTCAAAATTACCCCATTATTTACAAATAATTGTGAACTCTTTTGGCAATCGCTGTATTGTTGTCAGATGTAGCACCTTGTCTTTAATTCTGCTTCTTTAATTTGGTTAAATTTGACATAGTTTAAGTGACTCTCATTTCAAGCCTTTTAAAGTCCGTTTTTATTTGCTTGTCTCATATTGTAAAAAATCTTGACATTCCCATAACGAAGTTATTTATTTTCAAATACGATGAACACAAAAATCATCGCCGAAAACTGAGATCTTTTTAAATCATACAGTTAATTTATATTTCTGTGTAATATTAATTTAAAAATAAAAAAAATATTGTTTACATTATTGGAATAGTAAAGAAAAATTGACTTTAAAACCATTTAGGCAGAGAATTACTTTTGTCATTTTTTTTAAGAAATAAGGCATGTTTTTGAGACTTTCTGATCTTATAGGCACATTTTGGTATACGTTAGATACCTCAGCGATAAAAAAGTGTTCAAAGTAGGTAGATAGGTAGGTACATGTATATTTCCTTTCAGAAAAACATTTTAATTTAAAAATAATCTCTAATTAATTAATATAATAAGCCAATTAGAAGCGCAACACGATCGCATGCTTATCATATATGAATTATACACTACAATTCATTTTAAAGACGTTGTTATGTGTTGTGCTAATTAAAGAAGGAACGTTCTCAATTACACAGCAGTAATTCATAATTTAGCCAATTTGTAGCAACCTACACGCGATATCAGTGTACAGTTACTCACGAAATTGTTAATTGTTTTTAATTTTAGGAAATATTTTTCACCTCTAGTAAGACCACGTAAAAGTCTTAATTATTTATGAATATCGATGAAATAAAAAAAATAAATGCAATCAGCGACTGGAAAGCAGTTTTTTTACTTCATCGCTTTTCATTATTCATGTCAAAATTTTTACTTTTAAAGCACAGCTAGAACTTTGACTAACAAGACGTACAGTTACCTACGTAAGTTAGTAAAACAAAAGTTGTTATTATACTTTCAACACGAAACTGAAACTTCACGCGTGTTCAAGCCAAGATACGCCGATCATTATAATGTAGTTAGAAATGAATCAGAAGTATTTTATAGGTAAAATAATACGCCTAGTCCATATTATTTTACGTTTTATTCAATTTAAGTCTCAGAAATAATAACACCTAGTTTACACTGAAATTTACATAGCAAATGTAAAGTACATTTTTCAAAAATATTTTTAGATAAATCATTAAAGAACATTTGTACAAGATTTTTTTTACAAAAGTATGTACTATTAAACCCACCAATCGCTCGGTAACCGTGACCACTAAAAAAGTTTAGGGGAGGCCTTTGCCCAGCCGTGGGACAATAACGGCTAACAAAAAAATGTAATGAAAAAATATGGTGAGTAAGCGTCAACAGGTTCATAAGTACAGTTTGGTGCAATAACCAGCGATATGAATTGCATCAAATTGTTCCCTGAAAGGAGCAAAATACCTTCACCAGATTCGGTTGTCCGCAAAAAACTTTAGCCCAAAAATCTTCACACTGATATTTTTCGGCGCTTCGGGCGTTTTATCTCATGGACTTTTTTTTAGTACGTCAATAACAACGAACCGAATGTAAATGCGGACTTCAAAAGTGCAACTTTCATTCTTTTCTAGGGTGAAGAGTTTTACGAAACATGATGCCAATGTTTGTCAGGAATCACGATGGATCGACTGAGTGAGTTGTTATAAAGTGTGTCGCTAATACGACGACAAGATGGTGACATATTCCTTGAAATTTGAATTTCGAATATAAAACCGTTTGTATGAGATGAGTCATAATTTCATACAAACGTTCATGTCAATGTGGCGTCAATTTATGTGGTACGAGATTTCTTCGTGGTTTCAGTTCCATACGCTAGTTAATAGTAGTTCAATGGATGGCCAGGAGTGTAAGAGCATTGTAGGTTTTTTATTTAAGTATCTGAACATTAAGCCATGTTTAGGGTCTTTTTTTAAATTTCAATCTATAACAGAGCCTTTTCCACCACTGAATTTCAGTATAGTCTGTAGGATTTACAGCTTGGACTAATTAAAAACTGAAACCAGTAAAGGCTACGGTTTCTAAGAAAAAAGCTAAACCGTGCAAAAAACTAAATCTGACGGATATTTTCTGGTGCAATTTTTATCTAGAAACTGTTATAGTCCGTTTTATATTGATTGTCTAATATTGTAAACAATCATTTTATAACTTTTAGAATAACACCAGTGAACAAAATTAACTATTTAATTTCAAGAGATCATCAACTAGGCTGTGTAGGTTGGTAGAAATAGATTGTCTTTTTTAAATAAAAATATTTCGTTTAAAAGAAATGTCAACATTGTTTACATTATTTGACAACCAAAGAAAATCGGACTTTAGTCTGGTAGTCTCTTGCTAGAAGATTGAAAGTCTTTGCAACTTTATCAATTTATTTGTTATGTTTACTAAACAATTTATGAGCGTCAGAAAGAATAAAAGCGCTGTGCTTTTATTCTTTCTTTTAATGTTCAGTTAATAAGGTCAAAGGTCACTGACATCCATCACTACCAAGGTCAATGACGTGCCCATCCGTCAACTTGAATGATGCACCGGTCAAGTTGATGATTCGATGTTAATTAGTTTTTGAGGCCAGTATTACTATGATTTCATTTTTTATTTTATTGCGAATTTATTTTAAATTAGGAATGTATTGAATTGAATGATTGATTATTGTTCCGTGTCAAATAAGTTTTTTTAGGCAAGACAATGAGAGCTGTTACTGTAGTTATTTTATCTTCAACAAAAGAATTAGGAGCTGCAAAATTATTTAAAGATGTTTTAGATGATGATGAATGTCAAGATTGTTTACAATATTCGACTAGTGAAGAAAAACGGACTTTAAACAGCAATTTTGTCTCAGCATTTTTCGAGCAAAAGGAAAAAAAGGGTAAAGTAAATTCATGAGGTGTTAAAATAATATTATTACAAGGTATTTTAATTGCAGTGTTAAACATGGGTGCTACTTTTATTCAAAGTAATATAATATTAACGCAATCCAAAAGTAAATCGAAACTAAACGTTATCGGAAGCATAAAACGTATTGTAGAGCTTCCATAGCTCCATATGGAAATAAGGATTACCGCGTATCGCTTTAACGCAGCCAACTAGCCGTTCGATATTAACCTATAATTTGTATGAAAATGTATTCAAAATACGAAACATCGGTAGTTCCATACCTTCGCTAACAAAACCTATGTAAAAATTTTCTATTATTAGAATTATTATTAAGTCTTTAGTCACATTATGTAAAAATGAGTTTTCTTTAATCAATAAAAATGAACTTACACTACTTTATTATAATATAATAGAATATTCAGTGATTAGTATAATATATGATATGTTTCTTCATTTTCAGAAGATCTTCTATTAGATCTTCTGAAAATGAAGAAACATATCAAGTGTCAATTTTTTAGATAAAAAAAAAATATAAATGAACTATTGCATTTTAAGTAAATCAAATAGCAACATTTATTTTTACACCTTAACTTGATAACTAAAGGGTGCAACTGGAAAGTATTGTTTCCTAACACAAATTAAAGCCACCTCTATAAAGAAGAAAACAAGTTAAGATTTAAAAAAAATCAAGTATCTTCAAGGTATAAATTAAACTTCATAATGACACAGACAAATATTAAAACCATCATCGACAAGGGATACAATCGTGGGTTGGACAATCTGACGAATCGCGATCGTCTATCTTTATCGTACCGACCCCAATCCAATATCTTGTGGACATAGAGATGTGACGTAGTGATGTGACTTAAAGGTCACTCTTTAGACCCTCATTTGAATTACTAGTGTGTTTATAATTTTGTAATGAATGGGCTTTTAACGGTGTTTAGACTGTCTTGATTAGGTTGATGTGCTTTTAAGTTTTCAATTGGTTTCACAATTATTCCTTCAGTTTTTTGGCGTTTAGAAAAAAAATAGAAAACAATGTATAAAGTTCGTTCACTTTCCATACATTACTTTTTGTATTTCATAGTTTGTTGTACGTTTTACAATTTTATCAAGCCGCCTAGCTGGGCTTCTGACCAAGCTTAACGATTGATACTATAGTCGGGACCAACAGGCTAACGTCCCTCTCATGTAGAGCCTTATTAATTTTTGATTGCCGTGACGTTTATTTTCATCGTTGTCGTTTCGAATGCAACTACAACTTCCTAACTTACATCACTACTAACCCAAATAAAAGAATTCCCTCTTCTACAGCTATTTATCAAGCATGTACCAAATGCTTCAACCCGAAGGGAGCTATTTCAAGGGTACCCTGGAATAAAAACGAAAGTAAATCCGATCTTTTGTATAAGGCATGTCTAAGATCTTTTATCCTTAGACACACGATAGGTATACTTAGAAAAATACTCAAGTGGAAATTGGTTTTCGTGAGCTCTGTCGGAGTTGAATAGAAACCATCAGATATCCTCTTTTATAGATAAGATTTTTGTTCTATTTCTGGATAATTCCTTGGTTTTACATTGAGAACTTGAGATTAATTAAAATATAATCATCTGAAGTAGAGAATAAAACACATTAGCCGAATCTACAAATAAGTAATTGGCTACTTAAATCTACGGATGCAAAGGCCGCCGCATAAACAAAAGAATGTTGATAAGCATCCGTGAAGGGTTAAGATAGCTTCACTACTTTTTATTGCAATAATTTGGACATCCGAAGAGATGGACAGACAACCTTGTAAAGAGCGCAGGATCACACTGAATAGACTGGTGGGGAAGGAATATGTAAAGCACTGGACCCTTTGGCTTATAATGATGATGCAATCATTGCGCTAATTAATTTCTTAGGGTTCTTTGGCACACTATGACAAAAAAAATAAGAGTTTGTTTGGCATCAATGTGTTGGACAAAATTAACCAGACGTTTTAAGTATTACATTGGAAGCGAATAATATTTTGATGGGCCTTACATTAAAATAAAAGGATTACTATTTCACATTACCTCTTATAATTTTATTCGATACACGAGCCATTACCATAATTTTGTTTCTAGTGTTTGTAAACACATTACGAATCCAAACATGAATTCAATGCGTATCAAAATTGAATCGTTATGATGCCCTTATACTCTTGACATTGTTATTCAACTTCAAGATCAAATGGTCACCAGGTCAGTCACTCAGTCAGTGTGCCAACAACCTGACTAGGCGTGAGTTGAATTACTTTTATGACTATCTACACTACTACAATCTGAAGAGTTTGTTTGTGTGTCGTGCCAATTTGAGAAATTAGTGGTTCAGAGAGAGAGAAAGAGAGTTGAGAATATGCAACAATATTCTCCTACCGATTTTTGGTATGCTCGGTGTTTCTAAAGTAACGGACATAGCCCTACGAATCAGTAAGCTCAAGTGGCAGTGGGCAGGGCACATAGCGCGTAGAACTGATGGCCGATGGGGCATAAAAGTTCTAGATAGGAGACCCTTCGACCAAAAGCGCAGCGTAGGAAGTCCCAAGATGAACAGACGGCCTTGTAAGGATCGCAGTATCGCACTGGATGCAGACCGCTCACAACCGATCGTTGTGGAAAGCCGTGGGGGAGCCTATGTTCAGCAGTGGACGTCCTTTGGCATCAGCCAATGATGACGATGATGATTATGATTTTTGGTAATGGCCGCCCCTTTCAACAGAGATAGGCCAGGTATGCAGGAGATATTAGAGTGCCCAGATGTGTGCGCAATACACAAATGCACTCTCTGTTCCTTCACTCTCATTAATTCGGTGAGACGGCAGTCCAACTTGACCAATTAGAGATCAGGCGCAGGACCAATGGCTTAACGTGTTTTCCGAGACACTGCGGTGTCATTACCACAAACTTCCTGACTACGAGCTGTTTTTTGCTATTTTCAAGACAGAATAACACAGAAAAAAATTGGGCCGACCCGGGATTCAGACGCTCCCGAATCCCGGGTTGGGCAAGATGTTGCCTCTGGGCATAAGGCAGGCAAATCACGTTAGAACTATGACTGGATCATCGATGTTTGAAAAACAGACGGGCAAAGTTGCAAGAATCACTAGCTGTTTTAATGGAAGACGATGATATTTTATGGGAAGTGATAAATGTTTTATTATTTTGTAACACGGCTACCATTCAATTTGAACTGAAATATCGTCTGTTTGTTTTATTTTATTTGTCATCTAGGTTTATAATAAAAATGAATTGCTATTTGTGTTAGTCTCGCTAAAACTCGAGAACGGCTGAACCGATTCGGCTGATTTAAGTTTTGAAATATTCAAAATATAGGAAACGGGTACGGTGCCGCCGAGGGTAGTGAAAGAAAGTTCGCCAGGATCGCTAGTATGTAATAGAAATATGATACCTATTTGAAACAAATCCTGCAAAGGACCTAAAAATATATTTTTAGGTAGTTTTTCCGGGAAAAATCTCTTCAGATGTTTGGAACCGTGATATGATACTTGAATGTAGATTGTACCTCTTAAAAAATAAAGTCTTTTGATTTCTCAAAATTACTAATTAGTCAATTCGAAGCAATTTCGTTTTCAGGGAGTCAAACGTTAATGGTAATATTATGATATTTACATCGCAACATAAATACAAAGCAACAAAGTTCATATTAAATATATTTTGTCGTAAAAGGCACAATATCAAAATACGTTCCATTTCCCCGATTATTTATTTTCCATTGAAACAAAAAGTTTTATCCGTTCCGCCCAAATGGGTACGTTTCAACTCATCCAATTACAAAAATGACCCGGATGGTAAAAACTCCGATTCATCGCAGACGGCACGAAACTTTTGTATAAAAGCACTAATGATATTACAAAGAGTAGTGCTGTGATGTTTGGTACGGGTATTAGGGTTCCGTAACTGAATAGAAAAAGTTGAACCCTTATAGTTTCGTCAAGTCTTTCTGTCTGTCCGTCCGTATGTCACCACCACTTTGTTCTGAAACTATTAGCAGCACACAGTTGAATTTGGTAGGAAGGTAGGATACACCTACCTACTGGTTTAACTGCTTTACAAAAATTTAAAAAAAAACACTGACATTTAGGGGGTAATAAATAGAACTAAAACATATTTTTTTAGGTCATACCTATGCGTGTGTGGTGTCTATAGATATATTTCAATGACTAGTTACTGAGGATATTAAAACGATTTTTCTATAAGTCAAGCATTTGTAAAATAGACGCTTCCAAAGTAGTAAAATGCGCAAGTTCGACCCGTACTTTGCCAGTTTTTTGGCCACACTGTCAAAAATATATATTAGTGAAGCCGTTCGTATACCTTCGCATTCGCATGCGGCAGCGATGCGGCTGAACGATACTGATAAGGATACATACATACTATTACATTCAGCTATGATACAGCGAGACATGCAATGCAAACTGACGTTAGACTCGGAACTCTAAAGTATTCAGATTTATCGGAAAAATAGAAATGTCACGGATGGCGACAGATAGACAAATACATTCTTGATTTTTACCGCAATCTGTCAAGAGTGAGATACATACACACATAACATCAGAGTTTGAAATCGATATTTTCACTTTTGGAATTAAAAATTTAAATTCCATAAAGTAACGCATAACCTTATATGGCTCCATAATTTTATTCTAAAACTTCAAAACCCAAAGCGTATTTTTGGATACCAAGCAACAAACATCACTAAAAGAAAGAAGCTCCCAAAGTTGGATTACAGTTTAATGGTTGTTCCCAACATTGTGGTTTTAAAATGTTGTAACATCCAACTTGTTCTATTCTACGAAAGCTCGCGTGCACTAAAATGTTTTGAACCACAGATATGTGCTTGTGTAGATAGCGCCATTCATTCCAACTTTATAAAATGCGTTAGTGTTATATTTGCATACCGCTTAGAGAACGATTCAGTGTCATCATTTTATTCAGCAGAAAGCAGTCCACTGCTAAAAATAGTGATCTGTTAATGCAATCCAAAACTACAACCCTTACTAGATTTTCTGTCTATGTTACTGGTACCAGGGTGCGTATTGCGATGTTGCTTTGTCAGTTTAGCAGCTCTGCTTTTGAACGGATCGGCAAATTAGCGTAGCACTACACGATTGAGTAAATAGAAATAATTACAATACCTATTTGGCGACTCAACTAGTTAAGTGGCAATTGAACTGCCTGGAACTTGAACGGATTAAAGCAAGATCGCATACCAGGTACCGCAAACCTACTCTATCTCTATTTTATGCATGGAGAACCCAATGTTAAAAAACATTCCTGTTTAGAACATAATTAATTAAAATTTATGATTGACTGTAACTATTAGACATGACGGGTCTAAACGCGAATAAAAACTTTGAGTTGCTATTACTCACTGCTCGAAGTTTCGGCGGTATTGCAACTGCCGTGGTCACGAGTCAACTGATTGACTGATTGCTAACTCTATTAAGCGTCAAGAAACAACTTCAGTACACAGTCTATTACACACACCAGTGTTCTATTTAGACACACGTCTGGGTTTCAAATACATTTTAGATTCACTTGCGAGTGCTTGATAAAAGTTGCCGTTTGAATGAAAATAGTTAAGCACTTGCAAAAACTTTTCGAATAAAAATATTTCACAGTACACGTGTTTTGTAAATGTGATAGCGCTCACTAGTACTGTTAAAAGTACCGATACGACGTGTCGATTTAATACCGTGAATCTCCGCAAAAACCAGAAAAAAAAAGTATATAGCATTTTGAAAGTTAAGTCAATTTGTTGGTAGCATATTTCAAATTACTGTTCTCTCACAGTGAAATACCATAAACCGCAGTTAAAAAACTGACAAAGAAGCCTAACGTGCGAGATACTGACAGCCATTGAGTTTCAACTGACCGATAAACCGGGGTTTTTTATAGTTTATGGCTAAACAAAAAACCGGTTAAGTGCGTGTCGGACCCGCGCACTGAGGGTTCCGTGCCACCCTTAACTGAATTCAGGGTTTACTTACTTTCACTTAACGAAAACATCACAATATATTGTGTTGTGACAGCAAAAATAACTTTGTTTTTCATAGTGTTTGTATGAAAGACGAAGTTATATTTGCGGTTGATAAAAATGTGCAATATCTCAAAAACTACTAGTTCGATCTCCTTCAAAACAATTTTCGTTGCAAGTTTTTGTTGAGATCTACATCATATATTTTTTTCAAAATTTTCACTTTCTTAGTTTTAAAGTTAGATGGGGGGGGGACGCCCATTTTACCACTTCGGAAGCGTCTATATCTCAAACCTTACACTTTTAGAAAAAATGGTTTTAGAAACCTCAACATCATTTTCAAAGACCTATCCATAGACACCCCACACGCATAGGTTTGAGTTAAAAAAATTGTTTTGGTTTTAGTTTCATGTATGGGAGCCCCCCCTTAAATATTATTTTTTCTTACTTTTTGTATCTGAATCGGAAAGCGGTGAACAAGATACACCTACCTACCAAGTTTCAGCTATGTGATGCTTATAGTTTCAGAATAAAGTGGCTGTGACATACGGACGGACAGACAGACAGACAGACAGACAGACAGACAGACAGACAGACAGACAGACAGACTTGACGAAACTATAAGGGTTCCGTTTTTTGCCATTCGGCTACGGAACCCTAAAAAACCGGCCAAGCGCGAGTCGGATCCGCGTACTGAGGGTTCCGTACCACGCTTTTAAACTGAATTTGGGGTCCACTTACTTCCACCTGGAGAAAATATCATAAGAGATTTTGGCAGCAAAAATAACTTTGTTTTTCATAGTGTTTGTATGAAAGACAAAGTTATATTTGCGGTTGATAAAAATGTGCAATATCTCAAAAACTACAGGTTCGATCTCATTCAAACCAGTTTTTATTGAGATCTACATCGCATATTTTTTCATAGTTCAAAAGTAAGGTAGGGGGGGGGGGGGGGGCACGCCCATTATACCACTTTGGAAGCCTCTATATCTCAAACCTTACACTTTGATAAAAAATGATATTAGAAACCTCGACATTATTTTAAAAGACCTATTTATAGACACCCCACACGCAGAGGTTTGAGTAAAAAATTTTTTTTAGGTTTAAGCTTCATGTATGGGAGCCCCCCCTTAAATATCATTATTTTCTTTCTTTTAAGAAAGAAAAACAAGATACAGTGAACAAGATACACCTATCTACCAAGTTTCAGCTGTGGCCTGTGTGATGCTAATAGTTTCAGAATAAAGTGGCTGTGACATACGGACGGACAGACAGATAGACAGACTTGACGAAACTATAAGGGTTCCGTTTTTTGCCATTCAGCTACGGAACCCTAAAAAGATAGTAGGTATGTAAGCTTGACATTACCGAATCTAAAAGTAGTAGTATTCCGCATAAATATGTCAAAAATACTAGGTTTTACAAACCAAGCTATCGATAGTTTAGTAGTCAGCACTAACCAGCCTCTTTGTAATATATTTTTTATAGTTTGCACTAGTTTATAAACATGAAAAGAGCATTTTTAAGTGGCTCTGCTTGAAAATTTTTGTGTTTCACGTCCCAAAGCTTGCATTGTCTTTTTTGATACAAGTGAAAATATTCACTCTAGAAATTAAAACGAAAAGCTATTTTGAACTTTAGGAATGGCTACACGTAACGATTTCGTGTCGGGAAAGGGTAAAGTAAGACAATTAAGACCATAGTATTAACCAACATAGCATCAAAGGGCCCTTGGATGCTTTCAGTTAGAAAATTATGTCTTTTTCGAAAATGATAATATTCGAATTGTTAGATACGGGATTGCTACCATGGACTCTATTTTTTATGAGCTTCCGATATGGCGCTTGCAACGGTACATGGTAGAAACCCCGTATCTAACTATTCTTATGTTAGTGACCATGAAAGTTTAAAACAATATAATGATAATATTCGCCACCTATTCGCTTTAATCATTTCACTAATTCCACAATCTGACTGCAACGCACCCTGTGCCCCATGACACCAAGCTTATAAAGTCTATATCAAGTTAGTGGAATAATTCTCCTGTTCTTCCTTTTGTCCACCGGGGCGTAATCAAAACTTTTGATTGACTCGAATTTTGGGGATATAGCTCATTATTCTGTATCCTGTAGGAAATTGGGATCTGTGAAGTCATGTTTATGTTGGCTTTAATGTGGCGGAGTGAAATTATTCGTGTAGAGTTATATTTTTTGGGAATTCAAAGGTTGAAATTCTACTCAATATCAGAACTGAAAAATCATTTTTGACCCCTTATTTTGGAATTGCAATAATATTTATCAAATCTTTATCATTAAAACTTAAAATAGGTACATCGTAATGTAGAAAGAAAGAAAGAAAGAAACATTTATTTGACACACAACAATAGGTACATATATAATAAAAATTATAATATAAAAACATGATTGTGCATCAAAAAGGCTCCCGCTCAGCACTAGTCGTGATAACCATGTGTAATGTTTATCACGACGCTGATAATCTGGGTATATCTTACATTTAAATTTAATTGAAAAATATAGACAAAGCAAAATGTAGAGTTACGACACTGAGTAGGTACAATTCTAAATTATTTATCTTGTCACATCAATGCCACTGTAAAATACGAGAGGAATGAAATATACATTATTCTTACGAAAATTAATGACGCATTCGAAATGGGTTTAAGAGATAATAGAATCGTTGAAGACTAATGAATCAAGAAAGAATGATACTATTAAAGCTATTTCATTCGTTAGGACTTTAAAGAAATAAATTCGAATTTTATACCGTTTTAAAAAAAGATGTACGTGGAAGGTGGCATTTTTCCTTTTTACGAGTAAAAACGTGAAAGCAACTTTCAGGCATACAATGTCGGATAAAGTTTTTCAGTTAGGTTGCACGAAATAAATAGTCAGTAAAAAAACTGCTGAAGATTTTTTAATATGAGAGGGAATAATGTTTTAAACCTGTACTTCCTGATTTTGACTGCTGGATCCCTGTTGGAATTAATCGTTACCAAAAAGTAGATGTGGGGTCATTAATTTTCTATTTCAGTTTTAATTGACAACATTTTATTCTCTCAAGTTTGTTTTTTTTTAACTTTTTGCGGCAAAGGCATACTGTGTTCTTTCTCATTGTGCCAAAGGTCAGGCCTTTTCACGGATCTATTGTTATTCAGATTGGCGAGAGGAGTACAGCTTAATTGGAGTTTTGGACGGATTTCTTTATTGGCTTCATTGAATAAAATTTGTTTGCCAGGATTTTCTGCATTGTTGGCAATTTTAGGTTTGCCTCTTTAAGCTTGAGTTGATGTGCTTTGAAGAATAAATACTTACTTCGAACTGTGCTAATGTAACATTTTTGTTTTAACTTATAACTTTTGTTTATTTATGTTCATAAATTCGTCGAATTTGATATATTATTCTGGTCCAAGAAATAGAAAGAATATTTAGCAATGATATATGTGATATAAATAATAATAAAAATAAAATAGTTACCCAGAAGGTATAGCACTTTGAGAGCAGCTTTGCTCTATCACTTACTATCAGATAAAACATCGGTCAAAAAAACATGACTTTAGTCATGGATTAATCTAAGCACTCATCAATTAAAATGAAATTTCTTTTGTTTCAGATCACACAATAAAAACTTCGTAATGCGTTCACCGAACCAGCATCACACGTCATCATGAACACGAGAAAAACGCAGAAACGTAAAACCGAGACTGTCAAGAAGAAAACGGATAAACTGAGTGAAGAATCAGTGAAGAGTGTTCTATGAGTGTAACGATGGTTGTGAGTGACGTGATCGATAGCTGTAGAGGTGAAGAGAAACCGAAGCGAGCGAGATAAAGGTACTACCCGGTTATAGTAAGAATGACCCTGTCAAATCTATATACTAATATTATAAAGCTGAAGAGTTTGTTTGTTTGTTTGAACGCAATAATCTCCGAAACTACTAGTTTGAATTGAATAATTCTTTTTGTGTTGGATAGTCCAGTTATCGAGAAAGGCTATAGGCTATAGAACATCACGCTACGACCAATAGGAGCAAAGATATAGTGGTAAATGTGTAAAAAAACGGGAAATTATTTCATCTTTGAAGCCTTCCGTTGCGTGCGCCGTGAAAACGCTTCAAGATACACAAATAATATGTATTAAAGAATAATAGCTCTTTTAATGATCTAAAAAACAGTCCGCGATAGTATATGTCTATCTTATAAGATTAACTTACAAAAACCGTTTTTATGGTACCTAATTTGGTCGAAATAATTTGTTAAAGTTGTATCATTATAATAATATAATAACAAATCACTATTCCACGCGGACGAAGTCGCGGGCAATAGCTATATGTCATGTACCGCTTCCCCGCTCACCCACCCGCGTTCGTCCAACTCATGTCAATACTGTTCATTTTTGCACACTTTTCCTTGCATCACCACGCAGTGACAGGTTCATTCTAACGACATTCAGGTAAGTATGGTTGGCATTCTTACGTCCAACAAAATATTTTTTTATGTGCTCTCTGCCTTTGAAAAGGTCGCACAGTGTTTTTGACACCACTTTGGAGTATATGGTTCGATCCTCAGATTGTAACTTTCAGAACTACTCGTATTTCAATGTTGGTTCGTGTTTAGGTGTTATTTTTTTTTTCTGATTTCTATAACACAAGTTATCTAACTACCTTTTTTGATTAAGAACAATATATGAGATAGCATGTGATATTGCTTGCTTGCATCATAATTCCGCCACTTCTACAAAGTTATTTTGGTTGAAGTCATGATAAAGTCTTTGGTTGTTCTAAGGTCTACTAGGTTGACATGAGAAAATTCAAGCCGAGTGTTGCTAAATGTGGAATACCAAGTTATAAAGTTAGCAATGAATATTTTAATTAATGCCTTGGCTTCTCTATTTATTTAAAAGTTTTCCAGAAATTTACTAAGCGTTTCGGTGTTAATATTTACTACTATTTCTTATTCCGGAGCAGCAATATTTTTACCTGCTAGAAAAATATTGCTTAATATTCCTTAAGTGTGCTGAAGACGAAATTAAAACTCCAAGAATCTGCTCCTTAGACATTCATTATTCATCTCCGTTTTAATTTGGAGATCATAACAAGACTTTTCGACTAAGTATTTTTGGGACGGCTTAGTGAGCTGTTTAAAGATTTACTTCTTATATTCAGGTCAAATGAGAGATCGAACAGATCTCAATTATTACTAAACAGGTAATTCAATATGAGGGTAGTGAAAATAACGACACCTTTGGAGCAGTGGTTAGCGCTCCTGACTACTAAACCAGCGGTCGCGGGTTCGAATCAAAGTGCCAAATGTTTGTTTGATGACCACGAACATGTACCTAAGTCATGGATATTATAAGTATCTACCGAGACGCTCTCGTCAAAATCATTGTCTGGTACTACAAAGTATACAAGAAAGAAAATTCCTTACTTCGAAACCAGACAAATAGGGTGCTGTCTGACTCATATTTATTTCTTAATAGTGAAAATCGATCATAAAACAATATAGTAAACATACCGTATAAAACTTGACTTTCATGACAATTGATATGATGCAATCAAAATTAATTTGTACATGGGTTACTATTCAGTACTACCTACAACGTTAAGGTACCTAGTTAGACCAACTAACTGATCATAATTTCTTATGGAGTGCCTCTTCTTTGCTTAAGCAATTACTAAGCAAGATCTCTTAAGCAAGATATCGTATCTAAAAGTTGCTGGTTAAATATGGTAATATTAATGGCTTTTATGAATATTTGACACTCAAAGTGTTGTTTTTATTCTAACAAGATAAAATAAGAAATCGAAAGTTCGCGCACGAGCTGGATCTGAACCAACCAACCTTTGACCAACCGGGCTAATGCTTTTTCTTTTACGTCACGCATGGAGCGGGAGTGGAGTATAGGCACGGTAGCACGATTGGAAAGAGCATTGGCCAAAGGTTGCTGGTCCAAATTCAGCTCGTTCGCAAATTTTTGATTTCTTACTTCATCTTGATGGTCATATTAATTCAACAATTTTTAAAGATCAATCAATTCAATTAAGTCTATTTTCCAGATCGCCACATATGGATCGCGTAAACGTATCCCATAATGGGACGTCGAACACGACCGACTATGATGCGCACAACGCGACCGATGTTGGCGAGTGGACGGACAGCGTCATGTTCAAACTGCGGACATGCGTGCTGCTACTCATCGTCATCATGGCCGTGCTGGGCAATCTACTTGTCATCGTCAGTGTCATGAGGCACAGGTAATCCATAGGCAAAGCTTACTCCTTCAAGTTCAAGCCTTTTTCTTTTTGTTGGGTGCTGTGAAAAACCTTGGCTTATGTTCAGCAGTGAGCATAGGCCTTCCCCAAGCCCTTTAGCTGATAATGATGATAATGAAGATGACTCTTTTAAGTAAGGTAGAAAATAATAGGTACTTTTGGCAGAAAATTGCAATGCGTCAAGCTATTTTACATTAGTCTACAATAAAGTTCATTTTCACTGTCATGATGCATTTAAAGACCTGGTCACCGGCAGTGTCAGGTCTTACTTAGTGTCGGTCTTAGATCCATTACCTTTTCATGTTGAATCTATGCTTATTTTGTCAAGTTAGCAAACTCTGATAATGTCGCCATCAAGCAAAACCAGAAATTTCTTTTTTGCAGCCTTTGCAGGACAGAAATATATTATTAGGTCTCGTCTCTTCTATCAGATCAAATGTGTGTTAAAAACAGTTTACGGTGACAACATCAACGCATTATAATCCAATGTCATATTATCTACTTACGATAATTATATTTTTACTACAATAATTCAATGTTTTGTTCCAGAAAACTCCGGGTCATCACGAACTACTTTGTCGTCTCCCTCGCATTTGCAGACATCCTTGTCGCGATGGTCGTCATGCCCTTCAACTTTAGTGTCCAATTCAACGAGAAATGGGTGTTTGGGACCACGATCTGTGATCTGTGGAACTCCTCAGATGTCTACTTCACGTCGACGTCTATACTCCATCTGTGCTGCATATCAGTGGACAGATATTATGCCATCGTAAAACCGCTGAAGTATCCGATCAAGATGACGAAAAAGGTTTGTATTTTAATTATAATAATATTGTGAGCATCAACCCTTTTTTTATTACGTACATTTATTTTAAACCAGTGACATTACGGTGATGTAAATATTATTGGTCAGTATCAATAATGGTATTGGACCATCTTGTATCTCCCTCCCTCCTCCCTACTAAAATGTAGAACTCTTTACCTGTATCAGTGTTTTCGTCTTGACCCTGTAACCCTAAAAAGTTCGAGTTATTAGGCTTCGTTTGAGTGGGCTCGATTCATAATAGTCTCTGTCTATGCCACGTGTGGTCTAGTCTGTAGACAAGAGCAAACCCATTTTATATTTTAAAAAACTTTTCAACCCCTGTAATGCAACTACATAATGCCACTTGATTAGTTTTAAACAGCAAAATATGACAATAACTAGAAGTAGAGCAAACAAGCCATGATGATTGGCAAATATTAAAAAACATTTGACCAAGTGAAATTTTCTTTCCAGATGGCGTTCGTCATGTTAGCAGCGACATGGCTGAGCCCAATCACGATATCATACGTACCGATATTCATGGAGTGGTACACGACACAAGACTTCCTTCTCAATCGAGCGCCCGAACAGTGCGAGTTCAAAGTGAACAAGCCATACGCTGTCATATCCAGCTCTATATCTTTCTGGATACCGTGCACCATCATGATCTTCACATACCTAGCCATATTCAAAGAAGCAAACAGACAAGAGAAGGCTTTACACGCCAGAGCAGGCAACGCAATGCTCATGCACAGGCATTCCCGAGATGTCGGAGACAAAAATGGCGCTCTCCACATGAATGCTACCACCCCAACGAAAGACAGAAATATCTTGAAGATGAAAAGAGAGCACAAAGCAGCTAGAACTTTGGGCATCATTATGGGAGCATTCATTCTCTGCTGGCTCCCCTTCTTCTTGTACTATATATCAACTTCTTTATGTGATTCGTGCAACGTGCCGGATGTTGTGACTGTGATTATGTTTTGGACTGGGTACTTTAACTCTGCGTTGAACCCAATTATTTATGCGTATTTCAATAGAGACTTCCGTAACGCGTTTAAGAATACGCTCGCATGTGCTTTTTGCAGTTTTTGTAAACGGAGAGCTTCAGATTTGGACGCTTTAGAGCGATTAGACAGAAGAGGTTCTGGGCAGCTCAGGGTTCCTGTTCCTTCAAGACGGGCATCAGATTTAGCATCCCTCTGATCGCACTTTACAACAGCCGTTTGAGGCCTATCTGAATCTCAGTGAAGCGGTGTACTTATTTGGTGTATAAATGTACAGTGAAAAGGTTATAAAAAATACAAAGGATCAATTTCTGTTTGGTTGCGATGATTTAAATGCAATTTTTCAATTTTTTTTCCGAATATTTTGTCCTCATTTTGTAAATTAAAAATAAAAACTACTTTCTGATGTATGATAATAATACGATCTTGAATTCTGTATTTTTAAAGAATTATAAATAATTTAACATTGTCTCAGCCACAGAATGAAAAAAGCTTAAAATTTTTCCAATACTTAAAAAAACGTATTAACCGGAAGAGAAAAAAGAATTATTCTTTGTTATTTACCAAAGATGAGTCCTCAAATTATTTCCTTTAATCACCAAAAACAGAATGCATAGTATAAAATAGTAGCATAGAATAAAATAATAATGATGATTTTTATATAGACTAATTTATTTATAGATAATTTTAGAGGCTGATATCTTGTATTAAAAGGCCTAACTACGTAATATGTCGATAGATATTATACACTTTTACTCACAATGAAGCCAAGCATATTATAAATGTAAATACTAGTAGTCATCAAATATAACTTTTTAGTTAAAGAGTAATTATTATTAAGCTTAGAGTATTGTATAAAAAATAACAATTTATCAAAGTATTAAATATATAGATCTAAATAATCACGTTATAGTATAGAACTGTCATTTTGATTTTTGATTTGTTGATTTTTTTATAGGGAATTGGTTACTGATTGGATGTCTTTTTTAACTGGCAATTTTCATATTTTTTCATTTACAAAAAAGAAAATAACATCAAAAATACCAATTATAAACACACCTACTTTGTTTGTCATTCTGTACATTAATTAATAGTTCATATTATTTATGATGAGTGGACTTTTAGAATATAAAATTAAATGTAAATACTTAAGCTATAGTACCTAATTAGTCTTTGTAAATATAGACTTAAATAATTTCATTTAAAACTTTTTAGGAAGATACGATAATGATATGGGGACAAATAACGCTTCAATAGAGAAAAAAAACATTTTAAAAATAATTATTGATGTGCTACGATTAACAAAACCGTTAGATTCGATGTGTCAGTGTTGTGTCGAGAAATATAATTTCTAATATAGTTGTAATGATAAAAAATTACTAACACTTCTCAAATTGCAGAATCAGCTGTTTGTCTTTTTTTTTCATTTTATCAATTATAAACTTTTCGAAAACATTAAAAACTAAACATTCGGCAAAAAAGTCAAATTAGTAATTGACTCTTTTGTTGCTCTGGCATATTCAGTCAGCTCTATAATTCCTTATATCGCATATATTTCCTTTATACAATAATATCTAGTTTGCATCCACATTTTGTTTCAAATCAAGATTTCCTCTAACCTTTGGAAAAAAAGCTATTGTATATTAAATGTGTCTTCCTTTGAATAAGTAATTAGGCTCAAATTACTATAGAAAACCTAGATATTAAAAATATAGATTAACAAGTTTTAATAAAATGTAGCCAAGTTTTGGTGTCTGTCATTATTATAAATATTTAGTATGTGTGAAGAAACACGTACAGCCTGTATAAAAGAAGAGTAATAATTAATGGTTGTGAATTGTTTAGATATTACAACAACTAACATTCTGACGTGTCATATCAGAATAAAAAATAACTTTTTTTAAGTTCACTGATACTAACATTAGGCTCGTTTACCACGTTCACGTTCGTTTCACGTTTCACCGATAACATTTTCAAACACCTTAATGACAGAAAGCACGTCTTGATAGTATTTATCGATTACAGTAAAGCCTTCGACACATTGAGACATAATACACTTCTTGAAAAACTCAAAGACTGTGGCATACAAGGCCCCCTAAACAAGTGGTGTCAAGATTACCTTGAAGATCGGTCTTTTGTTGTTAAGGTAGGAGAACACCTAAGCACTAAAGTTAATGTTTCAGATGGCACAGCACAAGGCTCCGTCCTTGGGCCGTTGCACTACATTACCTACGTTAATGACGCTGTTAACACAGTGACTGAATGTAAGATGTACCAATTTGCCGATGACACCTGCCTAATAGCAGTTAGCACAGATCCTGCCCTTGCTCTAGCTCAACTGCAAAAAGATTTCACACAGTTAGCAAAATGGTCGCATGACGCAGGCCTGGTCCTTAATGCTGACAAAACTAAACTTATGTATCTAAGCTCAAGCAAAAATCGTAAAATACAAAATCTCACTTTAATTGCTCACACTCATAAATGTTTGCATGACAATCTTTCTGGCTGCTTATGTCCCTCGGTGGAACTTGTGAGTAGGCATAAGTATTTAGGTTTAATTATCGACGATCGACTCAAATGGACGGATCATATTAACCACGTATGCGACAAGCTTCGGGCTATGCTTGCTAAATTCACCTTGGTCAAAAATAAAATACCCTACAAGATACTCTTGCAACTATACAAAGCTTTAGCCGAAACTACAATATGTTATGGACTCGGCAGCTATGGCAGAACTAGCAAATCTCACTTAGATCCAATTTACAATCTCCAAATAAGATTACTTAAAACTATTGTACCTCAAAAAATTAAACTTGCATTCCAACATAACTATCATGAACTCTTCTACCATTGTAACATTATACCTATACATGACCGAGTTAAATTCATAATACTTAACGAACACTTTTTCAATGACTCACTTAAAACCTATGTCTATCGTAGCGGCAAAACAAGAAGTGCCTTAAAAGATAAACTTGACGTTCCAAAATTTAATAACCTATACGGCAAACAGCTTCTGACGTATGTGGTACCTAAATTTATTAATGACTTACCTTCAACATTAAAAACACAAATCACACAAAATAATTTAAAAAATAAACTTAAACAGTACTTTATTGATTTGCAAACAACTCAAACTAAATAAATACACAAATACTAAATAATCCCCCCGTGTGGACCCACCTAGTTAAAACCGGTACTGCTGCGTTGCGAGTGCTATGGCGCGCGGGTCGGGTGAAGCGGTAACTAAGTACACCTATATTGAATGTTTATCGGGTCGGCGTAGATGTTATCGAATTATGCATGTAATGTAATGTATTAATGGATATTTGTTTGCTTAGTGTAATAAATACATTATTCTACATCAAATTCATAAGTACGAGTACGATGACGACTCAACAAGCGCAGCGTTCGGTAAAACCACAGGTTTATGTAACGCTGTGAATAGCATAATTCCCTAAGTTAAGATTTGTTGTAAATTCATTATAAATAAAATAAATAAAAGTTTAATTTATGGTTTATTTTTGATTACTTACATCAAGTTTGATAATTTCAGTCATAGTTTTGGTTGGTACTTTTTAGCTACGAATCATACATGGTTTTTATTATACCGAAAAAAAAAACTTGACAAAATCAAACTATCAAACAAGTACTTTCTCAAATTTGACCGGTTTGTTATTCAAAATGATTATAATTTATTAAAAATCAAATAATTAATAAAAACTTGCTGTCGCTTTATATCAAGTACTAATTCAATTTATTATTTATTTCAGTTCAGATCCGTCCATTCTTTTCATTCTCATAGTAGGTTTTTCTGTTATAGCATACAGGTGATTTTTACGGTTTTAGATATTTTGAAATGTATAACTTTGCCTAAAAAACCGATTTCTTTCCTGTCTTAATTAGAAAACAGACAATTCGTTTTACTTGCAAGAAACAAAGACCATTTTGATTTCACTACTGATGACAGTTTGTTAATTTATAACTAGAGGCTTACTGTAAGATTAAAAATACTAGCAACACCGAGTAAGTTGAGCGTAACGGATATAGTAAAAATAAAAAAAAAACCTCTGATGATCCGTAAACTTGGCTGACACACGCCCGTGTGTATAGATGGGCTACTTTTTCTCTTCTACAGTGTAGTCTCTGGATAGTTAATCATCTACAATAGTTTTAATACTAGACCAAAACTCGAGTTTACAGATACACTGTATATCATAGAATAGCACCTTTATTTTGAATGTTAGCAGTAGCAATCAAATGTAATATAATTCTAGAATGTACAACCAACAGCAATATGTAAATTTAAATGTGTAGTAGTTCAGTGTATAGAATAGTTCCAGTCATTTTGATTTTTATAAGCGTTGGGTGTGAAAATTATGAATCCATCAGTCAAAGAAAACTAAACTTGGCATTTTTTTACACTCAAAATAAACAGAATGGTAGACGAAATACTAAGTGTGTGATCTATTTCTAACTTTTTGTATAGTTCCTTCATGTGTTAGTCTTCTTTTAACAAAAAAAAAAGTGGATCCATGAACATGTTTTTAATGAACGATTTGAGATGATATTTTTAAATGTTAGAAGAACAATTGAAATAAATAATTAATTTTCATAATTTCCTTTACAAAAAGGAATACTTTTTAAGTGAATGAATGTTTGTTTTAGCTGAAAATTTAGGATTATGTTATGTTGTTGTAAAAGAGGTTGTTAATTTTTATATGTTACAATTTATCTGGAACGTGATACTAAAGTCCGTTTTTGTTAACTTAGTTTTGTTGAAATTTATTCAGAGTCTATAAATTAATTAAGCAAAGTCTTTTTGTTTGCTCATAGAATATTATTGTAATTAAATTTTGTATCCGTGTTATAGTCAATAGCCGATAATAGACATAACATTATATACTATAGGTAAACTGCTTAATATGACTTCGCCTGCGGGGCACAGGGGCGCGGGAGGAGGCGAGAGCGCGGTGCGTGAGGGGCGCGGTCGGGGGTATCCGCGCCATCCACCGCACCCCTCACGCAACCCGCTCTTGCTTCCCCGCGTACCCCTGGGCCCCGCAGGCGAGGTCAATTACAAGGTTTACCAATAGTTGTCATCACAAGATTATAAAAGACCGAAAGGGTGACTTCGAAATCATTATAAATGATCTGTGTCGAGAAAAAATTTCTGGTATAGTCATAGTTATAGTATTCACTGTATTATTTTGTATCCAAAAACTGTTCTCTCTTCGAAAAAAAAAATCAATCGGGGCTCTGAAAGCGATCAAGTGTTTCCTAAATTCACAGGATAGATAATTAAGTACCAAGTCCAAAAAGATTGGGTTTTGGCTATAATCACACCTGTCACCATATTTTACATTAAAATTTGTTGTAAATATTATTTTGAATGGCATTACGTGATGAATGAACAAAGCAACATCATACTGTATTATTGCTACACATATGAATAGAAATGTTTAAATTATTTAATAAAAGATGTGTGATGAGATTTAATTTTAGGTATTTACCTAATATGTGCGTGTAATCAAATGCTTTTTGCAAAATAAACGAAATCGTTTCGTAATTATTATTGGATATTTTAATTCAAATTACCAAGAAACCTTATGTAGCTCTAGATTCCTTATAAATGTTGCTTTATTTTTATTTTTTATAACACAGCTCAAACATTGTTACGAAAAAAGCGAAAAATAAGGCATTAAAAAAATAAGGCATTAGTACAATTTACAGTGCAACAAAGTTTTTAAATGAATAATACTAGTCTAGTCTCTTTGGTGACTGATGTAGCTTCAGGGTTTAGCCAATAGACAACTGACCAGTATAAACACCTTTTATGCCATATTTGAAGATGTTTGGTGTGGCACTCATTATGGTTTCAGCCATTTTATGAATCGAAGGTTGTTTTAGATCAATGTAGAGAGGATTTTGACAATTAATGAAATTATAAAATGATCAACATAGGTAGTTTACTAAATATTCGTAGCAAAGTCTACAGTCATGATGACACATTATAGACTAGATTTTCACATGATTTTCTGATTATTTAGATAGTTCTATCTCAACCTTTATTTTAAGGTTTCACAAATTTCAAATGTTTCATTTTATGTACTATGCTTGCAGTAGAAGTACTTATATTTAATGACCGGAAAAGATTTTGGCGGTGTCTATCGAAAGAAAATTATCTGCAATTCGAACCCTGGGCGTTCCAGTCATAAATCACGAGAGATTTGCATATGAATAGCCTTGCCGTATCATTTCAGAGCGAATCTACTAATTTTATTCCTTGATATTATTCCCTGGACTTACTGGAACTAAGCTCGTTTTCAGGGCATTGATAAATTGGCTAGTATTCGTGACATACTATTTTTTAACAAATCAATCCTATGAGAAATCATTTTTCGAGTAACGAATAAAGGAAGTGAATTATTTTGTGCCGTATAGGTATCAACTCGTCTGTCGAAAATTGATCTTTATGTAACAGAAAGACAGTCTCGCAAAACTTATTTTCTCATCAATTACTAATCATAATAAATAAATATACGCCAGACAATACACCGATTTGAATTATACATTATATCGAAAATCTGACTTATTCTCAGTAATGACTTGAACTTATTTTTCAATACAAACGTGATAAGTGTAAGTGATATCATACAAACGTATTTATAGACCGAGTTTCTATGCTTGGTGAATATTGTACACAATTTTAACATTCCTTTTTATCGAAATGGTGAGTTTTAAAATAAAATCAACAAAAAATACACAGCTTACGTAATTCATCATTTTTTTACATCGAGTCGATAATTTATTTTATTTATCTTTTAAAAGTTGTAAAAAAAAATGATTACATTATTCACCAAATAAAGAAAAACGGACTTCAGAGGCCTTACTCTGTACACAAAATCCGATCCAATGGTTATAGCCATCCCTGTCACTCATACCAGGCCGTGTATGCGTATGACAGGGATGGCTATATTCATTGGATCGGGTTTTGTGTCCAGAGTAAGGGGGCAGGTCGGTAGGTTAACATTAAATAAAATTACAACTTCGTAGGGTAGGTAGGCAATAAAAGTTAGCAGTTGCCTTCTCGGGTGCCTTGAAGATCCGTATTTCGTGTGCTTTCTAAGCACGCTCGGTTGTGTTAATGTGTTACTGTAGGACATGATTGTTATTATTGTGTTGTGAATTAAATACACGTGTGTGGTGTGTGTGCGATGGACTTAGGAAGGCGTGGGTAGGAAAAAGGAGAACACTTCACATCTCCGTAAAAGAAGGAATTTCAAGAAAAAGTTATCATGTGAGTACTTTATATGAAAATAATAATCCCTTTCACGAGTATAGCAATGTTTCGTCATCTGTGTTATAGCAAGTTTTTATTAAAGTGTTTAGATGGTTGTCATTATAGACGAAAATCAAAAAGACTAGGTAGGTAGGAATATCACTGCCAGTTGAAATATTCCCGATAACACAGTGGTTTGCTTTAATGAAATTGTAAAAACCAGCCAAGCGCGAGTCGGACCCGCGCACTGAGTGTTCCTTACCACCCTTAACTAACCCCCACCTAGCCAAAATATCACAATTTTTTTTGACAGCAAAAATATTTTTGTTTTTCATAGTGTTTGTATGAAAGACAAAGTTATATTTGCGGTTGATTAAAATCTACCGGTTTGATCTCGTTCAAAGCAATTTTCGTTGAAAGTATATGAGATTTACATCATGCATTTTTTCCAAATTTTCACTTTCTTAGTGCAAAAGTTAGAGGGGGGAATATCTGTTTACAAGAAAGAAAGTCATGTTAGTTAGGTACACCACTTGTAACTCAAAAAATAGTGGACTGATTTTCATCATTTTTCCTTGTTTGGATTTGTCTTGGCTCCGATTACGATAATAACCATAGAACGACGCCGGGCGGTTCGGAGCAGGGGCGAAACGAAGTTCACTGGGACTGTTAGTAGTAAATAGAATTATGACACTATTAATCAGTCAGGTATCAAACGAATGCCGAGAGTCGCATAACAATGGAATTTGTATTGTGTCTCGTTTACACATACTTGACGAGTTAATAGAAGTATAATCATATGTAACTATTTACAATATCACAATTTTATTTTCGTATAAACAACGTGGCACACCCATCAAACTATAACTTCCAAAGTGTTCCGTACATTTCTTCCCACAGACATGAAACACGTGTCTTTTTTACATCTCGAATCAGTGATGCAGATGTATCGATACAGAAATTTATCGATATTATAATTCATTACCAAATTTAAGAGCTATAGGCTCTGATCGGTGGAGTTTTTTCTCAGCTCAAGGCTAGCTGTAGGCTACTGGCGGGGTCACAGGGAGGTGGCGGCGGAGGAGGTGGCATTAGTTAACAACCACCAGATATGGTGGTTAGCTGCGAATATGTTGAATAAGCAGTCCCTGACCAAACAGCGGCAGGATTACCAGAATGCAGTGGTGACTCTAGTAGGATTAGCTCTATACAAAGCTAATTCACTATATTCACTGACGATGCTGTGACATGGTAATATTTTAACGATGTTCTTAAAAAAGCAAAAAAAGATTAATCCCCTTATTTATAATAACTCAAACGGTCTTTTAAACCTATTTTAGCTATTACACTGTTTTGTCACTTTCTGTCAAATGATGACAGTGCCAAGAAAGATTGAGACAAAACAGTGTTATAGCTAAAACAGATATAAAAGACCGTTTGAGTTATTATGAATAAGAAGGTATTTGTTTCTAAAAATGCTGATATTTCTAATGCCCTAAGGCATTAAGTCCGCCAATTGTATAATTTACAGTGCAATAAAGTTTAAATAAATAATAAATAAATTTCTACATTCATATTATGTAGAAATTAATACTTATGTTTTAAAAGTTTAGATTAAAAATTAAGTACTCAAATGCGAAATTAAATAAAAAAAATAAAAAATAGAAGCAGTAAATGAGACTATGGGATAAAATTATGCTTTTATCAAAAATTTATTAATCAATATATTTTTGTCTCATCTGTTCAATTGTTGAAGACCGGCTGCGATCCGACCTTTTTTACCTTTTTGATACACTCATGTCATTATTTTCTATAAAAAAGGCAGTTGTCATGATGTCAGGTTCGCAGAAATGTCTTGCCGGGTTTTATTGTATTAATTTCAATATAATATTGTTATACGGACAACAGCACGTCAAGGCAAACACTGCGACATCTTATGCAGTTGTAATAAGAGCTAGTTTGCAACAAAAGTGGTTAACCTGAATGTGCTGGCGACTGTACCAAAACCATATACGTTGTTTCCATCATCTATTCCATTCATACAGTCTACATTTACCACTCGCTATCATCAATTTTTATGATCTTTTATCTCATGTCAGTCTCGAAAGCTTTCAAAATGCAATTGATAGTGAAACATCGATATAATTAGGCACATCACTAGTGTATTTATATAAACAGACGACATTGAGTGGTATCAACGTATCGTTGGAGTATATCCAACACATTAGAAACTGTATTAGCTGGATTATAAATAGAAAAGTGTTTTATTGACGGCATTATGCGTGATGTCATCTTCGTTTGCTAAATTAGTACCTACTATTTTGTCAGTGGTGGTAAAGAAGGGATAACAAAATATAGCATCGGTCATTTATTATTTTGAAATCGTTCCAACATCATCATCATTATAAGACAAAGGATGTTCACTCCTGAACAAAGGTCTCCTTTAAAGTTTTCTACAGTGACCAGTTACCAGTCTGCATCCAGTATGATCCTGCGCTGCCTTTGGTTGAAAGGTCTTCAGACTAAAACTTTAGTGTCCATCACGCTATGTGTTGTCGTCATTGCCATTTGAGCTTTCTACAATTGCAAGGCTCTTTGTTTTGATATCCGAAACCACAAATTTACAAAAAATATAATATGATTTTGCGTCCATTTTATTGTATCTTTTTATAAATACACACTACACTAGGTCACTTCCGAAAAAAGGCACTCTATTTTAATACCAATACATGCAAAATTTAAAGTTATTATTATGTTCCTAAAGTGATGTAAATTTAGCCTGTGCATCCCACTGCTGAGCACAGGCCTTACCTCAACTATGAGATAGTTTGAGCCATACTCCATCATACGGGTTGATTGCGAATTTTGTTTTTAATTAATATTATCTCTCTGTGTTTCCTTACCGTCAAATTTTAATGATTGCGTAAACTTAAAGTGGTATTATGTAGGTAGGTAATGCTACTGTTCTTTATAAAGCACAGTGACCTTTGCGAAGGGGCGTAGCGTCGTAAATAAACGCTAGACAAGGCGGAAGAAGGCCCTTGGGAAGACAAATAGGTATTTCGCTTGTGCTCTACGAAGGTCAGTGGAATTAGGTCATAAGTATTGGTTTGTGGAAGTGGAACACAAATGTTCGTTGAATTTATTTGAATTGATGTTTATGATTTATATCTGAAGACAGTTGGGCTCTGCCCAAGAGGTCAAAGAGGATATAAGTCTTATGTTCATGGAGTTCGATATTATCAAAAAGTGTAAATGTGATAGGATTTACTTTCTACCCAATATTTATATTCAAAGATCAAGTTACTATGTAAATGTAAGAAGTTTGTTCAAATATATTTTGAAATGTTTTTTAATCATAGTTTCATGTCAGAATGATGTTTCAGAACTGGTGAAACAACTTTATTAAAAAAACAAGAGCTAAAAAAATGGAACTTTTCTGCCTCTGAGGTCATTCAGTTCTTCGCGCTATGTGCCCCTGCCCACTGCCACTTGAGCTTACTGATTCGCAGGGCTATGTCCGTTACCTTAGTTCTTATACGTATCTCCTCATTCCTGATTCGAGAGAGAAACACCGAGCATAGCCTTCTCCATCGCTCGTTATTGGCTTATTGTATTAAGGCCGTAAATCAATATTATGGTTTGTGTTTGACATTCATATCATACATCATAGTTAAGGTCTGAAGCAAACCGCAAGTAATCTAACTTTATGCTTATACAGCTAATAAAATTAGGTTATATACGTCGTGATGTAGAAAATGAAATAGTCAGGAATAAATAAAGACACAGAATAAAAAGGATTTGTCAAAAATGTAACGGAAACAAACAATATTCATATCATTCATATCTTGAAAGAAAAAGAAAAGAAAAACACTTATCCCCTTATTCATAATAATACAAACTGTCAAATAAACCTATTTTAGCAATAGCTAATAACACTGTTTTGTCTTTTTCTGACAAATTTAATTTAATTTGACTTACAGTTGCCCAAAACGTCAGTGTCAAATGATGACAGCGCCAAGAAAGAACGAGACAAAACAGTGTAATAGTTAAAACAGGTTTATTAGATTGTTAGCGTTTTATTAATAAGGGTGTTAAGATTTTAAAGTTGTTGTTTACATACAGCCTACAAAATTGGTAAAACGAATTAGTACGCAAACTGCGAACTTACCAAGAATTAGGAAAAACCTATCAATGTTACAACTTATCATTTCATTGAAAGCCAAACTCTCAGAGTTACTTTAGAATCATCATAATAATAAAGTCTAGAAAGTTGAAAATAACTGTCATTTCAAAAGTAATTTGGAAAATACTTTCTAGAAACTTGACGTTCTTATCAACACAGAGAGATGGCAAAAAATGAAAAATGGCCCAAATTATTTCATCTGCATGGGCATTCATTTCTTGCTCTCAGTTAATTTAAATCTGTTTTACACAGACACGAACTTTGGGTAGAAAAATTATTGTGTTTTCATTGATATGGCATCGAAAGATATGTTTCCCTTATAGATAAGCCTACAGAATCAATCCCCAACCAACTTAATTTTGAATGAAAATTTATTTATTTATTAAGAGTCCCACTGCAGGGCAAATAAAAATAAAAAGGGTTCCCTACGCTTTCAAATTGATTAGTTTTTTAAATCTAATAATGTTTTTTTTAATTCTCAATGCTATTTATGTACCTAATTGATTGTAATCTACAGTTATTTAAAAACGTGCATGGACTATTTTGTCTGAAATAAAATTACTTTAATCTAATCCAGTGTCAGTCCCTTTAAAATCTCACTAGGTAGCTATACCTAAAGCCGACCCTGTCTTTCTTATCACGAGTGGGTTCGAGTCATTAGGCTCCGAACGTCAGCTCATAAGTTGGGCCTATCTCGACATATTATCCCCCACCTCCTCCCTTTTCTAATTTACGGGTTAACTTCGAGTTTTCACTTGAAATTACTTACGTGAGTTTGAACAACCAATTTTGGGTCGCGAAGCTTTAGATAATTTTGACGTTATTTTGATTTATTAACTTTCAATTACTTTTTTTAAACCCTAATAAGTTGAACGTCTTTTGTATCTAGCTACTAAGCGGATATAGCGATTTCCATTAAGTTTTTCATTTCATTCTGAAATGCTTGGTCTATTTCCAATAAATTAAATAAATGCATAATTAATTAAGTCTTTAAATCCTCACAAACATGATAATGTTGGATATTACTATTACATTACGAATACATTTACTTAAACATTTTTCATATTTGTCTTAAACAGTAGCTATGATATCTCTTCTAATTATTAAACTAACTAACTTTTATTTACATTCTTAGGATTATCACAACTTTCTGTGTAGATAAGTTAATTTTGTAAGTTTGTAATCCTTTAACTTACTAATACAAGCCAGATGTTTTGCCCACAACCAACATTTTGTAGCGTTAACACATTAATTTTATAATTAAATAATAAGTTAGGAATAAATTGGGCCTCTCTGAACGTCTGGCATTTGGTAATTAATATGAGGGTAGGTTGGTTTTCAAAAGTTAACGAAGTCGCTTGAGGCCGTGTGATACATTCAATTATAAATAATTATTATCTACGGGCCCTTAATTATAAATTCTTGGTGTTTAGAAAATATAACATTTAATATTTAAGATGTTTATGTATTATGTATTTTTTTATGGTTTGCAATAAAGTATATTTATTATTGTTATTATTACAAACTAGCAGTTTTTACTAGGGCTTTGCCCGCGAAAATATAATATCTCATAAAATGTTATTGTAAATATAGCCTATGTGCTATTCCAATGTATACCTGAGATATAATTATTGTACAGATTCTTCAAAATTCATCAAGTAGTTTCAGCGTTAATGAATAACAAACATAATTTACATATAATCCTCACATACTTTTCAAATTAAATTATTATGTTCCTATTAGTAATAAAGAATTGCGAACGGGCTGGGAAACTATGATGTCGATTTCAATTTCCATTAGCCAAAACTTAGTTGGGTTGGGTAGTGTGCCAACATCAAGTACATCTTATTTTTCCGACTGTTCGTTAAGACGGCATTTTTTCATCCTGTCACTATATTAATTAACAAGAATTAATCTAACCTCCCCTTAACGGCTCACAATCAAGAGAGGCCGTGAGATTAGCGGAAACCACTCTTAAGGCGTAATTTACAACAGTAGGGAACATTTTTGTACCTACCTCTATTATAGGTAATTGGAGCACATTTTGGGCCTAGATTCGTCGATTTCCAGACTAAAATATGTGTAATATTTGTCCAAATTAACGATAAAGTCTCAGACAGTATAAATATTCAAGAGTTCCGATCGGAGCTCAAAGTCACAAACTTGCAGTGATCATTGGCAAATTGCAAAAAACAGATATACCTAAGTCCGGTATATCTGTTTTACACACAAGCTCAGAAAAGACATAATCCAGTAAAATTAAGCTCAAGTGATTAATTTTACTGGAGTATGTCTTTTCTGCTATAAATTATTGCTGTATTTGACATTTTTCAGTTGACTTTCTATAAGGCAAAAATATTAAAGCACACCCTTTGAGTTATTTCTTTTCTACCAAACAACGATTATGACAGGGGCGTCTCATGAAATCCATGACTTAGGTACAAATGTTCGTGCCCATCACACAAATATTTGCCCCTTGCTGGATTCGAACCCGCGACCGCCAGTTCAGTAGTCAGGAGCGCTAACCACTGCACCAAACGAGTCGTCCACTTCTTGAATTATAAAAATATATAGTTTACAATTTTTTTCCATCGACTGTTTTGTTTAGTAATCGTTGATTGATATTGTACCACCTTAATACAAAATGTTGTCCTTTAAACTAATATTCTTATTAAAATCGATCTAGCCGTTCTCAAGTAGACGTAGAAGTCCGTTTTCGTCCGAAGTTTGACTAGAACCTGAGATAATAAAGTGGTTTGTCACTATACAAACTTAGTAATATAATTACACTTGGAAAAATTATTTCAGATGTTGAGAGATTAATCTCGCAACATTGATGGGCTGACGCAGCGTACGCGATAAAGAAAGCGTTTGCAAAATTCAACAGTCTTGCCAATGTGTCGATGGTCGAGTGGTAAGGGCATACACCCGTATAGCGTACGATACCGGGTGCGATTCCTTGTCTGACACAGATGCTTTTAACAAGTGCAATTACATAGAACCTGGGTTGGTTCAGGATTAAACCCAAAATTGCCGATCGTAGATACAAATACCCGAATGTGCAAGTTCTCTAAGGGATAATTTACAACAAGCGGCAAAGTATAATAAATAACCAAATTAACGGCTAAGTACGGGCAGGAAATAGCAAACGTGAGGAGGGTACACGATTTTGAACTTTACTGGAAACGTGGGAAGAGATCTTTTAGTCAGAAAAATGTATCTTCGAAAGTATATCATCGGCAAATTTTATTTGTAGGCTCCAGGTTCTTGATTCTCACGTCAATTGAGTTTTTCCATTTGTTGATTCGATTGCAAGTTTTATCGTTTAACCATTATAAAAATCAAGTACCTAATATACGAAAAATAAATAAGAAATTATATTCTAAGTGTACTTAATTGTATTTATAAGTATCTAAACGTGTGTGAACTAGTGTTTATAACTAAGCTAGCTGAGTTTGTCTTTAAATCTGTGGAGCAATTAACATATAACTAAATAAGCTGTTAAGTTAAGCAAGAAATATTGTATCAACAGTTGACAAACCTTATAAAAAAAAAAAAAAAAACTATGGAAAAAACCCATTGGTAAACCTTTTTCGTATACGAAATGCATGAGAATTGGCCCCCTGATGTCTCACTTAACTAATCACGGCTTGTTTTTAGGTCTATTTTGTTGGTAACTATTGAAAAACTAGAAGCAAGTCTTTAAGATCAGACAGTAGGTGGTAAATAAGGAACTAAACCTTGCTGTTAATGACACTACAAACATTGTAGTTCAACAGTTTTAGTGTAGATGGCGCTATTTGTAGCGACATTAAGTAAATTGTTGCATTATCTATGTTTGCTCTCTTCTCTTTGAACAATGTAACTGCCCGAATGTCCGTTTTACAATAAATTAGTTTTAAATTATATTGAGTGAGTTTTTGCTTATTGATGGACCCGACACACTATTAAACAGTAGGTATCACTTTTAATTATCATTCCACATCTAAATTCAAATCAAACCTAAAGGTTTTTGAAATCCGACTGCTAAAATTGTATTTTTATGCCTAAAATAATATAAACCGTGCAGTGTTTTTACTAAAACCTGATGTTCTGAAAATATATTTTTGCTCAATTGTGTCAACATTCTTTTATCCCAATGCTTCAGTTGTAAAAAAGTGAGGGTGGATTGCAATTACAGTGGTATTATTTTAGTAGCAACGCGCGCAAGTTGCCACCACTAACCCAAACGTATTATTTTAGACTTTTTTATGCGATATTTTTGTGTTTTTGACGCTTTTAGTATTGTGAAAGACCAAACCAAACATATAGATTTGAAAGATACTTGCGTGAACTTACGACTTTTTTATGTTGTGTGCTTGTGAATCGAAAACTGGATTAGTCAGATTTAAGCGGGCTTGGATATAGAGGTAAGTGTCTGTTTATTCCATAAAATTAATATTCCTATCGGAAAGAGATAATATTTCTATGGTTTATTCATTAGTGTTTAGGGTCGTTTGGAAACGTTAGATGAGAAGAAGTTAGAAATAACTGACGGATAAAGTTGAACGCGACCAATTTCAGAAATGCCATTTAACCAATCAAGCCTTGATGCAAAAAAGAAAATAAGAAGTACAAACTTAGTTTAGAATGTACACAAACGAATGAGACCGATATTTTCTCATCCCATAAAGGTTTACGCGTTGGAAAACGTTATCGCCCGCAAGCATATTTCGACCATAGGCGTTCAAAATGTACCTTTGCGGTTTTGCGCTGCGTTCCGCCTACTCAAGATAGTCTTAAAAAATAAAATGTAAATCTGTGTGACAAATAGCAATAGTTGCTCTGAAGTTATCCGTTTTCTAATAATTTGTTAAAGCAAGTTAACTTGGCACCTACGCAGGAAAGTTTATATTAAAGATAATTCAGGACAAATGATGTTTCGTTTGATGTTACAATATTGCTTTCCAATCATCATATAACTTTGATTGATAGATTATTTCTTATTTCAAATGTTACTTGGGGTCTTTTACAAAATATAAAACCTCTTTTTACCTTCATTCGTAGATATAACAGCAATAATTGGCTTTTCACAATTTTTCTAGGATTCTTATGTAAATTTATTACTGTACACAATGTATTATATATCATATTTCCCGTCAAATAGACGAAAACCCTTTTACATAAATTGTCAGATTTCAAACACATCTAAATACCGAGTGATCTAAACAAAGTTACTCACTTCACATAACTGACCTTAATCGAACGACAATAAGAGTGAAAATCCTGTGATTTTACATTATTTTGTTTTGAATAGGTGAATTGGGATATATTTGTTGGATGTCTGCCAGCATGTTTGTCAATCACTCATCACTTTCCGTTTGATGGATTGGTGCAAAATGAATATTTTGTTTCAGTATAAAGTAGAAATAAGCTTGCGTTCATATTTTTTGCTAGATTGGCTTTTGATTGGATAGTTAACGCGCCCGCGTCTTTGTCTTATATTTCCATTCTCGTAGGTTGTAGTGCTATGTTTAATAGCCTTTCTCGATAAACAACCCATTTAGCAATAAGTAGTTTCTGAGATATACACGATAGAACCAAATAGATATACACGTGTTAATTTAATTAATCCTTAAAAAAACAATCGAGTTAAGGGGATAAATTAAAATTTTTTCTATGTTTGCCAGTCCCCTTGAATGTCCCTCAATAAGTCTATACTAAGATAAACACTACTCATATTGATTACTACTATTAATTTTAGTTTATTGTTTTTTTTCTGTCATTACTATTTACTAAACCTTACCCATCTCTTTAAATGACCTGATTTGACTGGTATATAATGCTTTTAGCATTAAGTCTTACTTTGTAAACCATGATTTGTGCATTTAATAATTTAAATAAACACTCTTAAACCCTTATACATTACTCTCTGGCCATTAATTAAGCAGTTGAGTATCGTTTGTTACACGAGATGGTAATTCCGCTAGCCTTATTAACGCGGCGTTTCTTGGATATGAATATTACATGTAAGGTTATACCTTACTTCAATTTGTGAGCCGTGTAAGGAGCAGTTAAGGCGCACTTGAGCCTTCCTAAGCCACACTTAAAGTTGAATTATGGGTACCTAGACCCTTCTTAGTTATAATGGCAGTTGTTATAAGAGTTGGATCTTGTATTGTTGACCGGAGTTTGTTAGATGCTAGGGCACTTAGAAGTTGTTTTGGGTCAAAAAGTCATCTGAGTCACATTATATTTTCAAATAAACTTTAGGAAAACCGCTTCATTAGGCGATAGCGGGTGGGCGCGGAAACACCCCCGCACCCCTCTGCCCCGCAGGCGAAGTCTCAATTTTGTGGTCTACCTATGTTTTTATCTAATCTATCTAATATGTTTTTGCGATGTGTACTGTACATAAATAGGCCTAAAAATGGTGCTAAGTTGCTTGAACGACAGTTAGCTCAAATAATAGGTAAGTTAAGTGGGCAAGGTAGAGAGTATCGTAATGCTTTGTGTCTGACACGTTACTAGAACCATCAAGGTATGCTACGGTTAGTACCTTTAAATTAAAATCTATGTTTGTTCGATGATTAAAAAATTGGTTTTGATTTCTGTACATAGAAACATGTTAAAGCAACACGAGTGAATCTAAAATATACATATTTTCAAGCCTAAAGCATACTTACAATTCTTACCACGTCTGATCCAAGATTTACATTTTTATTACTTCCACTGTCTCACACATCGACACACATGTCGTTTCAATAAAAACGACTATTCATATGTTGCATTCTGAATATCATCTATCCCAATATTGACATATTAGGGACGAGCCTCGTATATTGTACTGCGTGATATAAAAATTTTACTACATGGAAAATTTCCATCAACCAATGTCGTTACTTTTCTTGTTTATAACATAATGATAAATTTGCTTTTACCTACATATATATACATTACTTTCTTCAGAGAACAGTTTTTTTTTATTTGTAATGGATAAACTCAAAAATTACAAAACTTTGAAAAGTTTTTCACTAAGAGAAAGCTAGGTACGTTATTCTACCCTAGGCACTAGGCCTTACTAAAGGCATCTTTATATACGTAATTCACTTAGAAAACTTTTTAATAGGTTTGCAGTTGTCATCAAACGTGGCCGAGATAGAAGATGCACAGACTAATATTTAAGTAATAAAAGGTACCTATTTGACGAAGCCCAAAAAGGGTTATTCTAAAGACGAGTAGGTACATGATAAGCTTGTATTTAAAATAAATACATTCCTTGAAAAATAAACACATTTTCACGTCTTCGACTTTGAAGATCGTAGAACATATCGCATTTTTGCTTTCTTTTCTTTATCTCAAGTTTCAAAGTGCTTCGAACACTCGCAAAGTAAATGGCATTATTCATGGAACTTACCATGTATAAAGATTATGTAGATTTCACTTTGAGCTCGGAATAATCGATTTGTACTCGCAGATGTATGACTGATGTGTGCAGGTCGGATTAATAAAAAATACATCAGGATTGAATGTATTGGAATAATGGTTTTGTCATTTGTATTTCAAGATGGCTTTTGGAGTAACGAGGTATTAAAGGATTTGAGAGATCAATTTTAGTTAGTCTATTTAGATCTAAGTATGAGTCTGAGTGAAATGCTTGTAGGTTTTACACATATGATATTGATTAAAACACATTGTACGAATGGATTTCGCGAACATTTATTTTTTATAAACGCCTGATGTTTACAGCGTCCGTGGTCACAGGCAGACTGTATCTTAACCAATGAGTCGTATTCGCGTAAACTTCAATACTAAATAAATATCATAATATTGAGTAGTATGTCGTGGCTTTGTTCTGAGGGATCCTGATGAAGTACTGCGTAGGTTAACAAATGTTATTGATAATTTAACGGTATGTTGACGCCAGCAATCTGCCGCCTGTATGAAGAAATCTTTAGTCATCTGATGAAAAAGATTTATAAGCAACGTATCATTTTGATTGGCTCAGGTCAAATAAATAATCTAGCAGTTTCTCGAGAACATAAGCCAACATAAAACCGGTACGTAGATTCAACACACTGAAAGTGGCTTACTCTGTGATATAATCTATCAACATCTCTAGCCATCCTTGTCTCTTACAAAGATAATACTTGAATTTTATTTGAGGGACATGAGTATTTTCTTTGCGGATTGTGGATGAAGATTAAAAGTCATGTTTACTAGACTAGCGAATAAGTATGATAATTATTGCCGGTTTCAATATCTATAAAAAGAACTACTTTTTACGGATCGGGTAGACATAATATTGCTGCTATGTATATCTATATACACAAAATAAAGTTGTGTTAGTTACGTAAGTACCACTAATAACTGACATCGACATAAACTATTGGAGGACTTTGAAATGACAAATGGCTATTTCAATGGATATTTCAATGAAATATTGTAGTATTCATCTATACTAATATTATAAAGCTGAAGAGTTTGTTTGTTTGTTTGTTTGTTTGAACGCGCTAATCTCCGAAACTACGAGTTCGATTTGAATAATTCTTTTTGTGTTGGATAGTCCAGTTATCGAGGAAGGCTATAGGCTATATAACATCACGCTACGACCAATAGGAGCAAAGATATGGTGGTAAATGTGTAAAAAACGGGAGAAAAAAGTCACTATTCCGAACTCGTAGTTTCGGAGATTAGCGCGTTCAAACAAACAAACAAACAAACAAACTCTTCAGCTTTATAATATTAGTATAGATTACATTACTAAAAAATATAATGCACAGATACGTAAATTTTCCACATTCTTGTTGGTAAAGTAATCGTTTTAACAACATACAACGGAGCACTTTAAGAGGATCGTGTGCAGGCGTAGCGCAGCGCGAGTTTTCACACATTTCGAACGCCAACGGTCGAAATATGCTTGCGGGGGAAAACGTTTTCCTACCCGTAAACCTTTATGGAATGAGACAAACTTGTTCTTATTCGTTTTCATACATCCTGAACTACGCTTGTACGTCTTCAATTTTTTGTATAAAGGCTTGATTAGTTAAAAATTGTCGAAATTACGAAGAGATTTTAAAGTCAGAAAAGTTAATGTTTAGGTTCTTACATTTTCTGAAAGTTTTTCAAAATATCTCTAACATGTAAAAAAAATCTAAATCAGACAACGTTTAAGGGGTGAAAAACGTTTTCTCTTTTTGTATGGAAGCTTGAGCGCACACGATCCTCTTAAGAGTAGGACCTCAGTTCACGTAGGTACCAATAAAAACAACTAAAAAGTTTGTGAAAGCGAAATAGCAATTCCATTCCCAAGTTCCAGCGCTCGTAATATCTGAAATTGGAGGTGTCTGGTTCCAGGCTAGATTTATATCGTACCGTGTATCGATACGGAAAGTGGTATGGCGCTTTTATTACCTAGTATCTATTTGCCTCTTTTATTACCAAAAAGCTCAGTGAATACCTTTTTCCATTAATCTAAATGAAATCGTAGCCGAACGCGGATTCAAAGCAGACCTGATATTTAAAAAATAGCATTAAATTCCTAAAACTACATTAAACGTCTGAATCAAAGCAACCACAATACGTTTTATGTATTCGGCAAACTCGAGGCCCCAAAATACAGGATTACCTAGTTTGGGCCTTTAGCTTTAGATAACGTGCGTATCCATTGAGTGAGCGGCTCTAGATTCAGTTTAAAGTATATTTATCATTTAGTTACAAGTTTAAAACAATTGTAGAAACAAGATTCTCTTTTTGTAATACGATTGAATGAAAAACATTTCGTTAAACGTGTGCTCACTCAGTCCTCACAAACGGTCAGTCATATCTTTATAATGAAATAAGTTTGCCAATTCATTCAGTGTTCTTTATTTTGTCGAAACTCTCTTTAATTAGACCCTGTCATTTCAGATCGTCAAGTATCGTATTTAAAATTTTACTATAAATTCCTTGTGCTCACTCAATCCACACGCTATTGAATTTCTATGAACCATCTATAGATTCGTATTCCATTGTATACATTGTTTGAATTGGCTTGAAGTAGGATTATTCAGCATAAAAACAAACCACTTTTATAGTGCGTTCTTGAGTAAAATGGATCCCTAGTGCTCACTCCGTTCGCCAACGCTAAATGCTTGAATAACTTTTTCTAAGTTAACTCAAAAGAAATAGTGAACATATAATTTTTTTGTACAAAAATACCATAAAAAATTCGGCAGTACACAGTTTAATATTTCTATTAACTTTTGAAGATATACGAAACTTAACTTTTAGTTTAAATGACATAATAATAGGGTGTCTCCACGTGACAATAATAAGAGGACAATAAATAAGACTGGATAAATTGAGAAGGTTTAGGAAGGAATCGTCATATTCAATAAATAAATATAAGTACCTATACGCCAGACAACACACCAAGTATCTTGGTACAAAGGAATTTTCTTCCTTGTGTCACGAGTACCATACAACGACTATGGCACTTATGATCATTTTTGCGTCTGCGGATTTGCATCTGTTATTATTAATAACTCAAAACACAAATTTTTCAGGATAGTATTATACAGGGTGGTGTTTTGGTCAGCTACGAGCGAATCAGGGATGATAATATGAGTTATGCTTATTCTATAGAATACAAATATTTTTAAATTTAATTAATATTATTATTATTTATGTAATTGTTAATTTTTGTTGTTTATTTTATTCCCTCAAGTGTGTGTTTACACCCAGCACCTAGCAAGGTTCCCGCTGAAAATCAGTGTCGTGGCATGCTTACCATCAGCTGTCACGACTTATACTGAGCGGGGACCTTTTTGGGACACCTTGAGTTTCTATGTTTTTGTTCCGTCCGTCCAATTAATATTTTTTTCATTTTATTTTGATATCTTTTGTTTTTGTAATTGTCCTTGCTATTATTTATAATAGCATCTCTTGTGTGACAAATAAATAAATCATTCATTCATTCATTCATTCATAAATTATATGCAAGTTTTATATGAGGTAACCTTTTTACAACTTTCTAAAAAAAAACAAAATAAATGGGGCAACTCGCACCGATACGCGTAGCTTGCTCGTATCTACGAAATACTACGCCGTAGCTAGTAAGCTACGAGTAGGCGACCTGGTGTTGATAGTTTTGACTCGCCTGCTATATCGTAATGAAAAATAAATTTTGTGGGTCTTTTCCACTTAAAAAAAAATTATATATAAAGGTACTGTTATTCACCATTCGGCTACAGAACCTCAAAACTTTAAACTAAAAAAAGACCTACCTATTAAACGAGTATGATAACTGCTTGATCGCGTGTAGTTAAGTCAGTTAAGTCCTACTATTTTGTCACGTGTAGACACCCTATTCCAAGTCTTGCACACAAAATATGAAACTTTGTTTAAGTCTAAAAGAAAATAGAAATATTGAACTGTGTACTGTCGAATTTTTTATGGTATTTTTGTACAAAAAAAATTATATGTTCACTATTTCTTTTGAGTTAACTTAGAAAAATATATTCAAGCATTTATCGCTGGCGAAGGGAGTGAGCACTATGGATCCATTTTACTCAAGAACGCTCAATGAAAGTGGTTTGTTTTTATACTGAATAATCCTGTTTCTAGCCAATTCAAACAATGTATACAATGGAATGCGAATCTATAGATGGTTCATAAAAATTCAATAGCGTGTGGATGGAGTGAGCACAAGGAATTTATAGTAAAATTTTAAATACGATACTTGACGATCTGAAATTATAGGGTCTAATTAAAGAGAGTTTCGACTAAACGTACGACACTGAATGAATTGGCAAACTTATTTCATTATAAAGATATGACTGACCGTTTGTGAGGACTGAGTGAGCACACGTTTTTCATTCAATCGTATTACAAAAAAAGAATCTTGTTTCTACAATTGTTTTAAATTTGTAACTAAATGATAAATATACTTTTAACTGAATCTAGAGCCGCTCACTCAATGGATACGCAGGTCTTTAGATAATGTTATTTTTAAGTCAAAACTGTTAAGTTACTGAATTATTTCGTTAATAAATTTATTCTTGTTTTTATCTGCCTTAATCCTACTTGTATATAGTAGCTTTTGAGATTAGATATTCTTACAAAAAAAATAAAAATAAAAAAAATCCATGCCTGCTTGGCGAGTGGTGCATAATATTGT
This sequence comes from Pyrausta aurata, assembly GCA_963584085.1. NCBI lineage: Eukaryota > Metazoa > Arthropoda > Insecta > Lepidoptera > Crambidae > Pyrausta > Pyrausta aurata. The sequence continues at coordinate 9,247,195 of OY757275.1, read as the reverse complement.
AATTAGTTTTATTATTATCTAGCGGTCCTGACGAACTTCATTTCCCTGTATCCTATTAAAGACGGCGATAAATCTAATAAAGTAAAAATCATGAAAATCGGTAAACCCGTTCTCATATTATAGTTACTGTGACTAACGCTACATTCTTTTATGTTTGTAAGAAAGAGAAGATAGAAAGAAATAAGATAAAAAAGAGATAAGGTATAAAAGCATTCATGGATAACATTTATTATATTTGAAGATTTTTTTTTAATTTGAGTGGTTTACATACCTAGTCATATCTGAGATACCGGGTTCGATTCATGGTCGAATAACTACCATTAGACATTACCATTGAGGAGCTCGTAGCGCAGTGGTGGCAGCGCTTTGGTAGTGATACCGATGTTAAGCAACCTACAACGCGGCCGTGTTTCGATAGGTGACCATTCCCACCATATTATTATGATAAGTGACGTATCGAATATCAGGGACCTCCATGCTTCGAACGGCACGTTAAGCAGTTGGTTCCGGCTTATATCGGTTAATTATTCGTTAAGCCTACTCAGAGACTATGGACGGCTTGATAAAATCTGACAGTAAGGTTGGTCGCTTGCCTTCCAATCCCCCAATCCGCACTGAGCCAGTAAGGAAAAGTAGATATGGCTCATACCACCTCGAAAGCTCCTTTGCCTAGCAGTGGAATGTCTATAATGCTAACTTTAGTTTTACTTTACCTACTTAAAATTCATGGATTCATTTCAACTTGAGAGGTGGTAAATTGTTTAAAATGGTAAATTGTTTTAAAATTTTCAAGACATTTTGTTTACTGTTACTTCAAATTAACTTGAATAACTTAAGCTATATTTCTGTTTTCAGCAGTATTGTTGTGAATGTCGTGGCAGCCTATAAGTAAGGCAACACTGTAAAATAGTGTTTAATATTCGGCCAATGGACTCCAGGCCAAGAACTTCCTCAAATAAAAAAAAGTGTTTAATATTAAGTATGTCAATGTGTGGTGTATGCTTTGTTGGTTGTCCTTAACAAATAAAATAAAAAAATAAAAAAAACATGTTTTTTGTAGAAATATGCGAACAATACTTAGAAGTAGGTATTAGAAATTTAGCATTGTAATATTATACAGTATTTTGATATTAAAAATTTAAATATTCGACCAAGCGTTCACTTCGGTAATTTCCACTGACTTAACAACGCTTCTTAGAAATAACCTATTCAGGTTTTCTCTTTTCACCAAAATTTGTATTGAGCGAATTTGTTTTAATAAGAAATCTGAATCATTTCGGGCCGAAAATTGGCTTATTCATCGAAGATTGATTGAAAATAAGAAACCGAAAACGTTTGATTACTCTTTGAATTTTTATATTGTAAATATACGAGTATCAATGTTTGGATTATGAAGATAAATATCAGTTTTTTCTGATTAGATTTTTTGTTCGATATTTGGTTACTTGGGATTTTTATTTTATTAGGGTATGATGGGAGGCGTCAAGTAGGTCAAGTAGACTTATTTTTAGGGTTCCGTAGCCGAATGGCAAAAAACGGAACCCAAGTTTCGTCAAGTCGGTCTATCCGTCCGTATGTCACGCCACTTAATTCTCAAACTATTAGCATAACACAGTTTAAACTTGGTAGGTAGATGTATCCTATTAACCGCTTTACGATTCTCATAGAAAAAATAAAAATAAAAATATTCCCATACATGAAACTAAAACCTAAAAAAAATTGTTTTTGTCAAACCTATGCGTGTGAGGTGTTTATGGATAGGTCTTTTAAAATGACATACAGGTTTCTAAAACCATTTTCTCTAAAAGTGTCACGTTTGAGGGATAGGCGCTTCCTAAGTCATAAAATAACACTTTTCGGTTTTGATTCGCGTACATCTATATGTAATTAAACGCCTAAACATCCATGTTCACTGGGGGACTGTAAAGCATTCAAAACGTAAGGGGTGATTTACAAATAAATGTGCGCAGTATAAATCCTTTACAATTTTTATATCAAGACGAGTAATTACATTAAATAAAAATAAAAATTATAAAAAAGATACTGTACCTGTACTAGGAGGGAACGTTAGACCGAATAACCTTTTCTTTGGGCGTATTGATTTCCTCCAATGTTCACCTGAATCTTCAACATCGAACATACGGAATAGGCTAAGATACTGCTAGCTCCAGGGAAATCAAACGCTAGAACGTCTGTAAATTGGCATGCATTTACGCTTTGAGAAATATAAAAGAGTAAAACTAAAGCTTTTGTTGCTTGATTTTAACACAAGTGGTTGCATGATATGGTTAGTCTTATGTTGTCAAAACAATATTTGTAAAAATATTTCCTTCGGATGTTGTGAGAGCAATCTCGCAACATTGATGAGGTCACGCAGCCCACGCGTTAAAAAAAACACTTGCAAAAATTCAACAGGCTTGTTAATGTGACGGCGGGCGAGTGGTATAGGCATACGCCCGGATAGCGTAAGACACGGGGTTCGATTCCTCGTCTGTCCTGTCACAGAGTCACGGTTGCTTTTTACAAGTGTAATTTATATTGTCAAAACAAACTTTTCCGCGTGATTTACATACGGACGGACAGACAGCAAAGCTTATAATAAGGTCCCGTTTTTACCCTTTGGGTACAAAAACCTAAGATGCATAGATGATTACAGTCAATGTCAAAGATAACTTTCAGCGCTCAAACTTTCACGTTATCTGTCTTAATAAACTTGTTGACTGTTCTGTTTAAATTTAATCCATAACAAACCACATTTGAATCCTTTGTCCTACCTTACACAAAGATAACACGTGTATGTACTTAGTACAAACTCCCAATCATGTTCCGTAGTGGTATAACGTAATTTGTAAGAGAATTGCTTTCACGGATAGAGATTGTAATTGTAATCTGTGTGTAAGCAAGTTAAATGGTAGATACCAAGATCAAGCGGAAAAAGGTGAAGATAATTATAAAGAGGTGGATCCCGGTTCCTGGTACTGAAAAATCTGTACGGGGACTAGCCTATACATCACTAGATGTGCCAAGGTGCCTATTTTTGGTATTGGAATATTTGTTACAAAAAGTTCCGTCTTTGATAGCTTACTACAAAAAAATAAAACCGTTAATACGATAACTCGCGCGACCCGCTATCGCCTCCCCCCGCGTCCCTGTGCCCCGCAGGCGAAGTCTCAATGAAGCGGTTTACCTATAGTAATTTAAATTCGATTTTTTAACGAATATTTAAGTGCTCGTAAAAAGTAGTCCGATTCGGGTTTTATTTATAATCTTGTTTTAACGAGTACAAATATAACAATATCTAAAAAATACGACTTGGCACATCACTAGCTCGTGTAGGTTTGCCTGTAAATCCACCTTATATCCTCACCCTTTTTCATTCAATTAATTAAAGTCGCTATGTTCGTCAACATTCCAACATTTTAGGATAATTACCTATATTTGTCTTAATATTAAGAAGGTGGTTAATCTAAATAACTGTCTATGATTATCGCTGTTTTAGTCGGCGTGATATCAATTGAGTCGTATCAGTGGCATGACCATCTCACTCGTACTTACTAATCAAGCGGTGGCCTGCGTATTTCTATCTCTAATTACATTAAGGCATCAAGACTTAGTTGCTAACGCGCCGACTTTGTACAGTCAATTCATAAATTGATAGGCATATTAAAATTTGTCAGTGCTCTAGAGGTGTAGTAAGCACGAACGCTAGAAATATTGCTATAAAAATAATTATATATCAATTGCTATTGCAATACAAAGACAATCGATTTAGGTAATAGCTCTGTCGATGTAAGACTTATACATTACAAATAGTATAGCTATACTAACACTTGTATCGTATGTAATCGATAGAACATATTCCTTATCTTGTTCAACAGTATTGTTTCTCGTGTGTGATCAATGTCTTCTTTCAGATGAAGTGGCAATAAGTTTTTATTTTCGTTGAACGTCTATTTTTGGTGGGGTAACAACATACGATGTGGTTATTGAGGACTTCATCATCTTTCTTTAACAGCTGAAGAAAGTCCACGCTGAACATAGGTCGCCCTTAAGGTTATCCACAGTGACAAATCGCAAGCGGTCTGGGTGGCGATCCTCGCGTAATCGAAGTTTTTCCGTGTGGTAATTCCATTACGAGTTTGACCGTTTTATAGAAAAAAATGAAGTATTATATTTACACGTTAAAAAAACTACCGCACGAAAGAAAACGAAACGCATATAAATCGTGACCATAAGTAATTATAAACAATTATTTTCTTTGACAGAAATTTCGATCGGTGAACTTTTTTCGTATACGAACTCCACGAAAGTTAACCCTCTGCATCTAATGTGATCCTGCAAACTTTACAAGGTCGTCTAACTGTATAAGATTTGACGAATTAATTAAAATATTGGTAAAGCCTCAATTACTTTACAAAATCAAATTTGTACTTACCAATTATATTTTAAGTTTTTAACTGAAGCCTTTGGTAATCGATATGGTTATCGATAGCGGAGGTCAACAGGACGAAATTAATTGTATAAACATCGTATTTGCTTAAAAATCGTTTGAAATTGATTATTGTATCTCAAAGTCAATTCATGAAGATTTCAGAAAGAGATAATAGTATGTAGCAAAATTATACTATCTGAAAGAGATAGCCTTATTAACTACCTCGGTGGCGGAGCGGTTAGAGGGTCGTATTTTAAAGCGACGGCTGCGCCAGAGGTCTCGAGTTCGATTCCCGGGTCGGGCCAAAAACATGTACCTGGGTTTTTCTGTTCAGAAATTCTCAGGGAAGTCCGGAGTTTGGAAGTTGGCGGTGTTTCACCCCCGTGCCTCGGAAAGCACGTAACGCCGTTGGTCCTGCACCTGATCTCTCTCCGGTCGTGTCAGATTGCTGTCCCATCGGGCTATTAGAGTGAAAGGAATAGAGAGTGTACCTGTGTTTGCGCACACACTTGTGCACTATAAAATGTGCCGCGTAGTCGGTTAGTCGTTGTGACTGGCCACCGTAGTTGAAATCGGCTAGGGGGAATATTGCTTTCTGAAAATCAATTCCGTTAATTGTTAATCACGCTTATAAAAGCCATTTCGCAATGACTTTGGTATTTAAAAGATACCAATAGTTTACCAATTATAAATACAATAGCTTAATCAAAAGAATAGTGGCATGCTTTGCCACTTTGAGGAGTGGGTTCAAATCCTACTCATATCGTTAATTCGGTGTCTTGATAAGAAACTTAAGAGTAATAAATCTTCAAATTTAAGGCTAAAATAGGGCTGTCACTGTCGGCTATCTGTCGACGCCTGTTAATTAAAATATCCCATAAATTATGGTGTAAACGCCCGAAGATACCGTGGGCTGAAATGTGGAGAGCATCCATAGATATATTTTTGAGCTTCGAAGTTTCCTTAATGATTTTTATGAGAAATGACGAACGCTATATTTTTCTTAAAAATAACGTAAGTAACGTAACCTAATGCCTCATATTACACATGTTTGTATATTAGATGTCTTTTTTTAAAATTTATTTTTCCTTACACTAGGGTTTCGTAGCTTTATATCATCAAATTAAAGAGTTAGGCTCTTGTTGGTGGAGTCTTTTCAAAAAAAGCTTCAAATCAGGGAAGATAATGTGATGGTTTCCCTCATACTTTCCGCACTGCAGATTCAGAACCGACGGTTTCCCGCCTCTTACCTGTCCTGATTTACTATATCGTCAGCCTTCTGCCACTTTTATTGTTGTACAGTAGCGCATGCCAACCTCAATTAAAACACCGAGTATTTAAAAATACTCGGTTAAAACTGTTTAAAACCAGCTCCAACCAGTTTAAACTGTGTAAAACCAGTTTAAACTGGTTTGAGCTACTATTGCTAAGCCAGGTAGTTATAGCTTCGCAATGAAAACGTTGTATTTTTAGATAGTGTGAAAATAATGTGATTGCAACTTTCTTCATATATGGAGGTTCCATACAAAAATGTCTGTACTATCACGTTTTTACAAAAAAAACTTTTGTTAATATTCTATAAACTTATAAACTCAATTTCCCTACCCAAAGGTTGTCTGAAAATGATCGCTTATACCGATAAAACCGCTTAAATTGTACATTTCCTTTAAACAATGAATATGTGACACAGTGATGTTCAACAAAGTTAAAGTCATATTTTCTCCAGTAAAAATGATAAATCAGACTAATATATCATACCAGTGGATGGGACACTGCCTCCCTCCTTTTCCACGTCACCGCTCAAGGAACATCCCTAGAATTAATTTTCTGTGTCGCCGCCTACCTTAATTGCAAGTTTTGCGACGACCTTCCTAATCAAGGTAGCTATGGATTGTTACGAAATTCGGGATTTATTTACAGTCGACAAATTATATTTTGGTCTTATTGAATGAAATATGTGAGAGAACTTATGTGTTAGTTAGTACGTAAGGGTAGTAACACAGATCTATTGTGACAGAATTTAAAGAATAAACATCGGAAGCAATAATAGGACCTATTCTTGTACATTTTTTGTACAATATCAATATTAAGAAGTTAGAACTTGGTAGGCGATTCTATTTTGAATGTTATAGGGAATTTGAAATTAACTGAATTAAAAATACCTACACTGTTTAAAAAATACATCTTACGAAATTCTACGTTTGAAGGCATATTTCAGTTACTTTACTTTAGATAGATTGTTTATCGTAGCCCTTGCACTTGTTATCTTGTGAGTTAATATTATTTATGTGTATTTGTGAACCAAACCTATTATTATAAATTGCACTTGTAAAAATCAACCATGACTCTGTGACAGACGAGCAACAAACCTAATATTTTCATTAAAAATATGTGTAGAGGTTAGCGCTTTCGACTGGGAAAAATATTTTATGTGATGAGCTCGAGCATTTGTACCTAAGTCATGGATGTGTATATGTGTTAAAGTTTTTGTTATAGAGCCCCGTCACAATCATTATATGATATTCGTATCACAAGGGAGAAAATTCCTTTGTTTGAAACCAAGACAGTTGATGTGTTGTTAGGCGTTTATTTATTTATTTATGTCATGAGAGTAAGAGATCTGAATCCACACTGTTATTATTTCAATTATTATAAGCACCGTCAATAACCTAACACCAAGTTTCCGTATAATTCGCGCGCAAGGTTAACTTAACTAACTTTGCTAGCCGTAAGCAAAATTAACGCTGAATTACTTTCTGTACAAACACCAAAGTTGATACAAAGCCTTTTCGAGTCTGAAATACTGGTCTTGGCAGACGAGCTGACTGGTGACCGCACAATTTATTTCATAAAATAATCGTTTACCTCATGCCTGAGAGCGCTTTCACACTTAGGCGACTTTAGCAGTGCGATTACGTTTAATTAACGTTACGAGGTGTAATGTAACATTCGCATCGAGCATGTTACGCTGTATTCTAAAATCGGCGTAACATCCTCGTCAAAACTCTGTACAGAACGGCGTCTGCCAAATGATTCACCAAAAACCGACGAGTAACGAGCGGCTAGTTGCTCGCTGGTTTCTTCGTAATACCACATACTGACTGCACGAATGCTCGCTGTGTAATATGTTACATTACACCTCGTAACGTTGGTCAGTACCCGACTTTATAGAGGTAATTTTAATGAACACGATTTTTTGAGGTCGGTTTTAAATTTAACTAAAGAAAAGATTATAGCAATCTTATTAGATTACATTTTGTAGTCATATTCATGTCATTATAAAGCATACTTTCCGGTATAATATGTGAAACACCTAAAAATTAAACCTATAAACTTATACTGGGGACCTTTTTGGCACACAATTTTTTAATCTAAGTTTTTTTGGTCTCCTTCTGTCTTTGTAATTTTTAATCTTTGTAAAACTTTTTTAAATCTTTGTGTATGTCAAATAAATAATTATTTTATTCTATTCTATTCTATAAACCATTCTCTCCTTCCAGCTCAAGTGCTACAGGCTGAATTTTATTATATTTAAACCTCCTAACTAGTTTAAACCATGTGTCAAAAATTATATTTCAAGCGTTTCCTTCTTTATTTCTTCGTTTCATTAACAAATATTTTTGTAATAATAAATAAAATAAGTATGACTTAAAAAAAACTATTAGTTAGACCTGTATGTAACTATTTCTCTGAATTCTACTAATTATCGATGAATTCGATGGTATTTAATTTGATCATATTTCCAGAAGGAAAACAGAAGTCTTCTTCTCTCATTGCCACATGAAACGTATTAAACATATCTTCTAAGTTTTAGAGGTGTAGTCATCAGCACACAAAATAATGGTGTTCAAATGCGAAGTCATAGAATAAAAACATTTTCAGTGCCTTTTAAAACATTTTAATAGTCATTCATTTTTTATGTCGTTCAAATCAAATCAATCATTTATTTGCCAGAATACACAAAAGTATGCAAGTTACGTTAGTAAAGTATTAAGTAAAAAGACTCGTCTGTGTAGTCGCAAAAGTCGACCAAACAGACCATTTCACTAGTGTTGTGTAACGATTGTCGATACACAAACAACATTAGCACAGTTACCCAACGATTAATGATAATGGTTTACCGATAATTTGTGTGCTCCATGCCTTCCTTGGGTATTGATGGCAAAAATTGTATATTGGTATGTAAGCAATGTAATTTAGTTTCTTACTTACTCCTTTGCGCAGCGACCCAAAGTGTGACTTGGCCTCCGACACAAGGGAACGCCATCTGATCCGGTCTTGCGCCGCCTCCTGCCAGTCCGCAACTTGTAGCTCCTGCAGATCTGACATGACGGCGTCCTTCCAGCGGTATCTGGGTCGGCCGACGGGGCGGTGGCCTCGAGGTATTCCAAGATAAGCTGCTTTGGCGCTACGATCCTCCCCCATTCTTTTGAGATGGCCCATCCAACGGATGTTTGTTTAGTTTCTGATTGTACAAAATAAAAACTTTTCGAGATACATATTTTCACAGTTACACGATTGTAGGTACAAATATTTCTATAGAAAAACCTTTAAAAGTAGGACGACACTACTGAATGGTAATGACTCTCACTACCATAAACACGTAGTAGGTCTCTCTAAATTGGCCAATTTCGAATAGGCCTAAGCTTGGCATATGACAAAAGTTACTACTAACAAAAAAAAATGGATCCCATCTAGTTCAAACAACGGTTTTAGTTAGCAAAGAAAACTTTGTGATTGCAATCTATTTTTTTCTGATAGTCGGAATTATTATAACATTTTAATCGTTTCATGGCATTCTAAAATGCTCGATAAAACAAACATCCCTTCTCCTAATTTAGTTAATCACTTTAGACATGAAGTTAAAAGTTGTTAAGCCCTTGTTAACGAGCATTGAGGTATAAGGGTATTTATGTAGGTTACGCTTCAATAGTAAATTAAGTAAACTTTTAAAAGTACCTAATTTATAAGCCCCTGTAGTAAATTTATAAGTCTCCGTCATGTAGAGATGCTAGTCATAGAGCAATGTATGTATCGCTATCATTATCCTCATTATCAGCCAAACTGCCTCGGTGGCGCAGCGGTGAGAGGGTCGCATTTTAAAGCGATGGCTGCGCCGGAGGTCCCGGGTTCAATTCCCGGGTCGGGCCAAAAAGTGTACCTGGATTTTTCTGTTCAGAAAATTTCAGGGTAGCCCTGAGTTTGGAAGTTGGCGGTGTTTCACCCCCGTGCCTCGGAAAGCACGTAAAGCCGTTGGTCCTGCGCCTGATCTCTCTCCGGTCGTGTCAGATTGCTGTCCCATCGGGCTATGAGAGTGAAAGGAATACAGAGTGCACCTGTGTTTGCGCACACACTTGTGCACTATAATATGTCCCGCGCAGTCGGTTAGTCGTTGTGACTGGCCACCGTAGTCGAAATCGGCTAGGGGGACTATTATCAGCCAAAGGACGTCCACTGCTGAACATAGGCCTCACCACGGTTTTCCACAGCGATCGGTTGTGAGCGATCCGCATCCAGTTAGATCCTGGATCCAGTCTGTTTAAATAAACAGTCTGGACACATAAATATGTGTAGTATAATTAAATTTAATTAATGAATATTGTCACTCAGGAATATAAACTAACGCTAAACAGCAATCAAGTGATCAAATATTTTAAGTGATTTACTAATAGGCCCATAGAAACTGCTAAAACCACAAACCTAAACCGTTTAATTTAGTTATTTGTATACAAAAAGTAGGTGTTTCAGAATGTGCTAGCTAGTGCTACGAAAAAATAATTTTCTTCGCGCCTCATAGAGAATTCATAGCAATAACATTGAATAAAAGTATATTTTTAGGGTTGTCAATAGCTAACAACCTACAAAGTATATTAGTACGATTAAAACACCGAAATGCAAACAAAACGTATTCTCCCAAATTTAAAGTCAATACTTTAATAAAAGATTGAAACTGACATTGATAACACAATGCACTAAAAAGTCCAAAAAGAATTCATTCGCCTTCAATGGAGTCCTTTATTTCAAAGAGTAAATTGTTTTGTTGCATTTTGTTTTTAAAGTCCGTTTAATTTGTTTTGTTCATTTTTTTTGTGATGGGGAGGAATATGCGTCTGCGCCTTTTACCTTTGTTCTTTAGTAATATCTACAGTTCCTACCAAAAGTTCTGGTGTTTTAATAACTAAACTCTTAAGCGTTAAATAGTTCCATAATCAGCAAAGCAGCAAGTGGTGCTTTCAGACGCACACAATGGTTCTTGCACTAGTGTCTTCATTGTAAAGGTATCCATATAATATTTGAAGGGTTCCCTCAAAAACACCAAGACCCCACAACGACATTGTTTCCCCGGACTTTGGTACCAACAATGGGTCCAATTTCAGATGTCCTCTAGGGAAACCTAATTTTTTTATTCGGTCCACTAATGACGGAGATATATGGTAAAAAATATTCAAAAATACAGTCGAATTGAAAAACCCTCTTTTTGAAGTCTGTTGAAAAAATTTGAAAGTTTTGTGATAGATTACTTCCTGCAACGTACTCTTAGGGTAGATTGCACTATCACATTACTTATCTCATTAATAGAGAGAGAGAGAGAAGTAATACTTTTTGGGACAACCCTACAATTCCTAAGTACCCAGCGTAGTAAGTAGACCGAGTGAAAATTATGGCCAGACTTATTAAATACTCTAGGAGATTATGTAAGGTTATAGTGAAAAAGGGTAGGTAATATAGTAATATCATAACGCTTCAAGGCGAGCGGGATTCTTACATAAACCATTTTTATGAATCGAGCGGTGGCTTAGGTCAGAATTATAGTTGGAGGGTACCGACTTTAGTACATTGAATTCGTAAGTAACATTAAGTATATTGAGTGAATTTAATACTTTATAAAAATGTATAGAGGTTGTCTGACTCAAAGATTTTAATACTAGCAGTAAAAATAACGCAAGTAATAAAAAGTGAATTTTGACAGTCGGTTTAATTTTTTCTTCAATAATGTGAACCAAGAATAATAAAAACCAATGAACGGTCCGCTAAACATTATTATTTATAAAGAAAGCTTTCAACTTTGATGATGAACTAAGCTCTTGTTGGTGAGTTTAAATTAGGGACGATATAGTGGATGGTTTCCATGTTGCCTCACGTCAGTTTAAGATCCGGGGGTTTCCCGCCTCTTATTCCCCAGTCAAAAGTATTTCCTGGTTTACTATATTATCTTCAGCCTTCTGCCAGTACTGATGTTGCTGCCATATCACAGGATCGTCACTAAGTATTGTAGTTTTTAATGAGAAGCACATCCCAGTAGACTCTCTACTTCAATCTGGTAATCCGGCCGCTGATTGATTGGATCTACTTATTCAACGTTTTCGCAGCTAACTAGTGGCCGTTTACTATCCGCCACCTGTGACCCGTTATTATAATACCCAATATTAAACACTCGCTTCCTCAGCGGCACTCAAACATGGGACTTCGACATTCTGATCTTTTTTAGTATTTATATTTATAAATAAAAACTTTTTCGGGTGGTCATTTGGTTGCAAGCTTAACCATTTTACCTAAAGAATCAAATTACACATACAAAAAAATACTACCGCACAGAAGAAATCCGAATGCAAAAGAATCCTGACCCTGAGAAATCATATTTTTTTTCGACAAAGAAAATTCAATCGGTGAACTTTTTTCGTTAACGTATTGAGACCATGTTTAGTAATAATCATTAAGATCCACAGACAACAAGAAAATTAACCCTTAAACTACCGGATCTGGCAAAAAAGATATTTTGTTTGATATCCGTAATCCGCGAGCGTTACTCCAACTTCATATTTCACAGAAAGCACAACGTGAAAGGAACCTTAATAAAGTGTCCCACCAAGCATTTTGTTAACCCTAAAGAGTTATGGGATGAAAATGGTCCAACAGGACTAAAATATGCTTTGTTTACACTCGTTAGTGGTTCAACCTTTGTCGTCTAGGTACAAAATTGTAGTTGGTAAAGTTGGTCGGACCTTAAACTATGTCGTTTAATTTAAACGTGGACTATTAAATGCTGTTAACTTTGAAGGTTTCTGTACTTTCATGTACTTATTTAATTCTAAATTAGGTGCTTTGTTTAAATTTAGTCTGGGTTTAAAATGTTGAGGTTACTCAAAGTGGATTCTGCATCAAAAAAGCCATAGCAATTTGTTAAAAAATAACACTCATTTTTATTCATGAAACACGTAATGAAAACCAACCAAACACGTAGGTTTCTTTGCATCAACTTGCAAAAAGACCGCGTCATTGCTGCACAGAATATGCGGTAGCTGCCACAGCGTCCTGAGGGAGATGGCCGACAGTGGAGATTGTCCAATGATCGGTCACATGATCAAAAAAAGCTTACTGTATTAACAAAATTATTACTAACATAGTCATTAAGTCATTTCATTATACTAACACTCCGGATCACTGTTGTCCGAAATAAATCCTTTTTATTTATTAAAATTTCACTTTCAAAACTTCGGCTGACACAGCAGTATTGAGAGCATACAAATTGCACTTGTAAAAATCAACTGTGGCGGATAGCGTAAGACACGGGGTTCGATTACATTCGAATGACACTCCGAAGACATCGCTCGCTCCCGTTGACGGATGGTGTTAAGCATGTAGGCCGACGAATAAGATACAGAGTTTGTGAACATGTTCCTTACAGAACTGCCCTAGCTGGCAGGCAATACTATATTAAAAGTTCTCAAGTCTATAATAAAATAAACAAGGAACTCAACATTTTTAGCTACAACTCTAGAAAGTGTAAACTAGTATTGCGCCAGTGGTTGCAGGGGTTGTCATATATGAAAGTTGAGTACCTGTTGAAAATGTCTACCCTATAATACATAATATTAAATTAAAATAATATAAATCTTAACTTCTAGGGCAAACACAAACGCTCATATGTACATACATTAACATAATTTCAAACACACTTCATACGCTGGCACGCTCTCTCAAACACACACACGCACACACACACACACACACACACACACACACACACACACACACACACACACACACACACACACACACACACACACACACACACACACACACACACACACACACACACACACACACACACACACACACAAACACATGATTCATTGTGAAATCTATTTAACTACTAAAATATATATATAATTAGCGTTTTAGACTAAAATTTCTTAAAAAAAATCACTCCGAACAAAAGAAATATTTATTAGATTTTTTACAAAGTATTCACGATAAAAAAAATTAAAGAACAAAATAATTTAATTTGGAAATGCTAGTGAACGTCCGTCCGATCCGATGGTCGCAGCGCAAAGAGACCGATGCCTGCCGGTGTCCTCGCGCTCCAGCTCGCCCTCCCCTCTCCGTCTCGCACCACCATCACGCCACTCTGACGTCACAGCCGAAGCCACGCCCCCTGGGGCCTATCCTTCAGCTAATTCGGCCGTTCCTGAAGTCGGCTCGTCCTCGACCGCGGCGTTTTCAGGCAGCACCAGATGATGGTGACGGTTGAGTGTGGACCTCCGCTCGTACTTCTTGTGTGTTTGTCTCCGTGCTTTCCACGGAGTCCAAGGAGTCATCGGCGGCACCTATTGGAAACATTGTTTGCATTAGAACACAATAAAATTAGCGTAAAAACCTACACTCATCTCACACGAGATGACAACATGAATAACGGTTTATTTTTATGTTAAACGGAGCCTAGGATGTAAAACATAAAAATAGACACTATAAACACTAGCAGAGCCCTCAGGTTACTAGTCACCATACAGAGCCCTCGGGATGTATGACTGGCAGAGCCCTCAGGGTACCAGATTTCATCAAGTACAGAGCCCTCAGGATGTACCACAGGCAGAGCCCTCAGGGTGCCAGATTTCATCAAGTACAGAGCCCTCAGGATGTACCACAGGCAGAGCCCTCAGGGTGCCAAAACAACAACGCAGCATTAAGCGGTTACACAACTAGGCCATCAGAGGGTTATAAGTTAATATGCGCAGAGCCCTCGGGATGCGCACCATGAATAGCCAAACCACGTATTTTGTACTCACATTCAAAGAATGCCGCGCACACATCGGGAGTCCACTCTCCTCGCCACAGTGTCATATGTTGAGCCGCAGCTTGCGTGCTCTTACCACACGACCCACTTACTAGTCGAAGCTCATAACGACCTTGTGGCAGTATCTTCGTGACGGCGTAGGGGCCTCGCATCCCAGAGTCTAACTTTCCAGTAGATTGACTAGTCTTCCTCACAAAAACCAAGTCATCGATGCGGAAGGGCTGGGGATCTCTGCGGCGCTCGTTCACACGAGCATCCTGCTGCACTCGATTCTCTTCAAGCAGCCCACTAGCGCGCTGCCGCGCCAGCTCACGCAGAGATTCTCGGTTCGGACTGGTGCCCTCATATGCAATGTCGCGAACCACGGATCGTATGACGGGCGTTGCACCATCACTGCCAATTAACAAATTTAGAGGTGAACATTGGGTAGATTTCTGTAAAGTAATATTCAGGTTGAGCTGTAATTTCCACAAAATTTTGGACCAACTTTCCTGTCGAAAATTTGTCTCTACTCGGATCATATTCATAACGGTACGGCAATACCGCTCAACCTGCCCATTACTTTGGTGCATCTCTGCGGTTATAAAGTGAATCTCACTACCTAAATCTCTAATCCAGTTACAAAATGATGAGCTCTCATACATTCGGCCTCGATCTGATACAATTAAACGAGGTGTGCCAAATAACGAAATTGCATTTTCAAAAACCCGTTTTAGTTCAACAGTATCTTGTCTAAAAATCGGATATAATAAACAATATTTGGTAAAAGCGTCTATTATTAGTATAACAAATTTATAACCATTTGAATCTGGGAGTGGCCCCAAAACATCTGTATGTACGGTATCGAAAGGAACATTAGGTTTTTGCCATGAGCTAATAGGCTGCAAAGGTTGACGTGGCACCTTTTTGTGTGATAGACAGACAATACAATGTTGAACATATTTTCTAACAAATTGCCTTAGTCCCGGAAACCAAAAGTGACGGAGTATTAAATCGGTGGTTTTCTCCGCACCAATGTGTTGGTGTTCGTCGTGAAAAATTCGCAGTAAGCTAAGACGGTGGCCTTTAGGAACATAGCATAAAAACCGGGGTTGTTCACCAACTACATCAAGTTTGTAGTATAAAACATCATTACGTTTTACATAACGATTTGAATCAAGTTCACCGTCATTTAATTTTTGCAAAAGCGATTGTGTTTCTTCGTCAGCGGCCTGCGCTATCTGGGCCCAGTTACGTGGTCTTCGAATTTGGCACATATTAATTGCATTCCGGCTTAAGTAATCGGCGTGCGATAGCGCAGTCCCCTTACGATACTCAAGCTCGAAATCATAGTCCTGCAAATACATCCACCACCTAGCTACTCTAGGCAGCAGATCTTTTTTGCGTTGGGTCAGTTTCAAGGCGTTGCAATCAGTTACAACTTTAAACTTATTGCCAATTAAATAATGTCTAAAATGTTGCAAAGCCTTGAGTACAGCCAACGTTTCTAACTCGTATGAGTGATAACGCGGCTCTGCTCCCTGAGTGACTTTACTAAAGTACGCAACCGGTCGTTTGCGGCCTTCAGCATCCGTTTGCAGTAAAACAGCACCATAACCTCGCGACGACGCATCAGTGTGCACTTCTGTGGCCAACGAGGGGTCATAAATAGCCAGCACAGGCTTTTGGGTTAACCGGTCAATAATGTCTTTACGGACCCTTTCGTGTTCGTCAGTCCACTGAAATTGCACACCCTTGCGAAGTAAGTCGGCAATGCAAGCCGTTTTCAGAGAATAACCGGGAATATAGCGCCGGAAGTACCCAGCTAAACCGAGAAACTGTCTCACTTCCTTAACATTGCTCGGTGTTCGGGCCTTGACCAAAGCTTCGATTTTATGCGGGCTCGGCTTAACCTGACCATAACTGATCGTACGCCCCAAGTAATCGACCTCCGAAGCTAAAAATGTGCATTTCTTTAAATTGATAGAGAAATCGGCAGTGGTCAAAGTCCGAAGCACTTCGCGAAGCGTCTGTAATCCCTCATTTATTGTCTCACTTGGAATCAGAATGTCATCTATATACACTAAAGCTTTGCCAGTTTCAATAAAAGTACGAAGAGTATCAGATATTATGCGCTGGAAAACGACAGGTGCATTGGCGAGTCCGTAAGGCATTTTTAAATACTCGTAGTGACCTTCGGGCGTCACAAAGCCAGTGTAGTGAATAGAATCGTTGTCCATTGGAATTTGATGAAAGCCTGTAGCCATGTCCAGACTTGTAAAATACTTGGCTTTACCCAAACGATCAATATGGTCCTCAATAAGTGGCAATGGATAACGATCCTTCACTGTATTCGCGTTCAACGCTCGAAAGTCGACACACATCCTATCGCTACCGTCTTTTTTCTTTACTAGCAAAATCGGACTTGAGAACTCTGATTCGGATTCCCTAATTATCCCTTTATCAAGCAAGTCACTAATTATTTCCCTTACGCGAATCTTTTCGTGATACGACATCTTATAGGGTCTGTACACTACAGAGGTCGCGTTGTGCAATCGAATATACATAGACCCAGTATTCACGGTCGTAGTGGCGGTACCGGTAACAAGAAATTCAGAAAATTCATCGATAATATCCAGCAAACGTCTTTTATCATCGCCGTCAACAACCGTATTTATTTGGTCACGCGCGCTCGACTGCATGTTTAAAACTAACATTGACCACGTAAGACGCTGTACACCGCGTGTTCGTGTGTAAACTACACCATCTCTATTAAGAACATCTGTACCTAATATGACTGGGATAGTCAAATAACAATCAGGGACCACATGAAAATCCACTTCAAGGGAAATCTCAGGGAACTCAATAGTTAACGTCGTAGTAAAGCTGGACTCCACCTCTTGGTTGCCAATGCCGCGTAAAGTGCAAAAAGATGGCGTCTGAGTGCATTGAAAATGTTTCACAACCGATTCCGCTATTAAAGAAATTTGCGAACCACTATCTATAAGAATATCTACGGGCACGCCTTGAATAATAGCAGACGCAATATCGTTCCGTTGATAATCATCTTGGATCTCACGACAAAAGTTAACATTAGATTTGCCACGTGATTCGCTGCGCTGTTTTGCAAAACAATCTTCTAATTTGTGCCCCATCTTTTTGCAGAAACTACACGGCTCAGGTTTATTTGTAGCTCGATTGGAAACAGACGGTTCCGACGACTCATTTCTATCGATCGTGTTATTAATTCGCGCGCGTTTAGGGCAATCGTTTTGCTTATGGCCAAACCCGTTACATTTAAAACATTTGAGACGCGTACTGAAATGTTCTCTTTTCCGCGAAACAGATTCACTAACTTTGTTCCGGACGGGGGTAGGCTGAGCCGGTTTAATATAAATAGACAAAAAGCTGACTAAATCACCGGGCAATAAGCTAGCGTTCATAGCAGCTGCACGAATATGCGGGTCAGTGATGCCACGTATAATTATAGTACTGATCAAATCTTCGCTTAACCCGTTGACTACGCGCAATCGTAGCAAAGAACGCCTAGCATATTCAGCGTATGTAGGGTAACGATCCGAGTCTAATTTCATGACTTCGAATAGAATATTCGCGCTATCTATTCTACGCGGGCACAAAGATTGAAAATCACGTTTAAAATTACACCACGTTCGCTCGTTACACGTCCATTCATTGAGCCACACACGCGCATCACCCTTTAGGCAATGACCTATACGTGCCAAACACTCGCGATCGTCCCATCGGTTGATACGACACAAATGATCCACTTCCTCACACCACACATTAAAATCATTTAAAGAAGGGTCAAAACTAGAAATATAAATATGGTTCGATCTCACCGGGTTTGCAGCGTTGATTGCAGTCGCGAGTTTATCCGCCACCTCACTCATGATGAGATCCGCAGCCGACGGTGTTGCGCTCGGGGGCAGCGACCCCGCCACGCTCGCCGTACCCGCCATCGCACTGTCCGTGCGCGCTTGAGCATGCGCCTCTTCATGGCCGGTAGACACACCCGCTAGATCGGATGCAGGCGGCGGCGGCGAGAGCGAGCGCGCCGGCGGCTCAGGCGGCGCTGGGAGGGCACGCGCACTGACGCCTGCGCCCGCTTGACCTAAATTAGGGCGGCGCGTATCTTCCAACGCCGTCAAACGAGAAATTATCGTTTGAAGCTGTTGTTCGATACCAGAATCGGATGAACGTCCACGCTTTCGCGATTTACCGCTGGATTCCTTAGGCATTGCGATTGATATTGATTAAATATTGCACTAATAAACGATTCTCTTAATCGTCTAAAAAAACCAACACAGATGTGGTTAGGAATCCCACTTCTGAAATTAGCGTTTTAGACTAAAATTTCTTAAAAAAAATCACTCCGAACAAAAGAAATATTTATTAGATTTTTTACAAAGTATTCACGATAAAAAAATTAAAGAACAAAATAATTTAATTTGGAAATGCTAGTGAACGTCCGTCCGATCCGATGGTCGCAGCGCAAAGAGACCGATGCCTGCCGGTGTCCTCGCGCTCCAGCTCGCCCTCCCCTCTCCGTCTCGCACCACCATCACGCCACTCTGACGTCACAGCCGAAGCCACGCCCCCTGGGGCCTATCCTTCAGCTAATTATATTTAGAGATGGCAATAACTTACCTGAGTCCTGTAAGTCCGGTGGAGGGCGCTAACGACTGTCATACAGTTTTTAAAAAAAACTAGTACAGCGTTAACGTTTTAACCGTATCTTATTATTGTGTCGCCAATACCTTGTACCTAGTTTAAGATACCAGATGTAGCATTTTGTACCAATAAATAATTTGAATTTGAATTAATTTGAATTTGAATTTGATTCCTCGTCTGTCACAGAGTCACAGTTGGTTTTTACAAGTGCAATTTGTATTATTAAGTTTGTATAGTGACAAAACACTATAAAAATAAAAATCAACAGTATATTAGAGCTTCATGACTGTTATCGTCCACGTACGTACCTTAAAATAAGGATATTCATCAGTCTCCATAAAAAGGGTCATGCTGACCCCCCGGCGTCTAGGGGTTAAAGGTCTTAGCATCATAAATCATGTCATTCACCGCCCTTCTGATAATATATGACTTTCTTTGTTTCTACTATAAAGGCTGAGATGGAAAAATATTTTCTTGACTCGTGTATAAGTGTGACTTGGATACTCTGGGAGATTTTGGTGAATTTATCCTGTTGGAAGTGATTCTGTGTACAAAATGCTATAGAAATCTACCCGGGCTACTTTAAATCAGTGACTGATCAACTTTGTCTTAGAAACATACGTCGAAAAAAAAAATTGTTTTACTTCCCGTACTAAATCGGTCACGTGACCCAATTTACATGAAGAGTCTAATTTTTTTGGCATATTTTGACCCTTGTTCTTAGACGAAAGTTATATAATAAATACTCTTCAAAACCTCTTCAAAATAACGCAAGATAATCGCAAACGAACATATCTATCTACATACATACTGGGTGCGTATTGCGATGCAGTTTTGACAGTTAAAACGCTCTGCTTAACTGTCAAACTATAAATTGTTATTTCAATTTCGCATTAAATTGATAATATTACAATAATATCACAATATAAATATTAATATTCATACCATTGTAGTATTTTTATATTTTTAACACTTTGTGTTACTCGATCTGTGAGATCGGTTTTAATCTGAACTCCCGCCCCGAGACCCTCAGGGAAGAGGTGGTTCAGCGTTATTATTATTATAATTTGTGAGGAATACTGTGTCACCTAAAACTTTACTGAGTATTGTGCATGTGTGGATGGCTGCCTGCTTTTGAATAATGTGAACGTTAATGTGTGAATCAAGTTTGTCACAGTAACGGTGTATGTTTGTGGCTAGAATTCCGGTTGCTCCAACAACTATGGGTACAACTTCAGTGGTGGTGTTCCAGAGTCTGCTTATTTCAACTTTAAGGGGGTGGTACCTGCTAAGTAGTATTATTGTAATATTATTATATTGATAATATTCGTTTACACTGAGTGGGAATTGAACTGCCTCGGAATTGAACAGATTAAGTTGGATCGCAATACGCCCCCAGGTCAAACTGAGAAACCCCTCTTTTAAGTCGGTTAAAAACTTCTTTATTGTGAATGTTTTAAACAGTAAAAGCGAAATTGAAACTGTGCTTTACATTCTAGAAAGGAACCTAACTTCACAAAAAGATATCTATCAAAATGTGGCTTGCTATAACCAACAGTAGCTTTATTTGGTCCATATCACAATCAAAGCTGATTCAGTCGTGCCTGTTGTATCGCTCTTATATCGCTTTGTCACTTCCAGCTGTATAAATTATAGTTATAGCACATTGTGTGTGGAGAGCAGATGGTTGCATCTATCGATTTAATGCTTCGGTAAGAACCAGGGTAACACTCAGAGGCCGTAGATTGAGTTTTCTGATAGTAGATTAAAAACGTAATTTGGACGGACTTTTTAAAATTACACTACTATGAAATTGCCATCATTACCATCATTATTATCAGCTTTAGCATTCCGCGTCACATCCGCTCGCCTCGCAAGCACACACAGCGATATCCTACATCTACTCTCGTCCGCGGCTCCCCTGTTGTGACCATAGACATTTAGACTTGTAGAGACTATGTCACTGACGTAGCAACCTATGTGGCTTGCCACGAGACGGTGTGTATCTACTTATGTATAGATATCACAAACACTACATCAGCCAAAGGACGTCCACTACTGAACATAGGCCTTCTACACTCCCCACAGCTTTCTATAGCGACCGATCACAAGCGGTTTGCATCCAGTTTGATCCTGCGGCCTTTACAAGGTCGTCAGTCCATCTAGTCGGCGGACGTCCTACGCCGCGTCCTTGGTCAAAGGGATCTAGAACTTTAAGCCGGCCTCTAGCCGGCCACTGTTAAATAATAAAATTTGTTCCAATGTTTTAACAATATTTATTTAAAAATTAATTAAATTAAATTAAATTACAATGGTAATTACAATAAATTAGAATTAAAATTACAAAGATAATATTAGACAAGAGAGCCGGACTAACTACAGGCAGAGCAACGGGAAATGTGGGTAGCTCTGGTGTGAGATCGGAGCCGAACAATACAAGATTTTGTTTTTAAGGAGCAACTACAATATTTTGAAGAAAAGATAACTGATAATATATGAATTTGGGGCGCCAGGCACCGCTCGTTGCAGCACCAAAATAATGTTTGTAATAATAAAGGTCCCTTTACGGGTTACCGGGGTAGATGCCTCGGGCCGGAGTATCAGTATCGGAGACCCAGGAGCGAAATTTGCAAGCCGGGGTCGTCCGCTGTGATTCAACCCGAAGGCACCCGGAGAGAAGTGAAGAGGAGAATTAACCAATAATAAAAAAAAAACCCCTGGAAAGTGACAAAAGACCTACTTTATACTTTGTCACAACCAGTACAAACAATATTCACAAAGGTGGGAAATTTTATTAAATAAATGCTTTACAAAGGGAATCTACGTTAATGATGCTTTGCAAATCATAAATAAAGTGAATTTGGAATGAAAAAAGCTTAAATTGTAACAAGAGGACGCGACCGTTAGGTCTACCCTCCAACAAGATAGAAATGAAAAATTTACCTCCAAAGGGGTTTGAATGAAGGAATTCAGCGCCGAGACGAACGCTGAACCACGCCTGCCACGCTGTCTCCTGGTTCAGTAGTGAGAAGTCCGTTAGAAACTTGAATCATCGTTTTGACGGTCACTCGTGCATTCGCACTTACTTACAGACGCTGGAGGAGCTCGCGCACTCTAGAGAGATTAGCGAAGCGACTTTATTCAGATCGGCTTATGAGCTTTTTACAGATATCGCTTTGGTGTGGTACCGCAGCGTAAGGGATACTGTCTGCGATTGGTCATCGTTAAGGCGTCTCTTGGTCGAGGAATTTTCACTTCCCGATTTCGATAGGCGTCTGATGGACGAGATCCGTAGGCGAACCCAAGGCCCTACCGAACCTGCTTTCATATATATTGCGATAATGGAGAATTATTTTAGTAGGCTGTCTTATTCCGTAAGTGAGTCCGAAAGACTTCACATTATAAGATTCAACATGAGGCCTAATTATATTTCGGCGTTAGCTCTTCACTCTATTGATAACATTTCTCAACTAAAACACAAATGTAAACTGTTAGAGCATAGTCTCGTTTACGCAGGCGATTTCAAAGAACCCCCTAACCTAATGATGCCACGCTCGCGAGTGACTTGTCGTATGTTGCGCTCAAGACCCGACTTAAGATAGAAGAAGTAAAACAGGTAAACAACTACTGCAAACGTTGTCGTGAGGAGGGTCATACACTCCGCGAGTGTAAGTCTAAAGAAGTAGTTTGCTTCAAGTGTGGTAAAAAGGGAGTGTACGCCAACAATTGCCCCGATTGTCGGCCTAGGTCTAATAGTTCACCAAAGTCAGACTCTTCACAGTCAAAAAACTTGTAGGGCTGAACCGGTGTAATTTTTTTGACCAAAACGATTGGCGTAATAATTTAAAACAAGATTGTGATTCTAGTCATAAAGTTGCCTCGGTTCATTATTTAACTCGTGGGGATGAGCGTCCTCATTTAACGGTTTCCATTTGTGGTTCTAAATATTACGGTTTATTAGATTCTGGATCCATGATTTCTATTTTAGGTTCCGATGCGGGTGCGCATTTTATCGGAGCAGGACACACGTTACACAGTGACAATAGTATCAAGAATATTGCCACTGCTAACGATTCTGTGGCTTCTGTCTCTGGTTATATTTCTTTGGTGGTAACCTTAAAGGAAACCACAAAGGTAATTAAATTTCATGTCGTTCCTGACATTTCCACTCCAATTATTTTCGGAGTTAATTTTTGGAAGGCCTTCAATTTGGCCCCAAGCATTTTTAATGATCTTCCTTTTGAAGTTTTTCCCTCTGATAGGTTTTCTGTTTGTGAAGTTCGTAGACTTCATGCATTTGTTGAGCTAGACTCTGATCAGACTCTCCAGGCCAACGAGATTATCGAGTTTTTTAAAAAGGTTTATTTTGAAAATAAGGGACTCGGTAGAACCCCATTGATCAGTCATAAAATTGATACAGGCGATGTCGCACCTATTAAGCAGCGGTACTACCCGATGTCTCCAGCGAGACTGAAAGAACTTAATCGTCAGCTCGATGAGATGCTGAGTTTGGACGTGGTCGAGCCCAGCAACAGCGCCTGGAATAACCCAACCCTGATGGCCCCTAAGGCAAACGGGGAGCTGCGCTTTTGCTTGGACAGTCGGAAGCTGAACGCAGTCAGCAAACCTGATGCGTATCCACTCCCTTATATTTCTCGCATCTTAGATCGACTACGGGACGCTCGATACTTGTCTTCGATTGATTTTAAATCTGCTTTTTGGCAAATCCCACTCGATTCAGTTGAATCGCGGGAAAAAACCGCTTTTACCGTTCCCAGCCGAGGTCTGTATCATTTTAAAGTCATGTGCTTCGGTCTTACCGGCGCTCCAGCTACTCAACAACGGTTGATGGATAGGTTGTTTGGTCCTGAGTTCGACTGTAAAGTCTTTGTTTACCTGGACGATATAATTATTACGTCATCGACTTTTTCAGAGCATATTTCTCTCCTTAAAAGAGTTCTTGAAAAAATAGAAAAGGCCAACTTGTCAATTAACCTGAAAAAGTCATGTTTTTTCCGTCGTGATCTCAAATATCTGGGTTACATTGTAGATGAAATGGGTCTTCACACGGATCCCTCCAAGGTCGAAGCTATTGTTGATTTTCCGACTCCAAAGAACCGTAAGGAAGTCAAAATGTTTTTAGGAACTGCCTCTTATTATCGTAGGTTCATCAAAAATTTCAGTTCTTTTGCAGCTCCTCTTAATCCTTCCCTCCTCTTAATCCCTTCCTCGGAAGCATACATCAGGATTTTGAGTACACAGGCAAATCAGCAGTTGACGTATCAGCCAACTTACTTCGAGGCAGGCCGTATGGAGGAACGGCTATCCTGTGGCGAAAAAATGTATTTACCTCGACTGCGATAATTAACTGCGCGAGTGATCGTATTACAGCGGTGCGGTTCGAAACAGAAAACAGGTTTTTTATCGTGTTCAGCGTGTATATGCCTACGCAGTCAATTGATAACTTGCCGGAGTTCACAGAGTGCTTGAGTGAAATAAGTGCTATAGTGGACAGTTGCGATGTTGAATCAGTGTTTGTGATGGGTGATTATAACGCACACCCAAATGAATTGTTTGAGTCTGAATTATCGCGTTTCTGTGCCGACCAGGCTTGGGTCTGCGCGGATATTCACAGGTTTGGTGTGTTATCTAGTGAATATACGTTCGTTAGCGATGCACATGGTTCAAGGCGGTGGCTTGACCATTGCGTTGTGACTCAATCAGCATTGGACATCGTTAAGGACATTAAGGTACGTTATGATGTAATGTGGTCTGATCATCATCCTTTAGAAGTTTTTTGTGATTTAAAACTTATACGTAATAAAATACACAAGTTCAATAGTACAGTTAATAAGTCAGTTATATGGGGCGTGCGCCAAAAGTCTCAAGTATGTGAATATTCAGTACTTTGTAATGATAGATTTAAGGGGATTGATTTCCCACAAAAAATTTTGCAGTGTGCAGATAGATTGTGTAACGATCCTGACCACAGGCTGGCAATAGAACAATTATATGTAGAAATCATTGATATTATTTCTGAGAGTGCTGAGAGGACACATGTCCCTAAGAAAAAAAGGCGTAAATACATAATGGGATGGAATAAACACGTAAAAATGGCACATAGGGATGCTAGACTAAAATACCAAGACTGGCTTTGCAACGGTAGGCCAAGTTGTGGAAAAAGTTATGTTGAAATGGTCAATAGTAGAAAAATCTTTAAAGCCAAAATTAAATGGTGTCAAACTAATCAGGATAAAATTAAAATGGATTTAATAGCAAGTAAAAGAGATGCAAAACATTTTCCACAATTCTGGAAAGCTGTTCGTGGGCTGAATCCTCGGGCTGGTCTTCCTGCCACTGTGGCTGGAAACTCAGATCCAGAGGCGATAGCTAACCTATTTAAGTCTCATTTTTGTATGGAACCCACATTGAAATCTTCAGGGCGGGTGATTGATGCTGAGGGCAGTCATGGCCGGGAATGTAATATCAGAATCTCTGCTAAGGAGGTGAGAGAGGTTATTAGAAGTATAAGCAGGGGTAAATCCCCCGGGCATGATGGTCTCAGCATCGAGCACCTGCAGCATGCAGGCCCTCACCTGGCTAGGGTTCTTTCTATGCTGTTTTCACTTTGCATTAGCCACTCTTTTCTGCCCAATGACCTTATAAAAACTATCGTCGTGCCAGTAGTCAAAAACAAAACCGGTGATATTTCCGACTTAAACAACTATAGGCCAATATCGCTTGCTACTGTAATGGCTAAAGTACTAGATCGGATACTGGATAAACATCTTACCAATCATTTACATCTGCACGACGCTCAGTTCGGATTTAGGCCTGGCCTGTCCACTGAGAGTGCGATACTCAGCTTCAAGGAAACAGTAAGGTACTATTTGGATAGGAAGACACCAGTTTATGCCTGTTTTTTGGATCTGTCGCGAGCTTTCGATACAGTTCCTTATGATGTGCTGTGGCGAAAGCTTCGCGACACTACCCTTCCCTTGGAGTTAGTTTCGGTTTTTGAATACTGGTACGCGAAACAAATCAATCATGTTAGATGGTCTGAACGGCTTTCTGAGTCGTATGATTTGAAGTGCGGAGTGAGACAGGGGGGTGTGTCTTCTCCTCACCTCTTTAACCTCTATGTAAACGAACTGATAGATGGTCTCAGCAGACAGCCAATAGGATGTTACATTGATGGGACCCCCATCAATAACATTAGCTACGCTGATGATATGGTGCTGCTGGCACCATCTGTCAGTGCCTTAAGAAAACTCATAGAAATTTGTGAAAAATTTGCAGATGACCATGGACTGTGTTACAATGTTAAAAAAAGCGAGGTCATGGTATTCACACCAAAGGGTACTAAAATAGAATATGTTGTACCACCTATCTTGCTCAAAGGGATTCCACTGAACAGAGTTAACCAATTTAAATATTTGGGACATGTTGTTAGTGATACGCTCTGTGATGATCTTGACATCGAAAGGGAGCGGAGAGCGCTGACGGTGAGGGCCAATATGCTGACTAGAAGGTTTTCGCGTAGCTCACGTGATGTAAAAACATCACTGTTCAAGGCTTTCTGCCAGACTTTATACACGTGTAGCCTTTGGTCAGTGTATACTCAAAAATCGATCGTCGCTCTTCGTGTTCAGTATAACAACGCCTTTAGGATGATGTTGGGACTTCCGCGCTTCTGTAGTGCCTCTGGTATGTTCGCCGAAGCTCGAACGGACAGTTTTCAAGCCTGCCTACGCAAAAAAACTGCGTCACTGCAGAGCAGACTGCGAGCAAGTGCCAACACCATCCTGATGACGTTGTCTAAAAAATTAGACAGTCCTTTCTTCAGGCACTGCAATCGCATAATGACGGCATAGTCATGTGATTGCCCTGTGTGTTTGTGCCTGTTTATAAATTTACTAACATTAGAATAAGTGTAAACCTACTAATATACTATGGATCCTTGATCTGAAATAAAGAGTAATTTATTTATTTATTTATTTATTTAATGCGCTTACGAGCACAAGTAAGAAAGCTCCACCTTTCAGTTGGACCCCGGAAGCGGAACAGGCATTCAATGAGTTGAAGTCTGCTCTTATTTCAGCTCCTGTCTTAGCTTGCCCAGATTTTTCTCAACCGTTTGCAGTTCATTGTGATGCATCCAGCTACGGGATAGCAGGCACACTGACTCAAACGTTGGATGGAGAGGAACACCCTATAGCTTTCGCAAGCCGGTCATTGAATTCCGCTGAACGGAACTATTCTGCTACTGAACGTGAAGCTCTTGCCGTCGTTTTTGCGGTCGAGCATTTTCGTCCTTACCTTGAGGGAGGTCCTGTGTTCAAGGTGGTTACTGATCACTCTAGTTTGAAGTGGTTTTTCAATTTGTCCAATCCTACGGGTAGGCTAGCTCGTTGGGGTTGTCGTTTATCTCCTTACAATTTCACAATCGAACATCGTCGTGGCAAGGATAATGTCGTGCCTGATGCTTTATCACGTGCGGTTCCCGTACTGGAAATCCGTCCGTTGGAAAGCGATACTTGGTATAATAGCTTACTCGATAAGTGCACCAAACATCCACGTTCTTATCCTAATTTCGTGGTAAAGGACAACAAGCTTTATCGTTACTCCAAGAATCGTTACGGAGTCTCCAGCGAGTACGATTGGAAAGAAGTAGTCCCTGTAAGCCGTCGGGAAGAGTTGTTGAAGTCTTACCACAGTGGCGAATTGTCTCCACACTTTGGAATTTTCAAAACCTATAAACGGCTATCTTTACGTTATTTTTGGCCAAAGATGTATGGAGACGTGGTTAAACGTGTTGGTAATTGCGACGTCTGCGCCGCTTATAAACACTCTCAACAGCCCACCCCTGGTTTGCTGGGTGATCCAAAATAACGTAGCGCAAAAATTTAGCAGCGTAAGGGATACTGTCTGCGATTGGTCATCGTTAAGGCGTCTCTTGGTCGAGGAATTTTCACCTCCCGATTTCGATAGGCGTCTGATGGACTTGATCCGTATGTGAACCCAAGGCCCTACCGAACCTGCTTTCATATATATCGCGATAATGGAGAATTATTTTTGTAGGCTGTCTTATTCAGTAAGTGAGTCCAAAAGACTTCACATTATTAGATTCAACATGAGGCCTAATTACATTTCGGCGTTATCTTTTCAATCTATCGTTAGTATTTCTCAATTGAAAATGAAATGCAAACTTTTGGAACATAGTCTTGCTTATGCGAGTCACTTCAAGGAACCTCCAGAGCCAAACAAAGATACGCTCGCTTCTGACTTAGCGTATGTTGCGCCTAAGACCCGACTCAAGCTAGAAGAAGTAAAACAGGTCGATACCTACTGCAAACGGTGTCGCATAGAGAGTCATACACTCAGCGCGAGTGCAAGTCTAAAGACATAGTCTGCTTCAGATGCGGCAAAAAAGGAGCGTACGCGAGCAGTTGCCCTGATTGTCGGCATAAAGCCAGTTCTAATAATTCTAAAATAAAACAAGACTGTGCTTCTAGTTCCAAAGTTGCTTCTGTCCATTTCTTAACTCATGGGGATGAGCGTCCTCATTTAACTTTTTCCATTAACGGTTCCGAATATTACGGTTTATTGGATTCCGGTTCTGTTATTTCCATTTAAGGTTCTGATGCGAGTTCGCATTTTATCCGAGCAGGACACACGTTACACAGTGACAATAGTGTCAAGAATATTGCCACTGCTAACGATTCTGTTTCTTCCGTCTCGGGTTTTGTTTCTTTGTTGGTAACCTTAAAGGGAACCACAAAGCTTATCAAATTTCACGTCGTTCCTGACGATTCCACTCCAATTGCCCTTGGAGTTAATTTTTGGAAGGCTTTCAATTTAGCCCCAAAAATTTTTTATTTTTCTCCTTCTAAAATTTTACCTTCTGACCGATCTTCTGATTCCGAAGTTCGTCATCGAAAACATCTCTCCAAAGTCCAAGCCGTTGTAGAATTTCCAACTCCTGTGACTGTGACCCGTAAAATAGTCAAAGAGTCCAGTTCGGGTGAAGTGTATAGTACTGTTGCTTCTTACCTTCCCCCTGCTGATTATGCGTCTGAAGACACATTCGGGCAAGTTGAGCAAGCCTTAGTCACTGCCCGCGGCTGTAGTGCCAAATATCTTAATAAGGGTAGGCGACAGTCAGAATTTAAGCTAGGTGACACTGTGTGGAAGAAAAATTACCCGCAGAGTTACGCTTCAAAGTTCTATAAGGCGAAGTTAGTTCCTAAGTATGAAAAGGCTCGAAAAATTTCACACCTGGTTTATGAGTTGGAGGATGCCAATACGGGCAAGTCACTCGGTTCTAGGCACGTCAAAGATTTGAAGTTAGGCAGTAGTGGTACTGACATCACTTAGTGATTTTATAATTTATTTCCTTTTTTGCGTCTTGCGCTTTAATCTATCTTAGTTAAGTATTGCTGTTATCGACGGACGTGTGGCCCGCGGTTCATCCCTCGCTCGCCACACCACCGCCGACGACTCCTCTCTTCATTTCCTCTTTAGTGTAGGTTGTTCTTTGTTTTGGATCTTTTATTCAATTTTTTTCTTCTTAAACTTCGGTTGGTTTTTTTCTTGGTGATGAGCTGGAGGGCCAGCTCGAATTTTACTTACGTAAAATTCTTCTAATTGGGGGAATACTGTTACATAGTAAAAATTGAACCTTTCTTTTAACTTACCTCTTGTGAGAAACCGGCTTTTAGATCCCTTTAGATTAAGCAAATGTGTGTGATTGGTGTCCAATATTTATAAGGAGTTTAATTTATAAATCAGTAATCGCCAAACAACTGTCTGGTTTCAAACTTTCTTCCTTGTGTTGCGAAGCACCAGACAACGATTATGTCGGAGGCTACGAAGCACCAGACAACGATTATGTTTGAGACGTTACCCAATAAATACTTGAATACATAAAACATCCATGACTTAGGTACAAATGTTCGTGCTCATCACACAAACATTACTTGCAGGATTCAAACCCGCGATTGCTGGTGGTGACTACTGAGTCAGGAGCGCTTACCACTGCAGCAAACGCGTCTATGTCGTCGTCGCCGTGTAGAGCATAAAGACAGAATAGACTCTGAGTGCGAGAAGTCCCCACGTGCTCAATTTGTAGGAAAGTCCCGGCAAGCCGCACCGAGGCGCGATGCATTCACATTTAGCTATTAACATTATACATCCATCCTACTTATGGAATATGCTGTCTTTATTTGAATTTCCTTTTCCTTTTGGCTTTATGAGTATTATTTTATAGCTAGTACCTAGTGAATTGACACTTCTTGGGTCAATAATTCGAGTGATTGTAGTTAATTAACGTTGGATTTTGTGGCTATCATCATATAATGTTAGAACTAGACTTTTAGATTTTGGTTGAATTTTTTTCAATATTTTAGCTCTTCCGCCATTATTTTGATCTCTTGATCCGACGCAACTTTTAACGTTTGCTTTATTTGATGTAAAGGTACAACTTATTCTTGGTATTCCTCTCTTCCTTTTTTCTTCTCTATTATAGTTGTGATTAAGCTGTTGCATCGAATCAAATGTTGGGAACATTCGCCCTCTTCTACTTTGCGGATTATGCGGCCACTGAGTTAAATTTATTGTAGTAAGATATGATGCTTTTTGTTTAGGAGTATGTTTTATTGAACTTTTGTATATAATTCCAGATTTTTGACACGGGAGTTCATCGATCAAAGGAGTTGCACAATCTAACCAGCTTGTGGTTCTCACTGTTTTTTTCAGGTAAGTTTCTTTGAACGTTGTAATATTTTTTTTCTTACGAGCATTGTTGGACTATCAATCAATAATATCGATTATATTGTGGCTTATTATTGAAAGAAAAAAGAAAGAAAATGCGTTAACTCAGCTAACCAAGCAAAGTTAATATTTTAAAAAATAGGAAAATAGAAAAAAAAGTTACAATGTTACAATATTGTCAACGTTTTATAACAGTTTCATACCAGGCCAGCCAATGTATGTGTGTGTGTGTGTGTGTGTGAGAGAGAGAGAGAGAGAGCCTGCCGTGTGAACATACCAGTTTTTCTGCAGGATCCAGTAATGCAGTGTGCCTGCAGAACTGCCCTTAGTTACTTCGTTAGTCTCTCCTTAATTGATCTTCTGCTATCTTCACACATACTTATTCTCAAACTTGACTACTGAACCGAAGACATTATCTTGATTGCCTACGCTTGACTTTGTCTCGCATTGATACGGCAATACCCTTAACCATTGACCATTCCATTTGAACTGATATCTTTATCTGTGCTTTGAAGCCAATCGGGGATTTAATCAAAGGTAACAAACAGTTGGCGTCAAAGGAAAAGACATTTAGAGCCCGTTTAACAATATCTGAATAAGTTTCCATTAGCATGATGTTTTTTTTTATTATACATAGCCAGAAATTTGGCTACGATTGCACCTGATATTAAGTGTCAATGTAGCCTAAGATCGACCATGTTTGCCTATTAACAGCCTATTCACTCTTTTCTTGAAAACGTCAAAATTGTAGTTGCCAGCGGATCACTTCTGTCGGCAGCGAATTTCACACCCTAGCGGTACGTAAAAGATAAATGTACATGATAAATGTGAATTGCTAGACGCCGAAAAATTTAAAATTTGTTTTAAAATTTTGTAACAATTCAAAGAATACTTGCAAATTAAAGATCATCTACTTTATTACATGTGGGAGATAAATTAATTTTAGTAGTAAAATAATAATATTATAAATAAAAATATCGAATTATTGTATAAAAATAACTTACTATCAAAATTATAGAATAAACAAATAATACCACGCACTTACTCCCCACTCGGCGCTCCCACCTCGCCAGGCGAGTTGTTTACGCCACGCTTTATAAGCAAGTGCAGTGCGCTTGAGCAGTCAGTTGTCGACCAACCGCCGCCTCGGACAGAGCTCTTCAGGTAAACTAATTATCACCATATTACTGTGCTATTTTGTTGTCACTATGATGTAACTATGATACATTATTTACTGCATGTACATACTTAATAGTAATATATAATTAATATTGATATGATATTGAATAAACTTAATATGTACATTTCTATTTGATAAATAAACTATTTAAATACATAAAAATCTATGAATAAACATAATCGTTAAAGTACCGAAATACTTAGTTTTATTCTTATTTCTCCTACATCAGAAGTGGGATCGGAGCGTTGTGTTGCTTTACTTAACCACTCGTTTTTGAGTTTCAGAAACGCAACACTATGTCGCATCGAGAGCACCAACCTGGTCGGGCCAATGACGTCCCCGGTCCACCGGATCCTGGGCTCCCGTGTGACCAGCCTGCTTCTCCGATCATCAGCCAGCAGTCGACGCGCCAGCAGCCGACGCATCCGCAGCCAAGTGTTAACGAAAACGACCCACCTGGTATAAGTATCAGCCAGGGCGAACCCTCAACATCAAACCCTACTGGGCTAAGTATGGGTGGAGGTAATTTCGTTCCATTTGATTTGATGAAAACCATGATGAAGGAAATGATGTCTACAATATTTCAAACTACCAATCCTTTCCCTGTGCCACAAGTGCTGCAAACCGTACCAAAACCAAGAAATCTAGAACACATTTACCTTCCAACTTTTGATCCTGACGACCGTACCGACACAATAAAAGTCTGGTGCCGTCAGGTAGAAGAGTTACAATCTGAATACCAACTGAGTGAACGCGAAACATTAAATCTATCGAGAAAAAACCTTAAGGGACGAGCTGCTGACTGGGCGCGGCGTAATTACTCTGTAATTACGAACTGGACAGAACTAAAAAATAATCTTATTCAAACATTCGCAGATGAGACAAGATACTACGATGACTTGACTGCATTTATGGAGTACACCAGCGACAAGGCGAGCAACCTGGCAGAATACGCGACTCGCAAGTGGGAGCTGGCGAAAAAGGCTGTCGGCGTCGAGGTGACCGAGATGCATCTAGTAGAAGCTGTGATATCAGGTATGTCAGACTTTCGTATTCGATCTGATTTATTGCGATTGACACCTAAAAACTTGCCTCAATTAATACAAAGCCTAAATTCTTATAAGCGTAAACATCCAGTGTCTGATGCTGATCGTGATCATAACGTTCCTTCAAAGAAAGCTAAATTCTATTCAACTGATTATAAGATGAGGCGTTGTCAAAAATGCTTTAAGCTTGGTCATCTGCAAAGGGACTGTAGAACTGTTGTTAATAATAATAATAGCACCAATAGCCCCATACCTAGTAGTTCCACAACTGCTCAACCTCTAAACGTTCTACCTCAAAAAAAAGAGTCTCAAATTCGAACACTGCCCGTATGTAGTTTTTGTCATAAGCCAGGACATAAATTCGAAAACTGTTTTAAGCGAAAAAATAATAAACCAGACCCAACAAAAACAGTTAACTCTTTAATAGTAGGGAATAACCGTTCTATGATTGCTAAGATCGACAATCGCGACTTTGTATGTCTTATCGACAGTGGCGCTGAGTGCTCCTTAATGCGAGAAGGTATTGGGAAATCTGTTAGTGGTCAAATTTCTTATAAAACTACTCTATTGCGGGGAGTTGGGGAAAATTCATTTTGTTCAACTCAAACAAAAACTACTTTGGTCCGTATAGATGGGTTAAATTTAGAACTCGAATTTGTACTAGTACCAGATCACTACATTCAGTATGACATTTTACTTGGTGAAAACCTTTTTGATATCCCTGACATTCAAGTTGTATTTTCCAAAACCAAAACAAAGATTTCAAGAAATAGTTACAATATAAATTTTGTTGAGAAAATTGATTTTACCGCTCATGTTGATACTGACGTTGATTTCGAAGCAAAAGACAAATTGTTAAATTTATTGAACTCTAATAAAGATCTTTTTACTTCTGGTAATTCTGTTACCAAAGTCAATACTGGCGAATTATCTATTCGACTAAAGAATCCAGATAAAACTGTTCAAAGGCGTCCTTACCGTCTTGCTCCCATTGAACGCGAAAGCGTTAAAAATATTATTCAAGATTTAAAAGACAATGATATAATCCGAGATAGTAATTCCCCTTTTTCTAGTCCCATGCTATTAGTTCGAAAAAAAGACGGTAGTGATCGCCTTTGTGTAGATTTTAGGGAACTAAATAGCAACACCGTAAGAGATCATTACCCTCTCCCGTTGATCGATGATCACATAGGTAAACTTGTGAATGCAAAATATTTTACTGTTTTGGATATGGCCGCAGGATTCCACCAAATCCCCATTGCTAGAGATTCTATTGAGAAAACTGCTTTCGTCACACCAGATGGGCAGTTTGAATTTTTACGCATGCCATTTGGATTGTGTAATGCTCCGTCAGTTTTCCAACGAGCCATTAATACGGCACTCAAACAATATGTTGATCTGTTTGTCCTTATATATGTTGATGACGTCATCATTTTCTCTAACAGTATCGAAGAAGGGCTTGAGAACCTAAATAAAGTTTTTACATGTCTCAAAGAAGCCGGTTTTTCTCTTAATCTCAAAAAATGCAAATTTCTCAAAACGGAAATCGAATACCTTGGTCGCGTTATCTCAAATGGCTCGGTAAAGCCAAGTCAAGGCAAAATACAGGCTCTTATCAACTCTCCAGTTCCAACAACTGTAAAACAAGTGCGACAGTTTTGTGGATTAGCTGGTTATTTTAGAAAATACATCCCAAACTTCTCTCAAATTATGAATCCATTATATAATTTAACTAGAGCCGATACTAAATTTAATTGGACTTCCCATCATGATGATGCCAGGCAAAAAATTATTCAGTATCTTTCCTCTGAACCGACGTTAGCATTGTTTGACCCCTCAAAACCTATAGAGTTACACACTGATGCCAGTTCCACTGGGTTTGGCGCAGTGCTCCTTCAAAAACATGATACTCAATTTAAAGTAGTCGAGTATTTCAGTGCGCGTACTACAGAAACTGAAAAGAGGTACCATTCGTACGAGCTTGAAACTCTAGCAGTTGTAAAAGCTATCAAACATTTCAGACATTACCTATTTGGCAGGAGTTTCAAACTCGTAACGGACTGTAACTCCCTAAAAGCATCTCGAAATAAAAAGGAATTGCTTCCCCGTGTCCATCGTTGGTGGGCATTTCTGCAGTTGTTCGACTTTGAAATTGAGTACCGTAGGGGTGAGCGTATACCACACGTAGATTTTTTGAGTAGGAACCCTATAGATTTCAATATAAATAATGTTCTTAATTATCGCGATTGGCTAGAGGTTGAGCAGGACAAGGACCCAGAAACAAAATCAATAGTAAAATCGATTCAAGACGGCACTATTGATAAAAGTATATCTTCCAGTTACGAAATTCAAAATGGTTTGTTGTACCGCATTTATTCTACTAAAGATAATAAAACTAAAAAGGCTTTATTTGTTCCCAAATGCTATAGGTGGAATATCATCCAAACGTATCATGACTCTCTTAAACATTTAGGTTGGGAGAAAACCTTAGAAAAAAATTCGCGAGCAATTTTGGTTTCCAAACGTCACAAAAAATGTTCGAAAGTACGTCGAGAATTGCCTCGTCTGCAAAGTGAATAAAAGCCAATCAGGCCCTCGTCAGATATCTTTACACCCCATTGACAAAGTCCCAGTCCCTTTTCACACGGTACACATGGATACCACGGGTAAATTGAGCGGTAGCAAACCTAAAAAACAATATGCTGTAGTATTCATTGACGCGTTTTCAAAATACTGTTATATAAAGCCCGTCACTAATCTTACGGCAGCTGCTACAGTAAATTGCTTGAAAGATTTTATATATACTTTTGGCACTCCTAAAAGGATAATATGCGATCAGGCAGCATCATACACTGGCCGGGAATTACGTAATTTTTGTGAAAAATGGTCTATTGAGCTTCATTTTATAGCAAGTGGTGTCAGCCGCGCAAACGGTCAGGTTGAAAGACTTATGAAAGTTTTGACTAACTGTTTCACGATAATTGAAAACACATCGGGAAGGGGCTGGAAGGATGCAGTTGGAGAAGTTCAACTAGCAATAAATTGCACATTTAATAAAACTACGAGCCATACTCCATTCCAGCTCCTCATCGGTTGCAATCGATCACCTCCTGCCATTTCTACTCTCATTAATGATGTTGAACGTTTGGACCTAGATACCTGTCGAGCTATTGCAAAACAAAATATTGATAAACGTGCCAAAGAACAAAAGAAAAGTTTTGATCAAAATAAAGCTAAAATTGTTCCTTTTAAAATTGGAGATTCTGTTTTGGTTAAACACAATCCTAGATCAATAAACAAACTCGACAGTAAATTCAAAGGTCCATGCGTCATTACTGAAATTCATGATAATGAAAGATATACTGTAAAAGTTCATGATACTGGTCATGATTTATACGTCTCACATGATAATTTACGGTTAGTGTCACCCGATATGGGTTGCGAACTATCCGAATCATTAAATGAAAATAAATAATTTAATGAATAGATTGTTGATTTTAAATTGTTCATTACTTACACTGATTGTTCTGTATACTCCTTTAGTCCTGGCCAGATGTCTGGGTGTATGCAGAATAACAAGTGTATCAGTTTTTTAATTTGGCCGTGCCTTTTAGGCTTTATTTTTACCGAGGCCCTATACAATTGCCGTGCCACATGGTGGCTTTTTACCGAGGCAATATTCAAAGGCTGTGTCGTATGATTCGACTTTTTACCGAGGCCATTATAAGGTCGCACCTTAGCGACCAATAATAACGCAGGTGATTTTGCTCGTTTATTGAGACTGTTTATAAACTAAGTCTAATTTATTTTTTACAATTAAGTATGTATCTAATTTAGTTCGCGAGCCTGTCTGAGACGGCTGCTCGTCAGAATGGCCGTGTGGGAGATAAATTAATTTTAGTAGTAAAATAATAATATTATAAATAAAAATATCGAATTATTGTATAAAAATAACTTACTATCAAAATTATAGAATAAACAAATAATACCACGCACTTACTCCCCACTCGGCGCTCCCACCTCGCCAGGCGAGTTGTTTACGCCACGCTTTATAAGCAAGTGCAGTGCGCTTGAGCAGTCAGTTGTCGACCAACCGCCGCCTCGGACAGAGCTCTTCAGGTAAACTAATTATCACCATATTACTGTGCTATTTTGTTGTCACTATGATGTAACTATGATACATTATTTACTGCATGTACATACTTAATAGTAATATATAATTAATATTGATATGATATTGAATAAACTTAATATGTACATTTCTATTTGATAAATAAACTATTTAAATACATAAAAATCTATGAATAAACATAATCGTTAAAGTACCGAAATACTTAGTTTTATTCTTATTTCTCCTACATACAGACATCATCTTTTGGATCTAAAAGTGAATTGAATGCTTAGAGCGACGTAGAACCAATTAAACAGCACTTTTTTTAAACATGATTATTTATGAAACCCAATTACTTCATTTTCAGCAAACATTTTGAAACCAACAAAAAATCAATCACTTTTCACAACCCGTTTTCTACAAACTTAAATTTCAAAGCCAAATAAAAACAAACTGAACGTAATCTATTCCTTAACTTCGGTAATTAACAGCTCAACTTAAAACGTGGTTTAAACTTCGTTCTAAGTGGATTTAAGATAAGGCTTTGATCAAATTCGCTATCGCCAAACTTTTCGCTTTGACCACAAGTGGTTTTGAATGAGTAGAAACAAGTTTGAAATACGAAAAAAGATTAAAGATGATAAATAAATAATAATAAATACTTAAATACGTATAACATCCATGACTTAGGAACAAATGTTCGTGCTCATCACACAAACATATGCGTCAAACATTTGGCGCATATTTATTTATTTATTATCTTTTTGTTTTCTTGTGCTACAAATACCAGAATTCGATAATGACGAGTTAGTCAGGAGCGCTTACCACAAAACTCGTCGGCAAGTAGCAGCCGATATATTTCTCGTCGTGTACTGTCCCTCTATAGACTATCCTACCTATATGTTTATGAAAATAAGTTTTTTTTAAATCAGACTCGTGGTACAAAAGAAAAAAAGCCGTAAGCGAAAATAATGAAGCGTGAACGCATGAAAGCTTCTGACAAATATCGGAAAATGTTATATAAAAAAACAACTCAATATTTATACTAATATTATTTAGCTGAACAGTTTGTTTGTTTGTCCCTTTGAACTAAACTCATGAACTACTTGGTCCGATTAAAAAAAGTTTTAAATAGCTTATTTATCGGTGAAGGGCTATAAAACATCTCGCTAATGTCACGGGAGACCACAAGTAATATTATAAAGGATGTTTTTGTGAGCCTACTGCTGCTCATAATGCTTGTGATTATAAAAAAGCCTTTTATCCGAAGTTAATTGAATTTGTACACGATTGTGTAGAATTCGTTATTTAAATTTTGGTAAAATTGAATTACGAGGAACATCATGATTTCGTTAGTATACACGAATATAATAAGCACAGATTAATAAATAGTTACTAACATGTATAAAGTCGTAGACGTAGACATTCCAGCAATGCGCATTAAAATATTTCGATCTACATTTCTCATGCGCACGGCTAGGGAGTGGAATTCGCTGCCGGCTGAAGAGTTTCCTAGCTATTATAATTTGGGTGAATTCAAGAAAAGAGTGAATAGGCTATTACTAGTCAGATATGATCCATCCTAGGCCACATCATCACTGGTGAGATTGTGGTCAAATGTCTGCCTAGATACAATTTTTTTTTTAACAAACGCAAAAGTATCCTACCTATGATGTTTATGATAGTTGCAATACATGTTCTTTATGGGTTAATTTTAAAGCATTTTAGAGAACTATGACGAGAAGGTAACTACGTATTCTCTGTCGAATTATTGATTTAAACTTGTCCTTATATACAGGCCACATGCTATACAGGGTAACTTTGAAAACATTGGCAATATTTTAAACTAAGCACCTACTCATGATTCCTAGTCCTTTCCACATATTAAAATGAAAATCAATTGCTATAAAATATCATTTCAAAAATCGTACAGTATCACTTCCATTTCCGTTAAGGCGGAGTATTTTTTTGATACGTTTATATATTATTATTTGTGAAGTTTTAAAATCTTAAACAAAGTCTTAAACTGTAATTAATTAGTTAAATTTGAAGCAATGATCATTTCTAAAGTGTTTGATATGATATTTCTTAGTTCATCATATTATGATACTTTATTTCAACAGATTTTAATTTTAATATGTGGAAGGGACTATGAATCATGAGTAGGTTCTTAGTTTAAAATATTGCCAATGATTACAAAGTCATCCTGTATAACCCCAAAAAGACGATTGCATGTATCTTCACCCTAATTTAAGGTCTTAAATGCATCTATCAGCACAGCCTATCCCGCACAAAGGCTGTTAACAGGCAATTTGCGTGGCTAGACGCTCTAGTTTCGGGGTTACTAACTAGCCTTTAGTGCTGAAATTTTATCGATAAGTTAATTAGTGAGTCAATCTTGAAAATGTGTTTGAGATTTCATAACTAAGTTATACGAATTTTGATTAAAACAATGTTGATTAATCAGATGTCAGAGAATACGAGACATTTCTAAAAAGGGTTTTTCTAAGGCCTGATTTTCTGATATTCAAATAAGAAATATCAGCGAACAAAATACGATATGGCTTTAATTTGGAAACGTCATCACTTCAGCAGAAAATCACTTGCACACGCGACACAAATAAGGACGCCACTTCTAACAAAAGATGACAAGGTGATAGAGATTTTGGTTATTAAGAAGGTGAGAGACCTCGACCGTATACCATACAAAGTATGTGTACAATACAAAATTAAAAAAAAAACTTTATTTCAATTTAGGTCATGAAATGACACTTATGTTTAGTGGTTGGCGCTCCTACGCGCACTACTATGCCGGCTGTCGCAGCTTCGAATCCCGCAAGGGGTAAATGATTATGTGATAAGCACGAATATTTGTACCTGAGTCATGGATTATATATATGTATTAATGGGAAACACCCCCGTCATTATCGTTGTCCGGTACTTCGTAATACAAGGAACAAAATACCTTACATCGAAATCAGACAACTGGTGTGTTGTCTGGCGCATATTATGAATATTAATGTAGTTAGTCATTTCTTAACAGCGTATTATGTAGCGCAGCATTTCATAAAACTAATTAACATCAATGTTTCTAATTAAAGTCTCTTAAAACTCGGTAAAGGTCTCTTCCCATCACTAATTGCATTCAAAAGTTCAGTAGTTATAGTGTAACGGAATTGTTGTATGGCTTTCGGGCTGTAATTTCAAAGGATGTGCTGGGAACGAGAAAGTTGGCTTTGTTGTGGTTGCTACCGTGAAACTAGTGAACAAATACCTTCTTAGAAGTATTAGTTTAGCCACTCAGATAATACTAATTTGAAGTTTTTAGTTTTGTAGAAAACGTATAAAATAATTGTCAAAGTCTGTAAGTTTGAGATTATTTTCATATATGTTGTGTCATTTTATATACTAAACTACATCAAAATGAATGACACTTTCATTTAGTTTTGATTGGGAATTTTTTATCAATAGCAGCAGCTCATTAGCCTTGTCATATTCAAGAAAGATTAAGCTTAGAAAATGCGGGCATTTCAATCCAGGATACAAATTGTTCAAGAATCTCAATCTCCTTCAGTAAACCATAATAACACTATTTGGTCAAAGCGTTTGCTCTAAGCTACACCTACACTAAGTTTCTCCAAGGATGATATGGTTCACACTCCCACGCAGTTAAGAGAGCTTCCTAGAACATATATGTAACTATACAATTGTAAAAACACGGAGTGGCTAGTTTATTTATCTCAGCAGTTCTCTTAAAATAAGTCAGGCTTATTTGATACCAAGCGAATTAAATAGCTATTTGACGCTGCTTTTATTTGAGAAAATGTCATTTCTCCAAGCGGTAGCAGCGATGCATTTTAACATCAGTAAACTTTGATTAATGTAAAATAGCGGAAGATACGGCATGTCATACTAATTGTCAGCTAAAAAATGGCACTACACATTCCTTACGTCACACGTCTTATAAATGTCAATCAGCACGCAATCCCCATTGCAACTGAAGGCAATTAGGCGACGGGGGCCTGATTTTAGCGGTCCACTTTCGAGTGGCGCGTCACCTATCTTTCGCTATTATACTTTAATCAAAGTCAGTAAACGTTTTTTTTTGTTGACGCGTTTTCGGCACATGTGGTATTTCTTTGGCATCTGCAGTCCAGTAGTTTGTAGTGTTAGGGCATTTAATTTTAGGTCGAAATTATTATCCAAATTCATCATAGAAGCAAAAAAGTGACAAAAAATTTTTTAAAGTAAGTCTTAACTCAGTACATAAAAGTATCTACCATCTCTTTCTACGCTACTTTACCGGTACAAACTAAAGAGGTAAGTTAGTGTTTGAGAACTCCAACTGATTGTGTTAACTCGTCTTCATATCAGCCCGCAGAGGCAGCTAGTTTGTTTAACAGCTAACTTGCTATGCTGTCTGAGTGTTTGTTTAACTAATGTGTGGAGTTGGCAACGGGCTTAGTTACCGCTTCAAAGATTTTAAATAATAATAAATAATAATAAATAAATATCCTTGGACATTACACACAGCGCCATCTGGTCCCAAACTAAGCAAAGCTTGTACTATGGTAACCAGACAACGGTTATAAACATACTTAATTTTTTTTTGTAAATACATACATATTAAACATAGAAAACACCCAGACCACTACAAACAGACATGTTCATGCACACAAATGTTTGTAATGTGCGGGGATCGAACCCGCGACCTCTGGCGCAGTAGCCAATTTCTTAGCCACTGCGCCAAATCGGTCGTCAAAATCCTCAAGGTTCCATTATATAAAAAAGATAAACGATAATATTTTTGTTGTTAATAATAATATCATTACATTTGGACACTGAAAAACCTTTAACAAAATCCAAAATCAAAACAAAGTTTTGGGTAACATTCAATATAAAAATAAGTTTGAGAGTTTCCCAGTCATAATACATGTATTTCTACTTCTTCAGTGATGAATTTTAAAAATATAAATTTATTTTGTTAACACGTTCCGGGACAGTGAACGCCTACAGGCGTGAAAACAATAAAACATCTATTGTGAATTTGTGACTGGAATAGTGTCCCGGAACGTGTTACTAATTAAGTTTTTTCCAATAGGTGTCTGGAATCGATCGCTTCCAGCAATAAGGCCACCAGTATTGTATTTGTGATTTGTCTGTTTTTAATGTTTTTGTTATTTGGGTCCTTACTTGTGCGATAAATAATATTTATTATTATTATGACAACTATTATTGATGATTGTATTTTAAATATATATGTGCACTTATTGCCAATTATTTTTTATAAAAAAAAATCCATGCCAGATATGGGCAAGACAAGTAAAACAACCAAGCTACACCTATTAATACATTACTACACATGTTTTGAGTAAATAAAAGCATTTTATCTATCTTACCTTATCAGATAATAATATTATAGTAATCAAAAACCAATGTAACAAGAATTCTTTTGTTACTTTATTTACTCAGTAAACATTTTTTTGTAAGTGTTAAGGCGTAGTGCAGTGTACTGGGAGAGTAAATGATACCAGAGTAATCCAGAAATACGAGATGTATATAATAATATAATATTTACATTTTGCAAGTACACAGGAGAAATACATAACATGGAATGACCAAAGCTTACAGAGAATCACAACGTAAACAAACAATACAAATCATCTGATTGTTCTATTTGGCACATGTCGATATATAAAGCATGAAGGTTGCCTTCCAACAGTAAGCTTATCAGCTAAATCAAAAATACAATTTTCCCACAAAGCTCCTTACTTAAGTTTGTCAAATAATATTAGCTTTAGCTGAAAAACAGAATAATGTATGTCATGAAAATTGTAAGTGACGTTAAATGAGAGTACACATCATATATTGCGATAAAAACGTCTCAGAGAATTTACTTTCACATATTTCGTTTGTGATTTCTTGGGTTTAGTGTCGGGAAAGACTGACATTATTTTATCGATAAAAAGTCATCGTCACGTCATATTATCATTATTCTTGGTTACAAAAAAATATGGTACCTCGGTCTACCTGATAACTATTACCGATAATATTGTACTTTAACCCCCCAACTTTAAACATTAGAAAAAATAACGTATGTTTAGCTACTTGCAAGAAACGTATTTTTGACAATGTTTTCTTACTGTGGCTATTATCAGTTATCGTAGACAGTAATTGTCGAGTCTGCCTGTATAAAATGATACTAAGAGAGAGAGAGAGAGAGAGAGAGAGAGAGAGAGAGCCTGGAAGGTTATATTCACCTGCGTATCTCACTCAGCAAGAGTCCACTAAAAACCAGCGCCAGGGCCTCAAGGGGACCTTATGCTGAGTGAAGGTCCTCTTGAGTTGAACATCACCGGCACACGATGACGTGGCTAGCACTAGTTGGCATTATTATTGGATGATCAAACGAACTTACCTGTAAGTGAAGTTCGATCCAAATTGTCCTGACTTCGTCGAAGAGATTTAATTGACCATGTAGTAGGCCCTGCTACGCGTCCATTCACTCGCACACAGGTTTAGCGCAAGAAAGAGAAGGTAAAAAACTAGTATCCCTCCCTCCTTCCTGCGCCTCACAGCACTGCCAGCCGCCTGTCGCTCATTCATTTCAGAGCAAGGAGACCGATGTTCCAGATGTACAACATTGATTTATGGTACGGGTGGCAAAAATTTTTGCAGAAAATACACGTACCTATGGGAATTGGGAAGGGTGGGAACTTAAATCTCTTCGACGAAGTCAGGACAATTTGGATCGAACTTCACTTACAGGTAAGTTCGTTTGATCATCCAATTGTCCTGCCTTCGTCTCTGAGATTTAATTGACCATGTAGATGTTCGGAGTAAATCAATGTTATTACAAAAATAAGTTGACACCTCTATAGTTAGTAATCTTTGATTATTAAAATGATCATTTAAATAACAAAAATGTTTTATGTTACCATGTTTGGCATTATGCACTATTGT
This sequence comes from Pyrausta aurata, assembly GCA_963584085.1. Taxonomy (NCBI): domain Eukaryota; kingdom Metazoa; phylum Arthropoda; class Insecta; order Lepidoptera; family Crambidae; genus Pyrausta; species Pyrausta aurata. The sequence continues at coordinate 9,202,945 of OY757275.1, read as the reverse complement.
TATGGGTGCATGATAAGTAATTTCTTTAATGGGAAAAAAAGAAGATATTTATTAGTTTTTTTTTTTAATGTTAAACTTCAAGAATATGTAAATACAATAATAATTTTAGTAATCTTAACTGAAATAGGACGAAAATTTCTTAGTTCCCTTTTTTTTGGTCTGTTATAAAAATTGCAAATAAATACGAAATACGTATTGTTGAGACAGATTGCGAAAGCTACATACAGAAATACTTCTCATCCAGCGCCCTATCATTTTTAATGCACTTAACGGGCGTATTGGAGAGTCTTTTTGTCTTGCAGTTTTAACGTATTTTACAATCATAGATTTGTAAAAAATACACGCATGATATTCGATTACTTTTAAGTATTGGGTATTTATGTATTTATGAAGCTGTTTGAAATATATTCAGCCGTATACCGAAAACAAAATACTTATTATTCGAATTTTGAATTCTAAAGAAAATGTTTTGTTGTAATAAGTGTAAGATGATTGGTAAAAAAAATAGTTGGTTCATTTGTGGGTATATAAGATTTTAGATGTATTCATCGGTGTATATCAACGCTATTATTATTTTCTGGGTTACAATAAGAATACGATATTTCAATGAATTTGAAATATTATCGTTATCAAAACTTGAAAGCATTAAGGAAGTAGGTAATGATTGAGTGATTTAAATTTTTTCTAAAGAAGCTTGGAAACGACCTCTGGGGGCGTTGTGGCTTTATAAGGTCATACGAGCGCAAACGATTTCTCCGATAGAAGTTTTGGTACCACCTAACCCGACGTTTGCCTAATATTTAACTTATCAACCAGGCGCGGAAGTCTCGACATAGTTCCTTGTAAAAAACACCAGTTGGCGCTCGAAAAATGCTGAGACAAAATTGGTATTTTCGTGTATTTACTGATTGAGAATAATGTTTTAATCACGCTAAATTTTTTTTTTTTTAGATTTACTAAAGATTTAGCTATGTAAGTTAGAAGGATATTAGATGGAGTAGAAAATCAAAATATTGAAATTATCTACGCGAAATATTAAACATGACGCTTCAGACTTCCAGCACAGGAATGTTCGCCGAGTATTCGATAGTCGGCGCATAGTCGGAAAAAAAATACTCATAAATATTGACTGGATAAAATATGTCTGAATTACTGAGGGTTACATTAAAAAAAAATGCGATCCTATCTTATCGTTTTGGTTTTGATGAGATACTTTATTTTTATTTAAGTTTATATTTTCTATGAGTTTGACAAATATTTGTGACTTATTCTTCTTTTTTGGGGGTAATGGCAATGTGCATTTCCGCAATTATTGTGCCGCCAATGTACTTGTGTCTTATTTGGCTTCAGATGAGACTTGTTTCAATATTATGAGCAGTGTAAAATAAATCTTGATGATTCAAAATTAGGGTACCTATTGTGACAAGAAGTCTAAAAGTAAATGAATATGTCGTGTTACAACAAGTATGTCATAGATCGATGTCACCAGGGAACACTGGTTTCATACATATTAAAACACCCTCAAATATAAATGATAAATAAAAAGATTCAAGCATTATTCTTTGTAAAAATAAATTATACAGGTTTTATAAATAAATCGTCGAACTACTCGACGTCTTACGGCGCAAGAGTATAAGAACGAGCGTAAAAAATAACATTTGCAAAAAATATGTTAAAACTTGGCAGACCATGATTGGTTATTATTTTGTGGTCGGCAATTGTTTCACCATACCTAAGTAATTGGTGAATATTAAGACAAGATTTTTTTTGAAAATTTATTTAACGTAGTATATTCAATACTTTTAAACATCAATTAAACGATACAATTCATAAAATAAAATAATCTGTTTTATAGTTAATGCAGCAATGTTTCCATATGAATGGTTTCCTAATATCATAGTGGCTTTGCTGGGGAGATGGTTGTGGAGTGGGTGTATGTGATTAGTTGGAAAAAAAACTGATGATGATAGAAGATATTTACTCGATAAAGTTAATTCTTAAATCACAGAATATAGTGGAAAAAATATGCATAGTTTATATTCCCAATAACTCAAATTAGATGCTTGTAGTGCAATTTAGTTTGATGCTGCGTTGCTGCCTTTTGTTTTAAAAAGATCGATTTTTGTAATTTGTACAATAATGACCATGTCTTTTATTTATCCAACCTTTAACGTAGGTGTGTAAATGGTGGAATAAATATAGCCAAAAAATATAAAGAATAATAATAGTATTTCAAACAATAGGTCATTCTATGTTTGAATTATTCTTCGGTGGTGTTTGTGGTGGTAAATGGTGAGAAAAAAAACAAGCCCATAAAAAACTAAAGTCAATTCAAGTTGACCTATGGTTGTCACAATTTTTTCTTGGCGGTGGCTCAGGCATCGCCTTTTCTGAAGATAATGGATACAGATCTTTATTTAGACTAGACTCCACATTAAGTACCGAACTTTGCGACGATTTAATCTAAGAAGCATACATGATAAGTTTAGTGCATATCACACCATATTTTTCGAAAAATAAAATAGCATTTAAAACAATTAATTACCGTCTACCTATTTAAATCAAATATGACGGTAGTGCTATATTGATTTCGCAATTTAACAAGAAAACTCATTGGTATAAACCAAAAACACATTACGCTTTCCAGCTGGTTGTTGTTACGTCGGTTATTAAAATCTAAGCTGTACCGAATTATTAACTGAGGAGTGAAACAAATCTTAGTTGTATTTCAAGACTGAATAAGTACCTACTGTAAATATTCCACCATTCAGAATCATACAAATGCCAGTTAATGAGCAAAGCTCAATATTATTAGTATAGCTATTTAAATTGTGAGCAATAAATAAATGAGTAAATAAAATCAGTTTTACATAATTCTTATATGGACCCAACCATATGCATTGAGTAGAAAACAGAAATGTAAGTAAGAACTTGCTTAAATATTTCATTTAGCTAAGTAATGTTAAATATTTCATTTAATATGCGATGTTATGTTTTCCATAGCATTGTCTAGCAAGACAAGTTTTATAGCCATTAGCCAGAAATAAAAAAAAAAGAGTTGTAATCAATTGCAGGTATAGGACCATAATATTGTGAGCTATGTAGTATCGATGTATATAGTACCGTTTTTAGAGCTTTGGGGAAAAAAATAAGGAGCGTGCACCGCATCGCAGGTGGCACTATACGTACTTATGTTTATCAGTCTAGGCAGTTATAGTGTTCTTAAGTCTTTCATTTTTAAAATTTCAGGTAAAAATGTACAAAATAAATGTAAATTTATTAGATTTGAAATAAATCTGCTGCCACTATTGTTTTTCGGTGTTTACAAAAAAGTACTTAGTAAAACATATATATTGCTCCTTTTGTTTGTAAGTAAAAGCTCACATTAAACTCAATTACAATCTATGTCAAAAGATTGACTGAGTCAAGTGTTCGGTCGTGGTTTTACCACGAATGGAATACGGCAGCCCGTAACACGTAGTACGGCTTCAAGCTTAGCTAGCTTTAATGAAAAAAGACCTTACCTTTATTTGGTCGGATTCTGATTTCGAGCGCGAGACGTTGAAGCGCTAGGATTGTTGGACGGTAGTTCACCGTAACAAACAAGCAATTCACGGCGCATGGCGTCGCGTTGGCACAGGCAGGACACACTATGATGCCTGTTGGGGCTTGATGAGTGTGGGCGAGGAACGCTTCACACTGAGAGGCCCTGATGGCGCGTCGTCAGCGCTGCTTAACATTTTTAATGAAATGCCTTTGTGGCCCCATTAGTTCACTTTTTTCATTTGTCGAAACGCAATGAAAATAAGGGTAGATTTATTGAAAGCAACGCATACCATACGTCTCGATTCAAGATAATTAGGACTGGCTGGCATCACGTGCCAGCTCGGCCAAAAAATTGCTACAGATCAATATCGCGTATTGATTCGGAGCGTTAAAATGCGGACTGGCTAGTATCTCGTAATAGCTCGGCCGCGAAGCGTAAAGCATGCATGTAGCAGCCACGCTGGGTTATGCGTTTAACTTCAGTTCACGTTCACAGTTTAATTTTTTCAGTATGAATATCACAATAAGGTAACTTTCGTTTAGCACGAAATAAAAAACTTAACGGTTTTTTCTTTTTTGCTGTGGTTACTGCGTGCGTCGGAACGGCGCGCGCGCACGGACACGAATGAGCGACAGGCGGCTGGCAGTGCTGTGAGGCGCAGGAAGGAGGGAGGGATACTAGTTTTTTACCTTCTCTTTCTTGCGCTAAACCTGTGTGCGAGTGAATGGACGCGTAGCAGGGCCTACTACATGGTCAATTAAATCTCAGAGACGAAGGCAGGACAATCATATATTTTTTTTAGTTTTATTTCGTAAAATTTGCCGTTCGACAGTGTATGCTATCATTATGAGAGCACGTTTAAATATGCATGTGTGTACGTGTGTGTGTGTTTGTGTTGTCCTTAATTAAAAAAAAAATCTTTCTTTAAATAGTTCTTGGAAATATTTATTTTTTGTGGTGCACCCAGAATAGTAGTAGTTTATCTATAAAATAATATAATGACTCACTCGTATTTAAATGTAAATATTTTAGCTTAACATTACTAAATCTCACTTGAAATCTAGCTGGATTATACGCTTATAGTTCTATCGGAATATAACAATCAAATTAACTCAACTATCATAGTAATAGTCACATGATACGTTTGTGCAGCAAGTAGTTATTGTATTGAAATTGATATCTAAAATCTTCATTATTCCAATTTAGAATTCAGCGCGTTCTAACATAAACTGAATTGAATTATCGATAGAATCGCTGATGTAGCTTAACACATTTCGGGACACTATTCCAGACACAATAGATGTTTTATTGTTTTCACGCCTGTAGGCGTTCACTGTCCCGGAACGTGTTAATGATAAAACAATAAAGATATACTAAAACTAGCCAAATTCGAGTTTAACTTGGCTTGGGTCAAAGATTTTTTTTGGGTATATATTTTTTTTAAATTTAATTTATTTATCGTATTAACAAAATTACAAGATATAGGAAATATTAACATCTAAAAACCACAGAGGTTTATCGTGATGCTAATAAGATAAGTTAACGTCAGTATAAAAGAAACAGTAGGCGAATAACAAATCGAATAATGTGTGATGAGCAGATCGTTAATACAGTAAAACATAAAAAATAATGACATAAATGTACTATGTATTGTATTAGTACTATAGGCAAGAACCAGGCAGGATTTAGGTTGAGTTTAAGATTTTTGAATCTACATTGAGAGGTCATTGTAAAAAGCTGGCGCATATTTATTTATATTTATATTTAATGTAATAATTACAAATAAAATAATTAATTTTAACTACAATATAAAGTTGGTTATCTGTAATTTTCCCTTGCATGTATAGGGTATTGTTTTTTTTTCATGATACAAGGTCAACGAAAAGAATAGTAAGTTTGACCTGGTACTGAGTTGTGGAAGACCGTTTGATTTAAATAAGCATGAATTTAAATTAAAATTTCTTGATGGCGTTAATACATAACACGTAACAAACACGATGCACGTCCTACATCTTAATGCGAAAAATATATTTGTTACATAATAAATATTTATTTAGTGGCTTTGTACCATTTACGAGTGTTTTACGCTTCATCTGAATTAGAATAGCGAGAAATTTATTTGATTCGGAAATTCGCGCGAAATCTAGGTACTTATCGATTAAAACACGTAGTCTGCCTGTGATCACGGATGCTGAAAAGCATTCGAAACGTCAGGCGTACAGATAAATGCGCAGTGCGCGAAATAAATCCGTAAAGTGTTTTGATCAATAAAATAACATATTTTTTTTAATTATCTTTGATTGTTTAACTTAAAGATGACGACGGCTAATTTTTGGACATAAAAATGATATTTTTTATCAACTCAGTATCTGATTATAACCCAAGTTCCGACTTTAAATAAGTGCATTATAATGTATTACGCAATAAAAAAATATAAGTAATTATATTGTGAAGTAATGATGATATAATTTAAAACTATCGATATAGGATAATAATATCGATACTTTTACATTACAAACCCCACCCATAAATTCGTGCTTCGCGTGCTAAACGTCCGAACATACAAAGTTGCCGAAACAAAAGTTTCTACAAAGTTCCCTCGACATCTAGTTCGAAGTTATTGTTGTAAGCTCTTTGTGTTTTGCACATGTTCATTAGTAACAAAATGACGAGACGGGAGATAATTGCGAACATATGAAATGTAAGTTTGTGGGGGAATTGAGCAAAATGATTCGGGAAGTCGACTAAGTATTTCGTGAACAGTTTATATGGCGACACGGTTGGAGCAGCGGTTAGCGCTCCTGACTGACTACTGAACAAGCGGTGGCAGATTTGCATTTTAAAATTTAATAAAATTAAAAATCTTTTATTTCTGTCAAAATAAAAAAAAATATTGTGATACTTAAGAATGAGATGAACTTCAATTGTATTAAGGTTGTTAGTAATTAATTTAGTTTAGTTATAAACAGTTATTTATTTATTTTGATACTTAAGAATGAGATGAACTTCAATTGTATAAAGATTAAGATAGATTTTTAGCCACAGATTAAGTTTGAATGCAGTGCACATATTTTACAAAAATGTCATAGGTGAAAATGGCTATGGAATTATTTGTACCCCGACGCAAAAAGAGGGGAGAAAATGCCTGTGTCCGTGTGTGTATCTTGTGGCACCATTAATCATAAACTGCTGACCCGAATTGGATGCGTTTTTAGGGTTCCGTAGCCGAATGGCAAAAAACGGAACCCTTATAGTTTCGTCAAGTCTGTCTGTCTGTCTGTCTGTCTGTCTGTCTGTCTGTCCGTCCGTATGTCACAGCCACTTTATTCTGAAATTATAAGCATCACATAGCTGAAACTTGGTAGGTAGGTGTATTTTGTTCACCGCTTTCCGATTCAGATATAAAAAGTAAGAAAAATAATATTTAAGGGGGGGCTCCCATACATGAAACTAAAACCTAAAATTTTCTTTTTACTCTAACCTTTGCGTGTGGGGTGTCTATGGATAGGTCTTTGAAAATGATGTTGAGGTTTCTAAAACCATTTTTTCTAAAAGTGTAAGGTTTGAGATATAGACGCTTCCAAAGTGGTAAAATGGGCGTCCCCCCCCCTCTAACTTTTGAACTAAGAAAGTGAAAATTTTGAAAAAAATATATGATGTAGATCTCAACAAAAACTTGCAACGAAAATTAGTTTGAAGGAGATCGAACCAGTAGTTTTTGAGATATTGCACATTTTTATCAACCGCAAATATAACTTTGTCTTTCATACAATCACTATGAAAAACAAAGTTATTTTTGCTGTCGCAATATATTGTGATGTTTTCGTTAAGTGAAAGTAAGTGGACCCTGAATTCAGTTAAGGGTGGCACGGAACCCTCAGTGCGCGGGTCCGACACGAACTTAACCGGTTTTTTGCCATTACGTTTAAGGAATTTGCTAAAATAGTATTTTAACACATTGCTTATATTTAGGTTACAGTTCAGTGTAACCAACTATAAAATAAATCATTATTTATTATTTCACGCATTGTAAAGTGTTTTAGTTAAAATTATGTATTTTTGGTCTATTTTCCGAATCAAAGAACATTACAGAAATACATAATAGTTGCATTCTAAATCCTTTGAGGTTCGTTAATTATAAAAAGCTGCATTCTAAAACAAGGTTCCTAAATAATAAAAACTATGTTAGTACATTGATGTAATTATACAATTAAATTAAAATAACTTATGCTGGTGCCTTAAGCTAGTTGGTAGCATGATGGAACTATAACGACAAAGGATTGACATTTCGGAACTACACTCAAACATAGTATGCACTGGTGCGAGTTGTGTGGTCACACTAAATAGATAGAGCATGCGGGTCAAGTGGAAACACTAGCACTTGCTAGGAAATAGGTCAATTTTACGGGCACTTTATGGTCACTTGTGATTACTGAATTTAATAAAAAGTTCAATATTTTTTACCCTTTTGTTATCGGTTCATCAAGATATGGATACCTGGGCGCCAATTCTCATGCAGTTCACATTTGAACATAGTTCACTTATCAAGTTTTCGCTTTCAAATACAGATTTCGCTCTAACAGAATCACGATTTCTATGCATTTTGATTCATTTCATGAGTTTTTAACGGGTGCTGGAGCTGTACCTCTTGTCGGTGGAATAATCGCAATCCTTTTCTTTTATATGCTTTCTTCTTGACTTTCTAGTACGTAGTGACGCAAAATTATTCCTTCACTTGGTCAAAATAACTTCTCCGAGGCCTTCTTCTTCCCCTCTTTCCTTCTACCTTTCCTTTTCTTAATCAATGTACCACACAATTCTTTTTTTGGATTAATGCGAGAATGCCCTGAATCTATTCGTTTACGTCTTTAACTAATGCAACATAAACTATTCGGTGATGGATTCAACATAAAACTAGGTATTTAGAGTCGTAAATCTAGCCTAATCCGCATTCCACAGATAAACTCAACTTAAAAGCAAATACATCGTAAAAACGAAATAAAAGTTCACAACATCCGTGACGTGAATTAAGTAGCAGTAAACTTTAGAAAAGTTAGAGAAAGCTCCGGGCAGCTTTTGATTTTACGTCTGAAAAGCTGAGGGAAAAAATGTATAATTGCCGGTTGGGGGTGACAAATTATGCGAATTTTAGATTGGTGGAATCTGATGGGAGTGTAAAAAATAATACCGTAAATCAAAGAAAAACCTTAAATAAGAAACCCATAATTTGTGCATTCACTCTTCGTTAAACGTATATTATAGAATTCGTAGTGGGTACATAGTTTCTGACTCTGAACTAGTTTTTAATAACTCGGAGCTCTATTTTTGAATCACTTGCATAAATATTACGAGTGATTTTCGTTCTAAAATCGATTGAAAATCACGTAAAATATTGACAAAAGTACTTAAAAAAACCAGTATTTTTTCCTTGAAAACATTCTTGTGTGCATTGTATCCAGTTTTCATTCGTAAATGAAACATTTATCAACGAAAAACCAAGCTAATTTAAGGCGAGTGATTAAAATATAGGGCCCCTGTTCGAAATAAAAATAATATTGTGGTATGGTATCAAAAACATAATATTATGAAAGCACTAATCAAATGATTTTAATATCTTCATTATAAACCATTTTACAATGTACCGATGTACAGATATAACCGAAAACACTAACACATAATATTTATTTCAAAAGTTGTATAAAGATACGATTGTGAACTCCATCTACATGATGATTAAGGCAGGTATAGAAATCAACTCTTCTTTTCAAATATTCATACCAGGTGCTTTAAAACACTCAAATTTATTCTACTTGAGCATTTGAAGTTAAACCTGAAAGAAAAACACGTAAAAGATAAAAGATTACTCACGCATCGACAGTAAGGCTCGCTCATAAAAGATAGAGCTGAAATTTCGATGAGATTTTTTTATCGATATCGTTTTCAAGTGTTATCGACTTTCACAAATCTTGCTTTTTTTAATAAGACTGCCTTATAAATGTTAAACTTTCATAACTTTGTTTAAAAACAAATAAACATCTAAATTTCCTTATAAACCAACTACGTTCTTAATAAAATTACTCTTATTAATGAACTCTATTCAAATGAGTTAGCACAATAAGTTAGCATCCAGAATAATATGTGTATTGAAAAATAATACACACTCAAACAATAGTAAGAACCTATTTTCAAGCTTTAAAAGAACTGTTATAATGCTCCTATAATTTAATGCGAATGCGATAGCGTTTTGCGTAATCATGCTACCATTTTGCATAAGTTATCGTTATGCTCTGCACATCACTATTAAAAACATTTGCGTTCCGTTAACGATTCAGCTGGCGTAGCTGAAGTTTTTTACCGTTTTCCTGAAATGTCCTGGATTAAGGGAACTCTTGGATGAGTATTATGATAATGGAAATAAGATGTGAGGAAAAAGAATTGATACTTTTTACCGACGTAACTGATAAAGGATGTAAAAAGGGATTGAATTCAAAATTAACACTTTTTTTGAACGCATTGGATTTAAAATTTTGAATTTTTATTTTGCGTTTTGGGAGGTTCACTTATTTCACTCACTCATGACAGATGATGTGGTCGAAGATGATCCATGTCCTAATGACGTTTTGCTTGAAAACACCTAAAGCTTTGATAAAATTATTATTTTGAAAAATATTTGTAGACAATAATTTAGAAACTAATTTCAAAGTCCCGAATTTGAAAGGTAATCTTTTGATAGCTTATTTTTGATTTCGTTAAAATGAATTATATTTGCGGCGTGAGGTGTTAATAAATAAATAATAAATTACATGCCCCGAAGTTATTACTACATTCACAAATAAATTGAAACTTAGAGAATATTTTTTTCGATAAATTTTCGTAAATTAATTGAAAATCAAGTCAGCTTGGAGAATACAAATCACATTAAATATTAGTTTATATTACGGCTTCATTATTACATTCATAAGGTAAAACGTAAAAAAGTTTTAACCATTTCTATTTTATACCCTTTTAATTATTATGCCTGCAATTTTTACTTTAATATTTTTGCAATGTATGCTTTAAGAATGTCAAAAGATAAAGATAATAATAAGGATGTTTGATGCCAAGCCTATCGAGGCAATGTGTCAAAATTTATTGCAACAAATTGACAGAATAATATTTAATTATTGTCTGCTGCCCATAAATGTAAAACAAAAAGCTTCCCGTTAAATTCTAATCTTAAATAAAATGCTCAATATAACTTAATTAAACTACATTTTATAATCTCCATAACGAATTAATCATGAAAAAAGTTTCAACTTTTTACTAAAAACAAAGAAAAAAGATAAAGAATTAGTAAGAAATTCATTTTTAGATGAGCACAATCGTCTGTGTATTCAAACTTTAACATTTTATTTCAAATTTTATTGGAATAGTTCTTTGAATCCAGTTCATTGTTTTTGTTAAAGATCTCGAAATAAACTTTCTTTGGATTTAAGGATTTGATTTTTACCAAAAGTCTTATGAAATTGATTTATTTATCACTCAAGTAGTACTTGTAAGTTATTTCGGTGGCTGGTCCAACAATTGAGTGATTTATGTTGGTCCGCGAAATGTATGCTATGCACAATTAAAATAAAACTGTGTTTTTGTTCAAAAATAAATTGTGGTAAAAGTATTTTATTTATTTATACTTTATTGCACAACCAAAAACTGTACAAAAGGTGGACTTAATGCCGTATGGCATTCTCTACCAGTCATACCTTTGGGCTAAGCAGAAATGATTGTAGGCGGTGCGACAAAGAAATGTATTTAATTATTAATAAGTATTTAGATTATATATAAATTCAAAATACATAAACAATTTATTACAATATAATAAAAACAAAACATCATTATAATCTATTCATATCTTGGTCATCATTATAATTCTTCATACTTAAGCCAATTTTTCAACATAATTTTGCTTTTACGAAATCTGAATCTTAATTGTATCGTCTGTAGTAAGACATTAAGATATAAGTGGCTCGTTCACGATGTTTTTATTGACTTACTGAACTGAGATAATTTTGATATGACCTTTTGTTAACCAATTTGATATTTATTCGACCTTTTTCTGAAAGTTAAGGTTATTCGTAATCTCTCTCGTTAGATAATATTATTTGGTGACAAGAAAAGGAAAAAAAATATAAAATCTTTAATACGAGTAAAAATTCAACATGTTTATTTGGTTGTCACTTGGTTGACTGCATCATCATCATCATCATTATTATCTGCCGAAGGACGTCCACTGCTGAACATAGACCTCCCCTACGGTTTTCCTGATCCTACGATCTGTGATCGTGCGATCAATGTAAGGTTGACTATATAATTTGTCGGTGTACGTCATACGCTGCGCCTTTGATTGAAAGGTCTCCAATCAGCAACAATCCAACAGCTTGCTTTCTTTTTTCTTCATTCAGAAAAACAAAAAAAGAAACAACCAGCTTAAAACCCAGTTATGGAGTACCCAGTAGCTATTTAAAACTATGTCTCCCTACCCTAGTACGTTTTATAAACTAAGTGTCTGTTTTGACATCAACCAAGAAGCACTAACTAACGCATAATTAGTATATGGAAAACCATTTTGTATGAGATATTGGACAGATAGCGTTTGACTGACTATTATGCCGGCCGTCGCGGATTCGAATCCCGCAAGGGGCAAATGTTTGTGTGATGAGCACGAACATTTGTACCCGAATCATGGATATTAAATGTATTTAAGTACATACTTATGGGAGACGCTCCCGTAAGAATCGTTGTCTAGTACTTCGTAACACAAAATAGAAAATTCCTTACCACGAAATCAGACAATTGGTGTGTTGTCTGGCGCATATTATGTATTTATTTATTTTTATGTATAACGTCAAACTTATGCAATATCCGTAAGATTCTCAAGAACAATGCATATTTTGTTTGTACCAGAACTGTTTAAGTCATAAGACGACTATATCATTTCCCAGAATTTTGTCCGTACTTATTCGGGCTGAAAAAGTAATTTATCAAATGGAGGATCTCCGCATAAAATACAAATTCGCACTCCCTTTAAATAGAAACAAAAAATTCAAACCAAATCGAGACCCGAATCTAAGTATAGATAAGTGTGAATCGCCAGCTCAGGTATAAAAGTTGTGACCAGAATTCTTACTTTTGATTGGACTAATTTGAAGGATAAAATTAATAAATAAGGTTGGTCTAGGCTGCTTACAATCTCTTTAGTTACCTTCATGATATTTCATTTATGTTTTTATAGTGTTTTGTCACCATACAAACTTAATAATATAAATTGCACTTGTAAAAAGCAACTGTGATCCTGTGACAGACGAGGATTTGAACCTGTCTTACGCAATCGAATGTGACGGTGTAACGGTGGCCGAGTGGTTCAATTCCTCGTCTGTCACAGGTTCACAGTAGCTTTTTACAAGTGCAATTTATACCTCCATGATATTGGTTGAAGTTAAGGATTGCATAAAATAAAAGCCTATCGAATTAGTTGGTATTGAGAAGAATTATTATTTTTAAAACATTTTGTGAAATTTTAACTATAACTCAACATAAAAAAAATTGGTACTAGTTTTGAACACCTTGCATATCCTATGAATAAGATTTGTTGCAATCTTAAGCCTCTCTACTTTTATGCCCAAATTAAACATGAATTGCAGAGGTCATTTTGAACTCAAGCCGTCTTTTCGACCCCAAATGCATGGTCACTGCGAGTCCACCGTAATTTTATTCGTCCTTTAATAATTCATAGAGCCATTTGCGGGTCCCCGCAGGTACGGAGGTACATTGGTTATTTACATTTTTATTCGGCAAACGCGACCGTCGTTGTATAATGAAATGTCAGTTATCCAGGTTATTGGGAACAATTGGAACGGTGTGCTTAGATGATTATGACCTTTTTGACATGTACTTACATTTTAAAGTAAACTTTAATAATTTGTACCATTTATCCATTTTAATAACAAATTTTAACTTTTTTTATATAACGTACCTTTGTGTCAAATAAAGTTCATTCATTCATTCATAGATGCAATGTAAGGTGTGATGTGATGGTTTAGAATGTTTTTAAAAACTCACAGTGTCATATTTATATTCTTAAAGATGAAATAAGAAACCAAAAATTTCCGAACCAAATCAAAAATTTCAAAATACCCGCCCGTGCGCAATTTTTGGTTTCTTATTTCATCTTTAAGGTGTGATTTGGTTTTTGTCGAGAAAATTGATATTTATTTAACTTTTTATCTAGTAAAAGTCATACAGAAAGCTGTATTCTATTAAAGGACCGATCCGTTTAATTCTATTTATATTTTATTTTCTTTCTAAATTTCGTCTTCTCAACATGTAAGTTCTAGCCTAAGAAAGATTATAGGATTAACATCAACAATGGAAACGCGTACAAAAACATTCAAGAAATGTTTTATTTAAACAAAGCTCGAGGATAAACCTGAAATCCTAGTCATGATTTATGTTCTAATATAGCAGACGTATCTTTCTAGACTTAGAAGTACAGTAGACTTGAGAAATATGAGAATTATAAAAAAAAATGGTTTCAGTCAGAGTCACTTGTGACAGAGAATATGTTCTAAGCCAGTTATGACAGAAACACGACTTTGACATTCTCTTTTCTCTCTTCTCAGATATAAAGAGGACTGATAATAGGTTATCTTTCAAGAATAAAGATCGTTCATTTCTGAAAGAGTGAATAATTGCATTAAATATTGTTATATGAATTGTTGCTGTATGTAGGTATGTTTAAGTACGTATAATTATGTATGTTTTTGGTTAAAGTTATGGTGACTTTATTAAAGTTTATTTATTTATTTATATAATATAAAATAGATATGTATATTCATTTTATACTTATAGGATTATTTTTGCTACTTTCTTAAGAAAATTTTCACTGCACCCGTTGCCATCTTTCTGCTTGACTGGCAGATAATGTTTTAGCAATTAAGTCCACCTTTGTACACAAAATTTGTACAATAAAGTATTTAAAAAAATGTGCAATAAACATAGCATCAGTAATATTAGGGTAGTTATCAGTTAGTTTGACGACCTCTGTGGCGTTGTGGCTAAAAACGCTAGGTTTCAAGTCGTCAGCGAACTGGGGTCCCAGTTTTGATTCCCGGTTGGCTCAATGTAGAAATATTTTTTTTCTGTATTGAGTCAGGTATGGGTGTTGTGGTACCACCGTTGTATCTGATTTCCATAACACAAGTGCATTGGCTACTTACTTTGGGATCAGAGAAATGTATGTCCAATAATTTAATTTTATTTTATGCACAAGTGTTTGAGTGTAATTGTGTATGCAAGTCACAGCATATTACGACCTCCGTGGTGTAGTGGCTAAGCACGCTGGGTTTCAAGGCGTCGCCGCTCCTAGGTCCCGGTTTCAATTTCCGGTCGGGTCAATGTAGAAATAAATAAAAAACTATATTGTCCCGGGTAAGGGTGTTGTGATACCACAGTTATCTGATTTCCATAACACAAGTGCATTAGCTACTTACTTTGGGATCAGAGCAATGTATGTGATTGGTGTCCAATATTTTATTTAACGGTAACCGTATTCTTGTGTATTCAAGACGGCAAAATACCGTATTCTTTGAAAAGTTTTTTCAGCTCTACTGTACTAACCCACAAACCCTTATTTACCTTTCTCGCCGCACTTAGTAAGGGATAGGTTACATTGTAAGCGGTTTTGTTTTTTTTTTCCTTTGCCTTGCAAAGAGACAGCCAAATTACTTTTTGGCTTTGGTTTAAACGCTTTTTTGTTTAGCCTACTCGCTTTCTTAGTTTGATAAGTGATCAATCTCTTTTGTCGCTCAGCTCATCAATTTCTTTGCAAGCTCTTGTTTCTTACATACCTATAAAGCAATCCCTACATCCCTCCATAGATCCCTACATAGGGATCAACGCTACCATATTCGGAATGAATTGCTTTAATGTTTTATGATTACTTTGAAAAATATTTTACGAAATCAACATTATTGTTTGCGCCCTTCCACATATTTATCTGACCACTTTTTTAGCTCAACTCATCAACTCACTCATTCCATCAACGTTTTGTCTAGCTTTTGCTGTGTTATTTACGAGCAGATTTGTACTTTAATCGATCTCATAAAGGCACTGTATGTAAACAGTTCAGTTGATGTATCAAACCACTTTTTTGCTCATTTCATCAACGTATGGCCTAGCAGTCACTTTGCGTTGTATTTGACTATGAAATCCATTTTTACCTCAGTTTATGAACTTGCTCTGTTCGAGAACTCGCTCATGTCATTAACGTCGTGTTACCTAACTGTCGCTTAGCTATCTAGATGCACACATTGATTTAGATTAACACAATAAACTAGACACCGTTCCGCACCGCTTTTTTCATCAGCACAGCATCAAGCTTTCGTTTAGATATTTAGATGCGCACATTTAACTTTGACCTAATGATTTTAATTTATACAAGAAACTAAACTGCTCGTTTTTTTTTATGTATCAAATCGCTTTTTTCGCTCAGCCCATCAACTCGCTCAGTTCATCAACACAAAACCGAGCTATCGCTTAGCTATGTAGATGCACACTTTTAACTTTGACCTAGACAAGGCGCTGGAGGCGCTCGCCGGAATATATTCAACGCGGATTTAAAGTGGAGAGATGCAGACGCGAGGTGCGAATGAATCGTGTGGAAAGATGCTCTAGTACTCCATTTTGTGGCTTGGAATTGTTAGAATATTGTGGGAATTTTATGATGATTTTGTGGTGGAAATGGAACAATGTTCAAAGGTGTTTCTTGTTCCAAGTTTATTTTTTTCAAATACTCAGCTATTTTTTTATTTTTGGCACCATTTTTTATTCAATTTCTTGTTCCAAGATTAATTTTGGCTATAAACCTAACTCAATAAACCAGAAAAAATAAAAAGTTAAATACTGTATTTGTAGTATTTGCTTCGTAACTGCGACATATTTGTAAATTATAGACAATAGTTAAGAACGTTGTGAAATTGCTTCTAAGTTCTAGCAGTCAGTGAAGTGACACGTGCAATGCAATACAAGGCATTGATTCTTGGCAAAGTACTTCCTTCTACCCTACTTCATACTAATCATACGTACTAGCAATGTTGTAGTTGGTATCAGTGGGATGGTAATATCGTGATTTCTAGTTTGACCTTTGGTTTCGGTTTCCTTGTGCTGTGAAGTTCATAAAAGACTGAACCTTTGGCTTGATTTTAAAGAAAGAAAGAAAAGCTTTTATTGATTAAGGACATCACAAACACACACATACACAAACAGACAAACTATACATAAAAATGCAACAGATAGTTACTACTCAAATGCCAGCCAAGCAGTGCGTATGTGTGTCTGTGACGTCCGAACCAATAGGACCTCACTCAGCATAAGCCAGGTCCTCTTGAGGACCTGACGCTGGTTTTCAGTGGACCCTGCCGAGTGAGGTACACGGACGGCAGAAATTGACGCCAACACAACGTTACTAAATATATACTTACGATACATAAAAACTTTATAATAAACTATAAATACATAACTTGAATACATACATAAGTGTGAATATATACGAGTGTGTGATTTTATTGCACCAATACCCAGAACGACTTCGTTTAAGCGTGTGAGTCATTTATTTCATTAAACAAAGCATAATAGCCATGCCATACCAAGCGCGGGCACTGCGCATGGCGAACCTACCGCGCCGCTATTAAACGTAATAACAACAAATATTTACTCAAAGAGAAAAAAAAAGGGATAGAAAAAAATAGAAATAGAAATAATACAACGTTTATGTATATGTATTTTGGCCCTAGTTTTTTTGGCAATTTTTTCCCCTTCGTACCTCATCAGCAAAAAGAGCTAGGCTCATGTCGGTGGAGTTTTTTTCCATAAAACAATTAAATTAGGGAAGATAGAGTGGTACTTTTCCTCTTGCCTTCCACACCGCAGCTTAAGAACCGGGAGTTTTCCGCCTCTTAATACCCAGTCAAAAGCCTAAATACCTATCTTCTGCAATATTCGGATATGTAGACATTTTCCTCGCAAAAAGTAGAGTTCCATCCCCTCCGGCATTTCTGGCCGTATCTCTCTGAATGAAGGCGCAGACGCGATATTGCGGCCGAGTATTATTTATAGCTTAGCTCTGAAAAGAAATTGCTTTGAAATGCATAGGGTTATTTAATAACTTGGTAAGGATCTAGGTGAGCAAAATAAATTGTTGAAGAAAAAATGATTCGTTTTTATAACTCTTGAACGTCAGATGATTTAACTTTGTTTTTTGTCAATCAAGTTAAAAATTGACTGGTAGAGACCGTACCTCGCCGAGAGGCTATTGACGATATGTAGATAATTATGAAATGTATGATACCTTAACTCCTTTGACGACGCTTTACATAATGTAACAATATTATCTGCTTGGATACGTAGCTGACGAAGTCGCCATGGCGTCTCGGTAAGGTACGATACGACCCAAGCATTTAGTCTGCAAACTAAAAATTATATCATATAATCAAATAAGATTATATATTTCAATAATTTTAATTAAAAAGATCGTTTAACTTGTTTCTGGATGTGCCATATTTAGCATCGTTAGAATGACGTTATCTGCGGTAAGATTTTCGAGCTTACTACACAACACGGGAGTGCGTTCTGCTGCCGATTGACGTAAACACGCTACGTTTACGTGGCGAATACGTCAAATGTTCGTGATAGGGGGAACAGTACCCCAATCACGAATAAAGTATTTGTATGGTACCGTAATCATTTGTATGAGAATCTGAATCTCTATCGGACGGAGAACAAATTTAAAAAAATACACTTTTTTGTTTCTCTTTCACGTTTCTGGATGTGCCATATTTAAGTTAGTATGACGTCATCTGCGGTAATACTTTCAAGCTTACTACACGACAATAGAGTGGTTTGTGCAGCCGACTGACGTAAACTCATTATGATTACGTGACAAATACCTCAAATGTACGAACATTTGAGGTATATCAATATCAAGTATTTATCAAACCGAGAATCAGCACAATGCAATATTTTTTTGACGCAAAAAATATTTCTGCCAAGAAGTATTCTTACTTTCCTTTTATGATTTCACGATACAAGTACAATATAGTTTTTTTTGTGTGAAACTTGGACAAAAGCATTTCATCCCTAATTGGAAAGTAGGAGTATGAAGTTTTGAAGAGTAATGTACTATGTGAACCATTTTCCAGATTGTTTTGTAATTTCATTAATGTTGAATTAATGAATAAATGATATATTTATTTGTCACACAAGAGGTGCTATTATTAAAAATAACAAGGACAATAACAAAAACAAAAGATATCAAAATAAACATGAAAAAAATATAAATTGGACGGAACAAAAACATAGAACCTCAAGGTGTGCCAAAAAGGTCCCCGCTCAGTATAAGTCGTGACAGCAGATGTTGAAGTTTAGGTGAAAAACTTTGAATTTGCCATAGTGATTTACTATCGAAACAATGTTTTATACCTACAATCATTGTAGCTATTGTGCCATCAATTTAATTTTAATATTTTCAGCCGAAATAAAGGTCATGTCCCGGTTTTGATTCCCGGTCGAGTCAGCGTGGAAATCACAATTTTCTATATTTTTTCGAATCTGTATGTTGTGGTCCATCGTTATTTCCGATTTCCATTACAGAAGATGAAAGAATGAAATGAATGAATGAATGAAGATACTTACTTTGCCATCCGACCAATGTATGTGATTGGTATTCAATATTTACCTATATCAGTTATTTATAATTTGAGGAAACCACATGATCCTACCTATTCCATACCATACCATATGACATATACCATATACCATATACCATACCATACATACATACCATACCATACACCATACCATACCATACACCATACACCATACCATACCATACATACCATACCATACATACCGTACATATACCATATACCATATGATCTACCTATTCCATCTAGAAACAAGTTCTATGAATTAAACAGTTAACCACTTCACTGTTGACGCCGCATCAATATTCCGTTCGGAAAGGCAATTTGGTGAACTTAGCAAAGAGCTTCCCTCTGTAGCAATTTGCTTATTCTCTCTAATTTGCTACCATGCAACGTACGCAGAAATTTAGCTTCAGCATTTAAATATATCTTAAACTTAGAACCTTTGGAATCGCATGTGTTACGTAAGCTTTTAGTTATTTTATATGTCAATGAATAATGCCAGGCGCTTCTCATGTGAAAGTCCAATAACAATGATAATCTAATTCAGCTCAAGTATAAATTGCGAGCTTTGATAATTAGCTTTACAATTGGGAAAAAAATGTCCTTTTAGTTTTCTCATTAAACCAGTTGCAAATTCAAATCTAGAATAAGAAGGTTATATTCGTATCTAAAATAACTTTTATTTTAAGGCATTTTTTATGGTTAAAAGGGTTTAAACAGCCTGTGGCATGTTATAAGAGCAAACATTTTAAACAATGATTCTATGGAGTAAACGTAGTACCTTGACCTGGGTTCTAAAATTCTTTAACTCAGAGATACAGTAATTCAAAGTTAAAATGTCTCATCAATGTTTGTCAAAATCGCTAACTCGTTTTAGTAAATGATAATGTCAAGTTCTATGACTGGACACATTTGTTTGCAGTACATTGCCGGTTCAATTTTTAGGGTTCCGTAGCCGAATGGCAAAAAACGGAACCCTTATAGTTTCGTCAAGTCTGTCTGTCTGTCTGTCTGTCTGTCTGTCTGTCTGTCTGTCTGTCCGTCCGTATGTCACAGCCACCTTATTCTGAAACTATAAGCATCACATAGCTGAAACATGGTAGGTAGGTGTATTTTGTTCAACGCTTTCCGATTCAGATACAAAAAGTAAGAAAAAATAATATTTGAGAGGGGGCTCCCATACATGAAACTAAAACCTAAATTTTTTTTTTACTCAAACCTATGCGTGTGGGGTGTCTATGGATAGGTCTTTTAAAATGATGTTGAGGTTTCTAAAACATTTTTTTCTAAAAGTGTAAGGTTTGAGATATAGACGCTTCCAAAGTGGTAAAATGGGCGTCCCCCCCCCATCTAACTTTTGAACTAAGAAAGTGAAAATTTTGAAAAAAATATATGATGTAGATCTCAACAAAAACTTGCAACGAAAATTGGTTTGAAGGAGATCGAACCAGTAGTTGTAGTTTTTGAGATATTGCACATTTTTATCAACCGCAAATATAACTTTGTCTTTCATACAAACACTATGAAAAACAAAGTTATTTTTGCTGTCGCAATATATTGTGATGTTTTCGTTAAGTGAAAGTAAGTGGACCCTGAATTCAGTTAAGGGTGGCACGGAACCCTCAGTGCGCGGGTCCGACACGCACTTAACCGGTTTTTTTTTTAGAAAATAACAATGAATTAATTACTAAATAAATTGATTACTGGTTACTTAGAGGGCCTACCTTTTAACTTTTTGCTCCTATTACAGGCTACATCTCTTAAATGAGAAAATCATACTAAATATTAACCTAAACGTGAATTCAAATAACACTTCTCATTCAACTTTAACGACTTATTGAAGTAAGGAAGAAAAATCGAATAGGTTTCTTCAATATCAGAGAAATAAAATAATCAAAGCTTTCCCTAATTTCAAACCAGTGTACTTTAAAAGTTAATATCAATAGCGAAAGTAATTTCCAATAAAACGTTGATAAAATTTTGATTTTCCGTCCTTTAGAATTTTACGAGAAGTTTATGTCTATGGATCTCAACGTTAAGGGTAAAAACACACTAACTTTATTTTTACAGTTGACAATTTTGACTGTATTTTTAAATTTAGGTTTTCATTAAAAAGGTGTGTTTTTCATAACATCTTTTGATAATATAAATTGCACTTGTAAAAAGACAACTGTGAACCTGTGACAGACGAGTGTCACACAGTGTTTCACAGTTGTCTTTTTACAAGTGCAATTATTTATATTATTAAGTTTGTATGGTGACAAAACACTATAAAAACAAAAATAAACTATCTTTTGATAAAATAGTACTTTATACCACACTAACTACCCTCAAAATGATGTCAACTATAAAATAGTTAGTGTTTTTCTCCTTTTGTTTCAGTTGGCATTATTTTGTCTTTTTTGTTTATTGTTTTTTATGAAACAGTATAAAAGATAAGGTTATCCTTCACAAATTTTTCAAGAAATATAATTTTAAAGGTAGTAAAAACGAATAGATTTCAGTACAGTAATTGAAAAAGCCTAGCCTCTCCTATTTGCTGTGTTGTGTACCTTAACCTAAAGGGTCTCCTCGTAAAACAAAAGATCCCCGGAATGCCCTTAACTCAAGCATCGACCTTTGAGACGAGCATTTAAATTTACCTGTAATTAAATAATCAGTCCTGCTTTGTGCTGAAATAATTTGATAAATGCTAAAGACGAAACTTTGATGTCAATGGGTATAAATGTTTTGGGTAAAATACAAGATTTGTTATCTTACTAAGAACTTTTTCACGCTTTTCCGAGTCCAATCCGTAGTTTATTTTGCTTCCTTTTGATTATTAACGTTTGAATATTATGATCGAGAGTTTCTGAAAGTGTTTTGTACATTTAATGACTTTAAAGTTATTTTTAGAATTTACTGAAAAAGAGTAATGTTGATGTTGAACAATTTCGCAACAACAAGCTGACACAACTTACGCGTTAAATAAGAAAGCACTTGCAAAATTCAAAATGCATGCCAATAGGTTTGAGGCCAAGTGGTATAGCACATAGTTCGATTCCTTGGGGCGTATTGCGATGCAGTTTTGACAGATAGAACGCTCTGATTTACTGTCAAATTAGCAATTTTTATTGCAATTTCGCATTATATTGATAATATTACTATAATATAACAATATAAAGATTAATATTCATACCATTGTAGTATTATTATAATATTATTATATTGATAATATTCGTTTACACTGAGTCCGAATTGAACTGCCTCGGAATTGAACGGATTAAGTTGGATCGCAATACGCCCCCTTGTCTGACACAGTTGCTTTTTACCAGTGGAATTTATAAAAAAAAAAACTAATGTCTTCATTTAAGCAAATATCTTGAAATATTTCTATTTTTGTGTCCTCGTACTGATATTTTATTTTCTCGCCTTAAAAGTGCTGCAACATGTTCATGTCAATGTGTCATGCTAATCTTTAAATATATTTAAAGAGTACTTTAGTGGTTGACATTATTGTGTGGTAGTATTAAAGCTATACGGGGTTATGTTTGTAAAAGTACGCCCTTTATTTTTAAGTTTATTTTTTATGATAATTTATCCTTATATGTTTTTGTTGACATCATATTTTTCCTGTAGAAACTACAATGATAGCAACTTTTTTTTTTCGTTTCAAGTCTCAATAAGATCCTTCACTCACAACAAACAAAAGAGAAATGGAAGTCAAGCAATAAAAGGAAACACTCTAGTACCCGAGGGGGTCACCACAATTTTTCTTTCGATATCATGATAAAGATCTCTTGTTCATTCATTTACTGAATCTATCAAGAAGAAAGGAAAAAAATTAAAATGTATAATACACAGAAGATATATTTACCGCTTTACGAAAGAAACCCCAAAGAAATAATAGAAGCAAAATTTTCATTATTCAGCTATAAGTTCTGATCCTCATGTTTTTGGTCACAAATATTCTTGACAAAATATTGTTTTTGGTAACAAATACTCTTTCTGAGTTTTTAAACCCTGTCTGGAAACTATGCCTTGGATGTTATTAGAGAAAAAAAATAGGTTGTTACTATTGAACATGATCTCGGACGCATCATTTAATTTAATTTAATTTATTTATTTAGAAAACCAACAGCGTAATACATTGTTTTTTCTTTAGTATCATTGCTTACCATATGCGATCAAGGCCAAACATCCACCTTTTTATACAAAAAAACTAAGGTTATTTTATCTATCCAAAGATAGTGGTGACCCCCCTGATCGTGTGAATGCAATGAAATAGTCCCGAACGGGGGGAACGTAGGAGCCGAGATGTTGCAAGTATATTCCGAATCTCTGGGACTGCGAAGAAACGGGAGTAAATATACAGTTTCGAGCCAAGATGTAGTGATTTGTGTTTGGCGTAAGAATACCGAAATATAGTGCACGGAGTTGGGAGTGATTTGGTTGTGATAACCGAAGTAAAGCTACCTACAGCGCGGTAGTATTTGGATTGATGAACTTTTCGGCCGTGACGTATATCACGAGCATCTCCGTGCTTCGGGTGGTAAAAGTCGTTCGTCCCAGCTTGTATCGGTTGATATTTTTGATAAGCCTAGTCCATATAGGCATTACATCTGACATCAAGGTTGGTCGCTTGCCTTGCAAAACCACCATCAACCAATCCACAATGAGCCCACGTGATGGAGTATGGCTCATTCCACCACATACTTAAGGTTAGGGAAAAACACCATATCAAGTATAAGTGGATGGTGGTCTAGTGCTATGCTGCGCAAAGTTTTTTATTCTCTTTTATATACTAGATGCCTTCTGTGTCATGTAAAATATGCTTAAATAACTAACATGATTTTAATCTTGTCTAGCATGTAATGCGAAAATAACTGTGTTACACCATCCAAGCATGCTTCAACCACCATTAATCATTTGGAACGTTCAATATCAAACTTGGATCGTTGATCAATCATGCCTTTGATAGTTTGTGATAGCCATAGTAGATTAGCTGAGTTGAAATGGATTAAGAAATTTACGTTTGGCTTGATGTGATTTTAAAGGGATCCTGACTTGACTTGTAAATTGATTTTTAAAACAAAACGTTTTTACACCTAACGATTACTAATGCCAACTTAAAATAAAGTTAAGTCACGAACACAACACCTAAATTTGTGATTAAAATATTTGTCATTTTGTAAAACTGCGGAATTTCACAGCGCTAAAGTACACAATCTAACAAGTCCTCTACACTTTTAGTAGGAGGTTGCTAAGATAAGCTGAATTAATTTCAGTACTCTCAGGTGTATTAAAAATATCTAAGTTAAAAAGTATATCCCTAAAACCATCTTAAACTCCTAACCTAGATGTCCACTTAACTTCAAAGTTTAGTACAAACGATATTTTAGTTCAGCTACAGGCCACAGGTGCATTTTAGAAACTTGAAGCTGTAAAACAAGGGATATTTAAAACAAGAACATTTTACAAGGCAAAGTGCACTTTCATAGTGTGTGTTGCTAAGCAGATGATCGTTAGCGAGAGCAAATTTGTGCCAAGTCGAAAATGTGACGAATTTAAGTTATTATGTTTCAAAATGTGTATAGATTTTAAAATGAGAAAAAAATTGAACGCCTTTGCTATTTTGCTAGATTCTTTTGTAGATTGTTAGAAGTATCATCATTATTATCTTATATGATTTATAGCAGTTTCCGCCGGTCTTACTCACGTAAATATCGTATTTCAAAAAATATAATTGTAAATTATAGCTTTGTGCATTTCCAATGTATAAGCTACTCAGAAAATTTAATTTTTCATCAAAATCCATCATGTAGTTTTAGCGTGAAGGAGAAACAATCATACATCCAAACACCTATCCTCACAAACTTTCGCATTGATAATATTAGATGATCACGCTTTACAAAAAAATTCTTTGCAATAAATCACATAATACCTACCTATGGGTTTGCAATATTTTTTTATTGATCACTTTAGCAAAATCCGGTCACGAATCATCTGTTAAGAATGTATCAAGTGTGTCAGTTGGATAAGTTTTATGTATTTTTCAACTGCCTCGGTGGCGCAGCGGTGAGAGGGTCGCATTTTAAAGCGACGGCTGCGCCAGAGGTCCCAGGTTCAATTCCCAGGTCGGGCCAAAAATATGTACCGGAGTTTTTCTGTTCAGAAATTCTCCGGGTAGCCCGGAGTTTGGAAGTTGGCGGTGTTACACCCCCGTGCCACGGAAAGCACGTTAAGCCGTTGGTCCTGCACCTGATCTCTCTCCGGTCGTGTCCGATTGCTGTCCCATTGGGCTATGATAGTGAAAGCAATAGAGAGTGCACCTGTGTTTGCGCACACACTTGTTACATTTTAATTTAATTTCATTTATTTCCAACATACATCTACCCTTACAGAAAAGATCCAAATTGATAGATAAAATTGTGCACTATAATATGTCCCGCGCAGTCGGTTAGTCGTTGTGACTGGCCACCGTAGTCGAAATCGGCTAGGGGGACTATTATTATTATATTATTATGTATTTTTCAATATGGAAAACTTTTGTGAAATGTACAGAATTTGACTTAGAACATTTACAGTACTTACGGAGCAATTTCGGAGGTATCTCAAACCATCTGAGGCACTTAGTATCAAATTTCTAAGTGGCTTTAAAATTTTCATATGGTAATGTGTAGGCAAGTCTCTAGACATTTTTGGTAAAATGTTGAGAAAATGTAAAGAGTGGTTTGTCATTTTTTTTTCTCTATTTCATACACTACTCAACAGCCTTGCCAACAATCACTAGCTTCCAAATATAATTAATTAATATTAAATAAATGTGCCCAACATCTTCGAACTAAGGAATTTTCTTCCTTATATTACAAATGCCAGACAAAAATTACGACGGGGGTGTCTCCCTTAACATTTTATTACTCAAATACATAATAAGCATACATGACTTAGATACAAATGTTCGTAGTTTATTTTTGTTTTTATAGTGTTTTGTCACCATACAAACTTAATAATATAAATTGCACTTGTAAAAAGACAACTGTGAACCTGTGACAGACGAGGAATTGAACCCCGTGTCTTACGCAATCCGGGCGTATGCCTATACCACTCGGCCACCGTCACATTAACAGGCCTGTTGAATTGTTAAAATATTTGTAAAAATATTTTCCTTCAGATATTGTGAGAGCAATCTCACAACATTGATGATGTCACGCAGCCTACGCGTTAAGAAGCGCTTGCAAAATTCAACAGGCCTGTTAATGTGACGGTGGCCGAGTGGTATAGGCATACGCCCGGATTGCGTAAGACACGGGGTTCAATTCCTCGTCTGTCACAGGTTCACAGTTGTCTTTTTACAAGTGCAATTTATACAAATGTTCGTGCTCACTGCACACATTTTCCCCTTTTGGGATTCGAACCTGCGACCGCTGAATTAGTTGTCAGAAGAAACCACTGACCACTCTTAGAACTCTGTAATGCTCATTACATAGGTAGCATTCAGTTAGCTATGGTATTTATGGTGATCTGTTTTTTTTTTTATTTTATTTAATTTTTTACACAGGCAGTAGGTAATTAAATAACGTAATTATGATTAGTACAATTAAGCCTAAATTGTTGAACAATTTGCTATACCGACAACTAGTTAACAGTGCAAACAAACCAACTTTTCTATTTGACTTAGAAAAAAACGGGATCTCTTAAGAACTTTTAGCTGTAACGAGCTAAAGTCTCTAATCGGATCATTGGGGTAACTTGCACTGAGTAAAGTAAGCTAGGTATCGATACAATTGAGATAGTTAATTGAAGAATCTCTTTATTATTATAATTAATCTTTATTTCAGAAATAACTTATCATATTATATTGGGTAAGTAGTTACAGAAAAAAATATCTTACAAGCTGCAGGCTTTATACCGAGGCGTTTACGTAACGTGCTTCCGAATGGTTGGTGCAGTTCCCTTTACGAATTGATAAATAAATTAGACAAAGCGTTTGGTGTAGTGGTTAGTGCTCCTGACTAGTATGCTAGCGGTCGCGAGTTCGAATCCCGCAAGGGGCTAATGTTTATGTGATGAGCACGAACGTTTGTTCCTAAGTCATGGATGTTTAAGTATTAATGGAAGACGCCCACGTCATTATCGTTGTCAGGTATTCGTAGCACAAGGAAGAAAATTCCTTAGTTCGAAACGAAGACAATTGGTGTGTTGTCTGGCGCATATTTATTTACCTCTATTAAATGTGCTTTATCGTTGTAGATACGTGTTATGTTATCTATGGAGCGTTATTATAGTTTCTGTCATTGTGGTAAATGTGTACCTCGTTGTACGCTCCCTTACTCACGCAGATTTAGAACGAATGAGGCACAATAAATTAATATATTTTGTAGAAAACACTTTGGTACTTATCGGCTAGTTTATAAGCAAATTGATGACAGTTTTTTTTTCAGTTTATTTTTTTTATTTAGGTTGAAATAAGAGAAAAAGAAGGTTTGGGCATTGAATTGAGAGAGGCGTAGTATTTTTTTTTAAATTGTCAGGGTGCTATTTTAAATAATGATAATATTTTTGTCTTTGTTATGGAAAAAAAAAATCTATTTTCCAAAAAAGAATGATTGTGTCTTGTTTCTATGATGTATATAAAGACAATGCTCAAATATCATCACTTAAAACGATTTGACCGTATACAAAATTGAGCTTGCAAAGTAATAAAAAAAATAACTTTAGCTAGATTCAAACTTACTAAGAATACTATGAACTCACTGTATGTATGTTAGCTGTAACATCGGTCCAACGATAGTGTTGTGTACTTCTTTTTCATAGTGTTTTATTTGTAAAGAAAGTTACTTGCGTCCGATCCGTACGTAGTGAAATAAATTTACAGCGCGTTACACGTTGCAATATACTTCTTAACTTCACACAAACATCAATTACCTTGAAAACGTGAGTTGTGACTTAACCTAAGTAGACTTAGGTTCAGTTTTTTGATCCGTAGTAATGGTAAAGTTACGTTACCAGCGGTTGAATATTTACGATTGTGTGTGTTTTGAAGAAAGAATACCTTTACCAATGGTCATTCAAATAGCCATTCTCACATATTGTGCAGCAGTTTTTCTTCAAAACACCATTACCAATTAGAAGAAAAAATACCTTACTCAAATGTCAGAATGGCTATTCTAATGACCAATCGTTAAGGTATTTTTTCTTCAACACACACAAGTACCGCTAGTAACGTAACTTTACCATGACTACGGATCAAAAAACTGGCCCTTGCTAGTTGAACTACAAGTTCTTAAATTTTAAAACGGTCTGACCGTTCGTTCCGAACTAGGCTAAAAGTTAAGGCTATCCTCGTCTTGGGGGCAGTTAAGTTAGGGGCCTATTTATATTTACAACTATCTTGACTCAATACATAATTGATGTCTATCCGTGTACTACCTAAGGTCCTGTTTCGTAATAGCATTTTGAAGAAAAAAAAGGTACCTTAATAAATGTTACCATATTTCAAAAACCAACGGTTAGTTTCATTTTTCTTCAAATCACGCACAATCGCAAATATTCAACCGCTGGTAACGATATTT
This sequence comes from Pyrausta aurata, assembly GCA_963584085.1. NCBI lineage: Eukaryota > Metazoa > Arthropoda > Insecta > Lepidoptera > Crambidae > Pyrausta > Pyrausta aurata. The sequence continues at coordinate 9,174,107 of OY757275.1, read as the reverse complement.
CACCATTAGTAGATTTAAAATCGATCACGCAACCGGGCCTTAAAATAAAATTGTACTTGTTATTGCGTTAAATGTTATAATTATTATTAGATGGAATCTCTCGCTCATATCAATCTTCTTTGCCTGGCACTTTCCCATTTTATTTGGGGTAGGCCCTCCGTGTCACGCGTCTCCAGGTAGCTCGGTCCTGGGTCGTCTCCTGGCTAACTCGGGCTTCTTTGAGGTTCTTATTGACTAGAGATATCCATGTGATTCGGGGTCGGGGCTTAGATTAAATATAATATCAATGCTACCAAAAAAAAATCTGTAGTGAAAATCCTTCCTACAAGCCTTATCCAATAATGATCATTATGACTAGTCTCATACTACAAAATTAGATAGTGCTACTGCTACAAATTCTTTGTGAAATGCTACGACGCGTTACGAAGCTACGAATATGGATGCTACGGAAGTCATGTACAATTTTGCCAATAAAATACTTTGTGAATATTAATTTCCTTAATTTAGGAGTTTACTCGTATGCTTTGCTACAGATTTCATTAAAAGTACTGAGTACTTTATTTTTGATGTAGGCAAAATTCCTTAACCTGTAACCAAATTAATCTCGGTCATCTAAAGTTAAAATTATTGCCAGTATCTAAAATATCTTATTCCCTCGTCTGTCAACGCAAAAAAAGAAATTACTATTTATATTGAAACCAGAAAGCATATTTTTGACTGATTCGTTAAGATTTCTTAACTGCAATTATGACTTGCTTTTCGTGATTTGAAATACTAAGTTCCAGTATTATTATTACTATACCCAAGAAACCTAAGTAATCTTGGGACTACATCTATCCAGCAGGTCTACTACGAAAAATGAAATCCGTCAATGCGTATATCGTTTGTCGGATCCGAAACATTTTTAGTATGGAATCCTGACTACGAAATGCTTCAAATCCGCAAAACAATTATCGTATTACGAATTTCGTTGTTCATAGTAGGCCTGCTGATACGTCAGTATCTATCTAGGGAACAAAGACACGAATCTAACTTACCTGATAGACCGTCTCTCATTTACTTAAGTGTTCGCCTAATTAGACCCACCACCCACCTGGCCTAACCAATTCCCGAAATCGGCAACCATTACGCACTGAGTGTGGGTTCCAGCCACGTCCCACTTAAGCGAACGAGACATGATAAGCCCAACTACATTCATAAAGCGGAGAGCTTTGCTAATGTGTCGTATGATTGCTGGGAGAAGGCTAGGAGTAGACAAGCGGGCTGTTGTAAGTTGTAAGATGTATTTAAATTACGTATATTTCATCGCCATGCCACTTCTTTCATTCTTTATGCTTTTCCATACTTGAAGACTGTCTGAAAAAAAAAAGTTTTAAACGTGATTGCCTGATTGTACTCCTATGTTATATTTCAGATGTTTTTCTGTATTATTTATTGTTAATGATGTACGATAATGTTTTTTTTTATTACGTATCGTTGTAAGTTTCAACAACCTAATTAATAATCTTTACTTTGTTTTATTTTACACAAAGAAAAAAGTAAAAATAAATATAAAAGTAAACCGGCCATTCATTATTTTATTTTTTTGCATAACGCGCAATTTGCACATATTATATTCAACTGAGAGTTACCTGAAAGTTAATCGTTTAGTTATCGATATATAAATATACGTTTTTTAATTATAACAAACTATTGATAGAAATATTTATGAGCAACGTATAAACTAATAGTTATTATAAACAACTTCAATAAATATCATATTCTAACTAAGATGTACTTTGAACATATCAATCAATCAGCCTGTGTTGGCGTCGTCGTGAACCGTCGGGACTCTTCGGCCCTCATCGTGCGCATCAGCGGCGCGAGCACAGTCGTAGGTGCTCCGTCCGCCACTCACTCTCACGATCTTCAGCGGCACCGGACGCGTTCCTCCCATATAGGCGCGATCTACTTACCAGCAATAAACCTCTGAAACTACAGTCCGCTTTTATCATTCATATATTAATAGTCTTAGGACCCTAACAGCCTGTTACAATCCACAGTGCACGATACCCATACCCTGCTTTCCATTGAACAAAGACCATGTTCGCGGACGTCATAAGATTGTTGTGAAAGTGCACTTTAAAAAAAATATTTTGTTATTCACAGAATGTAGACCTACCCTTACCGCTCAGGTAATTTCACAAAATACCCGGCAGTCCCTTTTTATTTTCATGTTTTTTCCCTTTCAGCAGATCTCTTTGCATGTATGTTTCGAGATACGTTTCACTTGGTAGGTACGTATTAGTTATCTGTATGAATAATATTTTTTTTTAGTCAAAGTAATTAATTATGTTAAAGTGTTGTCTCACAATTATGTGATTTCAAAGACGATTTGAAATAAAAAATATAGGATTCATAATAAAAAAGATGAAATTAGAAAACAAAAATTGCGCACGGGCGGGACTCGAACCAGCATCTTTCTCTAAGCCAAATGCTCTTTGAATCAAGCTGCCGTGCTGTCCGTGGTTCGAGTACCAACCGTGCACAGTATTAAGTTTCTTAATTCATCTTTAAAGAATAAATTTATGACACTGTGGGTTAAGTGAGTGTGATAAAAAAAAAACATTCTAAATAATTAATATGGGATTACATATTTTTTAACGTTCAAATGTTTGTAATCTTTATAATATTGACTAAATATATATGTATTATCTACGATCAATTAGATGTAAGGTTTATATAGTCAAAGATGTGATGTATCTGCGTATTTAAACTTATTCACTTTCCTAAGTTACGCCGGTTTTACTCGCTAGCGACGAAGTAACTTTTTGTATGGGAAATTTTAGTTCTGCTAGTGACCACTAGGGGCGCTATGCAATTTTCCATAGACTTTTTTTACGTAGTCGCTAGCGAGTAAAACCGTCGTAAATTCATGGTAACGGTACGGAAACATTGTGCGGATCGCAATGTAGGAGGGTCAAAATTAATTCGCCACGTTTTAAAAATACAATCTTCATCCTTTTTAAAAGCTTCTTTATTCAAAAAACTTATCGCTATCCTATACCTTTTATACTGTAGAAAACTTTTTGATTTATTGTTTATCACATGATTACAGTAACGCTCTTCATTTTAAAATTCTTCGTAAAATAAATGTAGGTTACTGAATTTACTCAATTAAGCGTAACGAATTCAAAATACGGATTATTACGGGTGCGTTACGCACGGAGATGATTTCACTCAAGAATACAATAACACTTAGGATAATGTTATGACTCTCTGAAAGAGTTAGGAGTGAAATAAAAGTTTACTTTCCTGTATCCAAGTTATACATACAGAATCACTTAAAAGGCTAGAGCGTGGTAGACTGCAGAAAAAGATCCATATTGTGCTTGAGAATGTTAAGTTTGCCCTGTGGGGTTTTTCGAAGCAGATAAAAAAAAACACGATAAGGAACAGCATCGTATCAACTCAAGGCGTTCAGTTTAATTTGTATGACACTCCATACCTAACCACCTCGAATAGACATCAACTCGGGACCCACTCTCGACCAGCAGCATATGCGTTGTCACGCACTTACGCCTACTATTCGTCCACCTGTCTGTCTGCCATTCGGCTACGGAATCCTAGAAAACCTTAACACGTTCCGGGACACTACTCCAAACACAATAGATGTTTTTTTGTTTTCACGCCTGTAGGCGTTCACTGTCCCGGAACGTGTTAAACATAGATGAAGACATCAACTTACATACGTACTACAAATGTCATTTTTCATAGAAGCTGATTAAATACAAATACTCGTACATTCACAAATAAAAAACCGTCCAAGTGCGAGTCGGACTCGCGCACCGAGGGTTCCGTACAAACCTGCAAGGTTTACAATTAGATCTAAGTATTTGATATGAATTTCAACTTGATAGCTCTACGCGTTCATGAGGAAAAAAGTAATAAGTTTATATTTATTAAAAAATATATATTTCGTAATGTAACAAAAAATTTAAGGTTTTCGGAATTTTTCCTTTATGTGTGCTATAAAACGTTGCTTCATGCCAAATTTCAAGATTCTAAGTCGACTGGAAGTACCCTTTAGGTTTTGATTCCCTTGCGAGTACTTGCGAGTTTCAAAATATGCAGCTTAAATTGCTGTTTCTTTTGATTGCGTTGACATAGAAGTTTGATTTTGTTACAGCTTAAAGGTATTATAGACCTGAGTATTTGGTATGAATTTCAATTTAATTTCGTTTATGAGGAAATGGGTAGTAGGTTTAAAATTATTTAAAAAAAATATATTATGTGATGTAACTAAAAATTTATGGTTTTCGTAATTTTTCCTTTATCTATGCTATAAGACGTTGCTTCGTACCAAATTTCAAGATTCTGAGTTCACGGGAAGCACCCTGTAGGTTTTGATTCCCTTGCAAGTGTCGAAAATTTGCGGCATAATCGGCTGTATCTTTTGATTGCGTTGGCTTAGAAGTTTGATTTTTTCACAGCTTCAAGGAACAGTAGACCTGAGTAATTGATATAAATTTCAGCATCATACCTCCACGCGTTCCTGAGAAAAAGGGTCTTGACAGACGGACGGACGGACGGACAGACGGACAACAAAGTGATCCTATAAGGGTTCCGTTTTTTCCTTTTGAGGTACGGAACCCTAAAAATCTTTTCATCCGTAACCTTCACTAAAAGTGTTCAAGTAAGGCAAGCTAAAATTGAAGCAAGTTTCATTCAAGGGCACAACACAAGCGAAACAAGACCGCACAGGCATAGCATAGTAGCATAGATATGTCAGAAGTAGGGGACTTAGCACTTTCACGACGTCTCAACTGAGGATACAGCTTAAGTTATAGACTTAAAGCGACACTGGAGGTTTTTTTTATAATAATTAAAATAAAAATAAAAAATCAATTAATTATTGCGATACTAGCGAGCGAGTCAAAACTACCGACTCCAAGTCGCCTCTTTGTAGCTTACTAGCTACAACGTAGTATTTCGTAGATACGCGCGAGGATGCGAGTTTCCCCATTTGCTTTGCCATTTTTTTTTAATTTGGTGAAGAGATTTTCTTTAATAAAACTGGCATATAATTTAAAGAAAATGTTTTTTTAATAAGCATAACCCTTTATCTTTGAGTAGAATGTTCTTGACCGAAACAACACCCTGTATATAAATAAATATAAATATGCGCCAGACAACACACCAATTGTCTGGTATCGTGGTAAGGAATTGTCTTCCTTGTGTTACGAAGTACCAGACAACGATTATGACGGGGGCGTCTCCCATAAATACTTAAATACATATAACATCCATGACTTAGGTACAAATGTTCGTGCTCATCACACAAACATTTGCCCCTTGCGGGATTCGAACCCGCGACGGTCGACGTAATAGTCAGGAGCGCTAACCAATACACCAATATACCTAAATTGTAATAGTAAAATGTTCTAGTTTACTCCTACAATAACATTTGTATTTGCATATGCTCGTGTATGCAGCAGCGCTCTTGATAATAAAGAGAGGTAGAAGATCGCAGTGACTGTGCATTACATGTACTCGTATTTAAAACTTTTTCATACGCAGTTACTACGTTAAAGGGTGTATCAACAGAAATATAACAAATATTGTAAAAATAACAGAAATATGCAATAGTTTGTTGTTGATAACTGTATATTTGTTTTTTCCGGCTGCATGTGTCAAATAACGTGGTATCACGAACTTTTTAAAGCTTTTCGCATTTTCATTTTTATGTAACGGATTTTTCGGCTTATGCCACTTAAATCCTAAAGCTCATAGTTCTCAAAATTTTACAATCCATACATTTGAGTAATTTCTTCCTTAAAAAGGTTTTAGGGTTAAAGTGTTTTTTTAGGGTTTAGTAACATTTTTCTCGGTTCAGATTATATACCTTGGACCAGCTTCCCTGCTCCAATTTCAAGGCAGACATTCCGCGGCTCGTTCGAGACACTCCAGCGCCAACCTCGCGAAATGAGTCTTTATTTTTAAAATGCTTTGTTTATTGAAAACTGAGAACGAAAACCCTTGAGCAACACGTTGTGATGAGGAGATATACTTGTGTGTGTGTAAACGGGTGTTTATTATTGATTGCTAGTCATCGCCCGCGACTGCGCCCGCTCGTTTTTATTTTATTCCATTCCCGTAGGTTGCTTGATGTTATATGGCCTTCGTCGATAAATGTTTTTTTTTTAATAGCCGTTACTGTCCCACTGCTAGGCAAAGGCCTCCCCAAAACTTTTTAGTCGTCGCTGGTACGAGTCAGGGTTGACCAGTTTTCGCAGAAATGAGCTACTTATTTTTTTTTATCAAATCGAACCAGTTTTTCCTCAGATTATCACGTTCAAACAGACTACTTCTTCAACTTTTTATTATTAAATCCTGGGGGCTCATTTTCAGTATTATTATTTCTAGGTTGGTTCTTTACAAACTGCTGTGATAGATTGATGAGCTAAAACTGAATTTGTTAGACGCAATTTTATAAGGTTGAAGTAATTACCAAAGGTAAACTATAGCGTATATAATTATAAACTAGTAAAGGAAGTTTGATCAATGTCAGTTGCGATTTAATATTTACAATTAGACAGAATTAAGTTATACACAAAACAAGATATCGCATTTGTGATTTACGGGGCTTATAAATGTATTAAAAGCTATAAGAAATGTTTTAAACTGATTGTATTCTTTTATATTTTGAGGAGCTTTCAATATAAAATCAATTAAGTATCATAAGTTTATTCATGTTCCTTTAAAAAAAAAAACTAATTGGACTAAACTACAAGTATTTGCGCTCAAAATGCGTAAGACACAGAGTTTAATCCTTGTCAAAAATATAAAAATTACCAAAACGCAAACAAAATGTCTCAAAAGTTAATGTTTTTTTTAAAGCACCGCTTAAAAAGAAATTTAAATAAGATATTTCTTGAATTTTTATCTTCTTGGTGACATAGTATTTTATATTGTGTTCCATGAAGCTGAGTTGAGGTTTCCATAGTTCTGATGTAGCTTTGGTAGAGCCAGCATACCTTTAAATTAATAATCTGAAGACATTTACCATTATGCACACTTATTTTATGTTTGTTTTTTTGACCGAATTTTATGTGTCGAAATGGAATCATCTTATAAAATTACCGACGTATCATATTTATTACAATACAACATCTTTTCATACTGAATTAATTGACCTATACGTCATTGAAATTATATTTTTTAAAAATACCTCTGTACTGACAGCGAGATATTAATTTCAATTGTTTACCACATAACCATATTTTTCACCAATTGTAATGGTAAAGCTAATAAAGTCTGGACTAGAAAATACAATTATTCCCTTAAATTCCATGTTTTTGCTGACTCTACAAACTAAGGAACCATAACTAAGTACTCCCAGATTCGGGATAACTTTTAGATTTCAATGTTGTGCACATAAAATCACAAGGAAGCCCCTTAAAATGCCAACTTCAGTTTACGAGAGGTTCAATATGTTAGTACCTACTTTGTATAGTATAGTGATTTACTATGCTTGGTATCTAGAGTTAAGGCAAACCTAATTGTACACCTACCTCCTTTTACGAGGATTCCAAAATATTCTACTAGTTATGAAAATTATTGATTATCATTCTCCGAAGCTACGAGATGTAATAATGTAATTGGAGTAAACAAAAGAGCGAAATATAACATATTGCACTTGTAAAAAGCAACTGTCCGTGGAATCGAACCCTGTAACTACGCTATCCCGGCGCATGACTATTCCACTCGGCCAACAAAAGAGTAAAACACGTCATGATTCAACACTGAAAAAAGTTCGCGAACTTAGATGTTTATTTTCATGATGAGCGCCCAAATGTTATTGACTTGCCTCTTGACAGTGAATAAGTAAATCAACTAAATGAAAAGCTTAAACAGTTAATTTTAACAAAATTTAAATAAATAACATGAGATCAATGTATCTTTCAAAGTTAATTGGTTCATTAAAAGGGCAGAAATAAGTAATAAATAAATAACGGTTTCTCTTTTGAGAGCGAAATTGCTACTAATCAAGAAATTAATTACATCTTAGACACGAATCTCAGAAAAGAGAGAATGATATCATTTTGATTACTCGTTTAGGGCGTTGCCACACTAAATTCTTTTTATTTACGCACTCATATTGTACTCTTACCTAAATAATATAGTTTTTCTTAAAATGAAAAATGTATATATTTCAGAACCAGTGGGTAACGATTCGATAACTTATAGGTTTATATAATAATAATAAAATTACAATCACGTGGATTTATCCGATGCATCTATTTTATTTTGTTCTTTTAAAATATTTGTTATCGAACTGTCATATCGACATCTGATCAAACTACGACTAAGGCCCAATTTATTCATCGAGAGTAATGGTAAAGTTACGTTACCAGTGGTTGTTTTTTATTTTTGTTACATCAAACAAAATTTTTCAAATTCTAAAGAATACATGTTGATACCTACTCTTAAAAACCTCAAGTGGGTTTATTTCGCAGTAGGCGAGTTCGGGCTTACATGTAATAAAAATTATTTTTTTACGATTGTGTGTTTTACAGAAAAACTAACTTAACCAAATGTCAGAATGGCTATTTTAATGACCATTGGATAAGGATTTTTTCTTCAAAACATTAGAAAATATTAAAATTTAGCCGTAACTTAGGTATCAAATGGTTTTGAATCGCCCTGCTGTTTCGTTAGACTCACATGAAACATTAAAATATTGATAATTATGAAATATATATTACTTATTTCATCAGTAAAAATACTCCAAGTGTGAAACTACCTTAAAACAAATGTCAAGAAAGTAACGACCTTTTTAAAGATTGTGGCAATTATATTTCCATTCACGTCGTACCGAGAACCAAATTCAGGAGCATTTAAATCAATTACGGAAAGTTCAATATGTTATTTATACATCGTATAATGAATGTTACTCGTATGTTTAAAATAAAAACTCAATTATTTGCAAATAAATATAAATATGATTTGTTTGAAATATTTTTTTAAACAAAATACAATGGCAAGCTCATGACGTAATTAGTAACTATATTGTTGTTGAAAACCTACCCTCATAACAACTGACCCCAGGTCGGATAACAGTTCAGGCCGAAATTTGTTCTGCCTTGATAATACTCGAAGTATTTAAATATGTATATTTAAAAAGAGGACGTAGATGTAACATAGCTTATACTAAAGGAAATAAAATAAATTTCATTCAAGTACTATAGATATCAGAAGCACTGTCGTCATTTTACTAAAAAGCGTTTCCAGTTTGCATAAAAACACGCCACTTTACGAATAAAAAATAAAACCCATTTGCAAAATTGAGTTTCGTTCCTGAGCAAACGCGATAAACGACGGAAAGCGATTTTTCCGATCATTTTCTCGCATTTTCGACGCATTCACCCGCTTAATGCGCTTAATGACATAATTAATATGTTTGCCCCAAAAACAGCGGTGTTCATTAAAAGTAAATAAACATAAATAATGTATTGGGTCAGCTTGAATTATGATTCAGTGTTATGTTTTATATTTTTCTGGAAATTAATTTGTGATAGGGTGATTTTAATTTCAGTAAAAAAGTATTTGTTTTATACGATTCAGTTACGTTGAGAGTAACTCAATACTTTTTGTGATCTGAAGGAAGATTTTTTATGTGATCATTTTCAGGAATTGAAATTTCGTGGCCCATTTATGTACCCAAAGTTCACCTAGTAACCTATTTACATGCCAGCGATAGTATTAAGCATGAATAGTAAAAGCAACATTAATAACAAAAATATGTTTACCCATATACACGCAGAGTATAAATAGCAAGATATAGCGCAATATTGTTCTATAGTAGACATCAAACTGATCCCAATATGGGGATAGTATAAGGCGACGGAGCTTGCTAGAGAACCTTATATGGGGATAGTAAGGGTAAAATAGTAACACCAGAACTGCGAGCATGTCTATACCAATAACACGATTACCATTTGGATTTGGCTGCGTGCATCGAATGGTAGTCCCGTATACATTAATTTCATTATGGTAAACTGTAACGACGTCAAAGGAGCCTGCCATCACACCGAAGCGAGCAAATAGGGGGTTCTAATTGTTTTAAATATCTCTTTTGCGTTAGAAGACATCAATAACCGTAACTTAAAGACATAAAGTGTAATACTTAGGAATAATATGAATGAGAATGATAAATTTTGGGCAAACAGATTTTTTGCATTTTAAACAATATAGAACAAAACACATGATCATGAAAATCATGAAATCTGATTTGCAGGAAATATAAGTTTGTTTGTATTAATAGTAAGATAGACCAGGTATAAAATAAATATAATAGCCAAAAAAACTTGGCTATTAGAGTACCTCGTTGACTACGAAAAACATGAATTGTAATCGAAAAAAGCGCTGCTGTGTCTGTGTTAAAGCATTTAAAAAACTCAGACAGACAGTTGCCTCTGCAGATGAAAGCAGCCATATTTTACAAGCAGCCATGTTTTGACACCTTAAACGCTGCAATTTTTCTGAAGTACCTAAAGGTTCCACTAAAAGAGAATACTGTTAACATGATTGTCACTTTCGTACACTCCTATGCAATAAAACGTTTTTAAAAATTACATTCAATCCGATCATCCGACGGTGTAAGAGCCACCTTTAATACATTCAAATCATTCAAATCAATCAAGTTTGAAATCAACAAGCAATTCAAAGAAAACTTATTCCGATCGTGTTCTCTAACGGTGTAAGCGTCAGTCAGGTGAACGGGCGTACTAAGCAAACTGGCTTATCGCTCGGCCGACAGCGCTGGATTTATGCGCTAACTTTATCTTTTCCGCTTGCCTCCGTTCGGTTCGGTGTGACGGCAACTTCGGTTTGCGTTGCGAATAAAAAGAAAGTACTATTTAGAGGTGGGAGAATAAAGAAGTTTTTAGACGAACTATTTAGTAAAGTGCTTTGTAGAGATTCTATCAAATAAAAGGAATAGGTAAAAGCTTTCAGGTTGGTTTTTCGAAATCACAGGCTTGCACCATTATAGATTGTGATTTAGGAAAATTATACGCAGCACATTTGCAAGGTGTGTTATAGAGAAAAAAAATTATATAAAAAGTGATTTAAGATTTTATTGCAGCATTAAATTTTTCTGTGTATCTTATCTTAATCCGTCAAACACCAACGACATTATAAAGGACGCGTATCAATTGATTTTCTATTGCGTCTGTAATCTCGGTGCTATGCTCATTAAACTCTAACTATGTAATGATGATAATGAGATTGTGTCTTGTATTCCTTAACACGTTACGGGACACTACTACAGACACAATAGATGTTTTATCGTTTTCACGTCTGTAGGCGGTCACTGTCCTGGAACGTGTTAATGCTTAAATATAAATAAATCTTCATTTTATGGGAAATCTAAATACTAAACCAAAATATTTGTTTGTGTGTTTCAACTAAATTTTAAAATATTTATTTTAATTTTAGATTTACATTTAAATACATATTCCTCAAACTCCAGAGCGTGTTTTACCACACTATTTATTTGTAACTTTCTCACAAACTAATTGCTTGCAAAACATGTTGGCCACTCCGCCGACCTGCCTGTTTAAACTCTCGTTAAAGTCCCGTTAGCGGTTCAACTTGCCCTGGTTTATTTAGTACGCTGAATATTCTGCCTTAGCCCACTCGGTTGGAAGCTCAAATGTACCTATTTCGAGTTCTAAAGCATTTTTTATATTTTTACATAACTGCCTCGAAAGAGGGTAATGTTTTTGGTTATACTGTTTTGGTTGAGTCAAACTTGGATTACCTAAAACGCCAAACGAAATTTCCCTCTCTTACATTATATTTTTTAACCCCTGACGAATAAAAAACGGGGTGTTATAAGTCAAACGTGTCTGCTTGTGTACTTGTGTAACTGACTACCTTCCATATTTTCTTCTTCTTCTTTTTCATTTAAGAGCTATGCTCTTGTCGGTGGAGTTTTCTCCATTTACCTCTGTTCCGAGCCATCTTCTTGACCTTTTGGTACGACTCGACGTCAAATTTTTCCTTTATTTGGGAATTGGGTCCTATACGCTCTTCTAGGTCTTCCTCTTTTCCTTTTCCCTTCAATCTTTCCCTCTATGACTATATCCATATTTTCTATTGATTCGAAATTTGGTACCGTGCTATTTAAAATATTAAAAACCGAATTTAAATTGAAGCAGGAACCGTACTATTTAGTGGAAAATAGTTTTTTTACTTCATCATACGAGTAATAATGTGTGAAAATTTATGAAAATCTATACCTAGTTAAACTTACAATTTAAAGAAAAAAAACGTCATTTTATATTGTAACGCCGTTAATTTCCGAAATTAAAATAAATGAACAAAAAAGAACTAATCTTAGAAGGTTTTATGCAATTACCAATAAAAATAAATTCTGTTACGACCAATAATAAAGCTGGCTGGTTCCTTGCTCAAAGGATTAGCATAGCTATCCAATGCGGCAACGCAGCCAGCATTATAGCCTCCTTGCCACAAGGAAATGGTTTCGTTTTTGAATAGGTTAGTCTTGTTTTTTATGTTGCATGTCTTAGTTTTAATTTTTTCTTGTTTGTTATTTATAATGTAATCAGTATAACCAATATGTAATTGGAAGATGTAGAGTTTGTACGAATATCATAAGGAATGATGCACTTATGTTTATAAATCACTTTGGTCACTCATATTACTTGCTTACCAACTGACATGGGCCTCATCACTCATGTCAACTTCTATTTTACCACATCCAATTGAATCTAAGCCCTATTCCTTAGAATTAAGGTCCAAATTGGAGTAGAGTAACACGTCTCGATTCTCCAAGGGACAGATTTATTGTTACTGTTTTAGGAAACGGAGCGAAGTAGATCGTAACTCAACGTGATAAAGTCTAGACTAGACATAAATTTAGATTCAAGTTCCGAAGTTTGCGCTGTGACCACAATCGGGGTGAAAGGGGTGGGGTCACTGCTGGTGTTGAGTCCTGCTATAATGGTCTTAGGAGCCTCGTTGCACCGTACTTATTTGAGTAGGTAGTTGTGAATAGTTAAATCTGTAAGTAATTTATGTTTTTTCAAGCGATAATAGCACAATGTGGTTAGAAAAAAATCTCAGTATTTTAGAGTTAACGTTGTTAATGTGTGTATGCATAATGTAGCTAATAATAATCAAGAAATTGTACAACAAACCATGAGAAAAAAAAGTATGAATACTTAATTTCAGAAAAAAAAACGTGATGAGTTTACTTCTACATATTTACTATACCTACCGAGTAGTTAAGTTAGCGGTGGACAAATAGATACATTAGACCCAATGTTTGCTGACGGGCAGAGGTATTAAGCAACTTAAAAACAATATATATGCCCTTTCAATCCGTTTATGGCTGGAGTAATAGCTTTACATTGCAAAAAAAATTGTGGTCGTCGTCAAGTATGTCCCAACATTTTTTTTATTATTTATTTTTAGTATGGGTTTGCTCTTGGCTCCAGACCAAGCCGACCGACCAAGTTTTTTTTTTTTTTATTTAGTATGGGTTTGCTCTTGACTCCAGACCAAGCCAAGTGCGACTAAGACGGAGTCAAAGATGGAACGAGCTCGCCCAGAAGAAGCCTGTTCACTCTAACTTTGAATAGATTCGGATTATAGTCACTAGGAAACACCGACGCGGGCAGCGAGTTCCACTCTTTTGCCGTGCGCATTATAAATAACTGTAATAATTATAATAAGTGTGACTAAGAAGGAGTCGAATATAGAAAGAGCTAGAGATTTAACTTGTCAACGCTACTAAACCTATGTATTTTGTTGAATAAAAAATCCATGATAGATCTTAATCTACTTTATTTCGCACTGATCAAGATACTGAATGATTTTCCGTATACTTTCTAGGTATATTGTAGAGTTTAATCGATGCTCGCACAAGTTTGGCGCAGTGGTTAGCACTCCTCACTACTGAACCAGCGGTCGCGGGTTCGAATCCCGCATGGGGAAAATATTTGTGTGCTAAGCACAAATATTCTTGCCTAAATCATGGATGCTATATATAAATTTGGGTAAAATAGAGGACGCCCCAACTACTTCAAAACCCAAAAAAGAAAATTTCTTACTTGGAAACTAGATTTATATGGTGAGTTTGTCTGGCGCATATTTATATTTTGCTATTTACTACAAAGCAGCAACCTTTAAAAATATGCTCCGACGACGCCATTAACGATAGCGATATGAAAGCAAACAAGGTACCTAATAGTTCTAAAGGTCAAAGTAAGTAAACTCAATATGTTACGGAAATTGGGAAGCTAACTTATTAATGGGTATTTCTTTCTTGAATCTTGGGTTCAGTATGTTTGTTATATATTTAGACGGATCAGGGCATCGACTCTCACGTTAGTTTTTTTCATGTCATAATTAGATTACGAGTTGGACAAGCTTCTCTGCCTGCTCCCTTTGTCCCACTTGCCGAGAATCACCCTCCTGGACATGATCTGCCGGCATCTGGAAGTCCTTAAACAGGCTTCGGACTCAGGTTGGCCGAAGTAAGGATAACATGGCCAGGTGGAGATTTTTGGCAAGCTCCGATGTGGACTGTATTTGCGGTGCAGTGCAAACTATGGCACACTTAACATCGTGCCCGGCGTGCCCCAACACCGGCACGCCAGCGGATCTAATGAAATGCAGTCAATCCGCAATACAAGTGGCTGAATTCCGGGCTGCTACCTTGTGATTTCTCCATTGTGATTCCTCCATATGGGTTTCCATGGACACGCTAAGAATAAGAAGAAGAAGAAGACCGTTTTACCGAAAAAATATATAAAATTTTTGCACGTTAGATGAAATTAAAATATTTAGAAATCGTGGTAAAGCAAAAACTAAATAATACATAGTTGATTTTTGTTTTTATAGTGTTTTGTCACCATGCAAACTTAATAATGTAAATTGAACTTGTAAAAAGCAATCGTGACTCTGTGACAAACGAGGAATTGAACCCCGTGTCGAGTGGTATAGGCATACGCACGGATAGCGTAAGACACGGGGTTTGATTCCTCGTCTGTTACAGAGAAACGGTTACATTTTATAAGTGAAATTTGTATAAAGACTAGCGGCCCGCCAGCGACTTCGTACGCGCGTAATAGTTTTACTCCGTTTGGTTCCCATAGATAGATCGTAGCGAAAATATTTATAAGCCTATACGCATTAAACTACTTCTATAGCCTTCCCTCATAAATTAGCTGTCTAACAATGTAGCTAACATATTTTATAACCGGACCAATAGCTCCTGTTGTTAGCGCGTTCAAACAAACAAACAAAAACATCCAGTTTTTAAATATATACGTAAAAATGCGTGAAGATAAATGTTATATTTTATAAACACACAACACGCAGCCCGGTTTTTAATCTGGACAAACTTACACGGGGATAATATCTTATTATTTTACAACAAAATGACTACGCCTATCGTCAATCGTACATTTCTTTCGAGAGCTAATGAAAAAACCAGGCTATACTCCGTGCGCTTACACAAGAGTTAAAGTTAAGAGTTTGAACTTGAGCTTTGTTTATAGTCATAGCGAATACTCTACTTTCTTGAATTCAAATCGTGAATTCAAAGGGTTAATTCTATGTAGGGAACTACCCCATCATCATCATCATCAATACCCAAAAGCCGTCCACTGCACTGCTAAACATAGGCCCCCACGAAAAGTTTGCAAAAAAAAAAAGATTGGACACCCTTCAACCACAGAAACAGCGTTGAATGTCCACCGACAATATGAACAGACGACCTGTAATCTACACTGTATACAAACCGCTTGATACCTACCCTGTTTAAACACAAAAAAATATTATTTACTGTTTTAAGGAATAAAATCTCTTCTCGAGCATTTTCTCAAGAGCAACATCAATAACAAACATGTGTCAAAACATTAAGTTTTCAGACTTGTCAAATTGTTGTCAAAATAAAATAACAATTATTTTAGTCGTAAGCACTAAAGAGTATTGATATCAACTTCGAAGTAAATCACCCCCAAAATAACTTTGTACCCCTTTTTCACCCCCTTAGGGGTAGAATTTCGAAAAATCCTTTCTTATCGGATCTCTACGTCATACAAAGAACACACCCTCCCAGTTTCAGGTTTCTACAATCAGCGGTTTAGGCTGTGCGTTGATCCATCAGTCAAAAATAGTTGATTGTTAAACTTTTTTTGAATGCGAATTGTCATGGAATATACATTTCGAAAATGATCAAACATTGTATAACACTATATGGTTCATATGGTATTGGTGCAACATGATTTTTGTGGCATAATGTATTGCCTTGCAGTCTTTGAAAATGCTTTAATTTGTCTGATTTTCCGTGTTACATAATCCTGTGAAAATGTTCAATAATTTCACAAAACCGGCTTAAAATATCACAATTAGTCTCAATTTAGAGACGCTTAAATTTTTAAAGGACGCCTAAAATTCCATTAGGAGTCACTCTAAACTGGGCGAGTTTATCGTCACCATTTTTCGCCATTTCACTTTATCTTCGCTTTTTATTTTAATATTCTTGCTTACGATCCGATGCCACAGGGTAAAATACGACATACGACAAAAGACGCAGTATCGGGGGTGCGTTATGTTTGATATAATAACAAAAGCACTAATGATTACTTCAACTAATATACTTGAAATAATTTATAATTCACTTAACGATCAGTTGACATACCTAACGTTTTATAGTCATAATTTGATTTCGCCTGATTTTATTTGTTCTAATCATCATTTTTTAATTTTTTTTTATTTCAAATAATATTTAAGTACTCTAATACAGATATTTATTGTCATTTCAACGTCCCCCAATAGTTTGAAGCGCTGTCGCAATAGATGGATTTTTGGTGCAACAATTCGAGAGATTCACTTTCTGATTTTTCTACACTGTGTCTTTCACTCATTCTTCTCAGTCATTTGTTTGAGTCGGTTCTTCGCTTTTTATTATAGGGATTCGAGTGGCTTTTAATTTTTTTCGAGGCCTCACAAATTGTTCTGGGAGGGTGCTAAGTTCATTAACCTAGTTTTAATTGCATCTTTTGTGCTGAAAACTTGAAGAAAAGATTGCTTTTATCAATCTATTAAAATTGAGAGCTTAGGTTTTTGAGATTTCTTTTAACACTCTTTTGGTGTTTTTGTTTAGATACAATACTATTTGATTGAATGTGGTAAAAAAATTTAAATTACAAATGATAGTTTGCAAATTGTAGTCATCATCATTATTTAAATCGGTCCACAAATAATTAAGATAAGAAGTACCTTACAAATATACAAAATAACAGTTGAAAACCATTGAGAACCTCTTTGTTTTTGAAGTCGGTTAAAATCGTCACAATACTGGTAAGATACGTTTAGCAGAAATATTATTATACTTTACCTGATTGGCGGATCCTCGGTTCTCTTCATTATTACAATACGTTTCGATATAATGTCAAATGGTTTCTATTAGCAACAGTATCCTTTGACAAATCATATCCCCGTTTCTCAAGCACACGACAGTTTCTATCCTGACTGATTTATCAAAGGATATTCAGCCTTTGACTGCGTCGCTGTGCATATTCATGCCATTAGTACACCAACGCATTCGCATGCAGCAGCGATGCGGTTGAACGATATCGAAAAGGATACTAAATTGTACACTAACTAACTTTCACATCAGCATCAAACGATGCAACTATGTGACAGCGAGACAGCATAAAAGTTGAAGTATACCTACCCACTTGGCACGACAGCGGCACCAATCAGGCGTCAACCATACGGAAGCACGTTACGTAAAGGGAACAGTACCTTTACCATGAGTTTAGGCCGGTTTTACTCGCTAGCGATGACGTAACTTTTTCTAAGGAACATTTTAGTTCTGCAAGTGACCGCTATGGGTGCTGTGCAATTTTCCATAGACTTTTTTATTCTTCGGCATGGGATCGGCACCGGATAGCGAACGCCTTGCCTCAGTTCCTGTTTGCTACAACTTATGACAGTTCTTCTTGAGAATGACATCCTGTTTGACATGGTGGGCGTTGACAACCATCGGGAGACACGCTGTTAGCACGTTACAACGCATGCGCTGCTGGTCGAGAGTGGGTCCCGAGTTGATCTCGATCCGAGGTGGATTTACGAAGTTGATAGATGTGCGTTGAAGTTCCATACTTTTCTTTTTTTATTTGAAATGGGTTCGCTCTTGTCTCCAGGCTAGACCAGTGGCATAGACAAAGACGACGATGGAGCAAGCTCACCCAGAAAAAGCCTGTTCAGCCGTTTCTTAGGTATTTTAGTGATATGACTTACTCGAATTTTTTAGGAAGATATTTTTATAAGCGTAAAGTAGACCATAATTATGGCTCCTATAACTAGGCATCGAAGAAACTAAAAGATAATGACAAAATATCCTCATGATTACGATTCGAATATTCAAAGTTCAGTAAACAGGCTTCTTCTGGGCAAGCTCGTTTCATCATCGACTCCGTCTTAGACGCACTTGGCTTGGTTTGGAGTCAAGAGCAAACCCAAACTAAATTGAAAAATAATAATATTAACTATGTTTTATTTTCTTTTCAGATGAGAATACGAGGGCCGGTAAGTCTTTTTGATAATAATTTATTATTTAGAAAGTTAATAAAATTAATAAATGAGTGACGAGAAATTGTAAATACTACAATTATTGATTCATAAATATAAGCTTATAAAAAGTTATAAGTTATAATAAGTTAGTATAGTTTATGAATAAGATACTCAAATAACAATATAACATTATATACTATTCAGTGACTTTCCCACCTATCTATCTATGCCCTAAATATTTAGCCTAAATAAAAATAGGCCTGTATCTATTCTCAAATTCGTCCGAATCCAAACGCACCGAAGCAAAGCGTTGAGCAGAAAAAAAAGCATTAATTCAGAAAGCGAGTCGCCGTGGAAATGCCTCGGAAAGATATAATGAAATCGCCTGCTCTAATCTCACGCTTGTGTTGGGCAGATAATGATGTCGCTGGACCCCTAGTTTGTGGTCCAAGTTATAAATGAGAGCGGAGTAAGGACACACGGGTCATGGGAGCGATGGTAAATAAATCTAGGATCGTTCTGTAAGTTTTATAATCAGCCAACACAAACAAGGATTTTACATTGGTATCACTGCGTCTTCTATGTAGCAAGTTTCAGCGAGGTCTATCTGCCACCCAAACGGCCCTGCCTGCGCCCGGCGCCTCTGCTGACACTGCGAATGCTAATCAGGTGGGATTTTACCGATGACAAGATTTGGTAGCTGCCATCAACATGTCATTATTGGCTGGCCGTCGATATGTGAAAGTCAAACTTTATTTGCAGCCGAGCAGGATTTTACTCCATTTTGCAAAATCCGGCTGAATTCCTCAATACATCGTAAAGTGTCGTTTGGTTGTAAGATTTTTTCATTCTTCTTTCTGAATAAGTTATTGTCGAAAAAAATAGTTTGTCACAAAATAAAAAGATCGTCAATAAATGCTATAAATAAACTTAAATTTACTAACAAACATAGCTTTCCAAAAGAAGATCATACCAATAAAATATTTTTTCCTTCTCACTGACATAAATAACCGCTAATATCTCCTCCCCCGTACCACCACACTCGGTTTTGCGCAAAAGTCGTTTGCGGAGGGATCCTTGTAATATCATTTTGTTGATTATGACCTTTTCTGGTTTTGTTGGCTGACAATAGTGGCCGTTTCGTGGTACAGCCATGATCGACATACTGAGTAATACTGAGTGAGGTTTATAGAGTTTGACCGAAGGGATTTGTTGCTTTGAGAAAGTGGATTTGTTAGGTTTTATGATTTCGATTCTTGTGAGTGAGGTATTGGTTGATTTTTACTTGTTTCTTTAGATATAAGGATGGTTAGAAATGTGGCTATGTTTTGTAATAAAAAATGACAATTAATGAAACCTAGTGGAGGTTATTTAATGTGAACCGAGCGTTTATTTCGTAGACGGCTGCCTCATGCAATCTTCTGCGGTTAATTGCGTCATCAGCAATGTAATGTCGATATGTAAGAGCTCTACATATTTTATTATGTAGGTCCTTTGGTAAACTATAAAAGCTTTTTTATTAAATTGAAAAGTAAATTTTGATAGATGATATCAAACGATACGATGTTTGTTGTGCTAAAAGGTACCTTTTATCTTTTTCAATATTATCAAACAAACAAAAGCGCTACTCTATTTTTCAAATCAATCACTTCAATTAGCGTAGTGGTAACATCAATTTTAGTATCAGCAAAAGCATTTTTATTTAGATAACTACTATATTTTAAGTAAAGTAAAGTTAGCCTGTAAGCATCCCACTGCTGGGCAAAGGCCTTACCTCAAATATGAGGTAGTATGAGCCAAACTCCACCACGCGGGCTCAGTGCGGATTGGCGGAGGGATGTTTGCAAGGCAAGCGACCAACCTTGCTGTCAGATTTTATCAAGCCGCCCATAGGGCCTCTGACTAAGCTTAACGACTAATACCAATCGATATTAGCCGGGACCAACGGCTTAACGTGCCTTCCGAAGCACGGAGATGCTCGTGATATACGTCACTTATATGGTCGGAATGGTCACCCATCCAAACACCGACTGCGCCGTAAGGTGCTTAACTTCGGTATTACTACCAAAGCGCTGCCACCACTGCGCTACGAGCACCTCCATATTTTCATTTAGAGAATTTGTGCCTGAGATTGACTGAATTTGTGCCTGGATTTGGATTTTAAAAAATTCAAGACCTAACTATGTTAATGTGGTAACATAAATCTTGAATTTAAGCTGATTTTTATCTTGAAGCTGGTAATGCTTTTTATATTGTTTAAAAACACACAATAGTCACTTGCCTCGCTAAAGTCTTTTCAGTCGACTTTTATCTTCGCTTTCCGGATAAAGCCTTCGATTGAAAGAAAAACGTCTAAATCTAATTACAAAGCGTCCCACTGCCAATATCTAACGGTAGGGCAAGACCCGGAGTTGGTTCCCGGGAAAAGCATAAATAGAACAAACAGGCTTTAATTTTACAAAAAAGAAGTACGGGTCAAGCATAAGACAACTGCATGTCAATCGGTTTTAGAAATGGATTTTTAGTATATCAGCAATGGTAATAAGATAAATATTATCGTATTAAACTTCTGGGGGGCGCTGCAGTTATACATTTTCTGGTGCGAAAGTCTCGACATAGTTCCCTGTAAGGCCACCAGGTGGCGCTCGAAAAATGCGGAGACTAAATTGGTATTTTCGTTTATTTATTGATTGAGTAGAATGTTTGAATCAAGCTTAAAAAACATATTTTTTTAAAGATTTAATAAAGATTTAGCTACGAAAGTTAAAAGGATATTCCATGCAGCTGAAAATCAGAATATTGAAATTGTCTACGCGAAATATCAAAAATCTTGCTTCAGACTTCCAGCACTGATTTATCTCTGAGATGGTTTTGTTAGTCTGTTTTTGATGCGACTTTCAGTAATAAGATACATAAGTAGATGTTTATCAATGATAATTTGTCTATAGGTTTTATGGTATTAACCCGAATGGGTGCGCTGCAGAATACATTTTTCGATTTAACAAGTATGTAGTCACGAAAACACAAGATTTTCCAGTCACTTTTATTAGGGTGGTATTTTTTTTATAATGACAATAATTTTTATTTTTAGAGAACTGTAATCCTAGGATAACAGTCTAAATTACATCGTCTGTTTTTTTTTTTTATAAAACCATGTATTGTGTATACTGTTACCTCCTGGGCTAAGCCTAGTTGAACTAATGGGCGGCCATTGCCGAGTCGGTGACTGATCGCTGCACTACTGCTTCTGATTAAACGGTTCGAGGGTCAGCGGTATAACCTTATTTCACTGCTGCTATTGGTCTTAGATTGAGTACGACGCTGAAATGGACTGAGAAGAAAACACAGGACCTATACTATTAGCTCTTGTAGCAAGCCAGCTACTGATTAGAGATACATTTGTCATTTCAGCACCTTACCAAATGCCTAATCATTTACTAAAAAGAAAACTTTTTACTGGTAAATAATGCTTTTTGATACACAATCATGTTTTTTATATTATTATTTTTATTATGTCTGTATTGTTGTGTGTCAAATAAATGTCTCTTTCTTTCTTTCTTTCTTTTATACATTCAGTTAACCATATGTACCGTTTGTTTGTGCTTGATTTTTTTATGTTTCTGTACAAAATAATTAATAATAAAGTTGATAGTGCTGACCTCTTGTCGAGGATTAATTATAATGTTCCAAGTAAATTAGCTCGGTTATCCAGATATTTGCCTTTTAAGGCAAATATATTTAGGACTAACCTGGGTCATTTTTCCGCCATTGATAGGATTCAGTCCAATTTCAGTAAACTTTCTCTTTCGTCCGATGTTGATATGTCTTATTCGCTACGTAAATTTAAGTCCTCACTCATGGATTCATTTCAAATTGAGAGGTGGTAAATTGTTTAAAATGGTAAATTGTTTAAAAAATTTCAAGTCATTTTGTTTATTGTTTCTTCAAATTTACTTAAGCTATATTTCTGTTTTCAGCAGTATTGTTGTGAATGTCGTGGCAGCCTATAAGTAAGGCAACACTGTTAAATTGTGTTTAATATTAAGTATGTCAATGTGTGGTGTATGCTTTGTTGGTTGTCCTTAACAAATAAAATAAAAAAAATAAAAAAAATTGTATAAATAAATAAAAACGCTTCTGCTTTAATACTAAGATTAAGTTAGGCGTTAGTAGGTATCTGCCGCCTGAATTATCAGTTATACCTATATTACTAAAACAGCGTTGAATAAGTGGAAAGAAAGGCTTTCGTAACAGATCAGCAAAAAAGTTTACCTGTGGTATTACGATGGTAAAAATTAGGTTTATTGGTGTGAAATAGAGGTAATATACCTTCAATTTCAGACAGCGAAGTGTATTTAAAATTTAAAAACATGGGAGTAATTTTATTAACCTATCAAAGCTGTTATAATAGCACTATCTTTTTAAAGAGAAGCATTTCCACCTATCGCTGTCTTTATAAAAACTCCGTTTTGTTTATTATCAAATCCATCCAAAGCTTTCTTTCGAGCAATTTCGACGACGCATTTGGTGTATTGGTTAGCGCTCCTGACTTTTATGCCGGCCGTCGCGGGTTTGAATCCCGCAAGAGGCAAATGTTAGTGTGATGAGCACTAACATTTGTACCTAAGTCATGGATGTTATATATATTTAAGTATTTATGGGAGACGACGCCCCGTCATAATCGTTGTCTGGTAATTTGTAACACAAGGAAGAAAATTCCTTACCACAGAACCAGAAAATTGGTGTGTTGTCGGGCGCATATTATTATTATTATATTATACTATTATAGCTATACCTATTATTATGAGATCTCATAAATGTCAAAGGACAAACTTTTTATTATTTTATGACAAACGGATTCTATTTTGGAGATAGCAAATAGAACCGTAATGGATAAATATTTGATTAGGATTTGTTTTGTTAGTTTCGTCCAATCGTTGTATTGAACTATATTTAGTCCAATATTGATCTTATAAGCGATTTAGTCATCATCATTAT
The DNA here is from genome assembly GCA_963584085.1 of Pyrausta aurata. Lineage (NCBI taxonomy): Eukaryota > Metazoa > Arthropoda > Insecta > Lepidoptera > Crambidae > Pyrausta > Pyrausta aurata. Next base: position 9,150,509 of record OY757275.1, on the reverse strand, counting down.
AAGGAAAAAAATTCTTTAACGTTTATTTTAATGATTTCAAATGGCTCAATTTAAAAAGCAGTATAGGTATAATTCGGCCTGGATATTTGTTATTTTGTTATAATTGGATATATTGAGTATAATAAGATAATATAATATGAAGATGATAATTAAACCGCCTTCAAAAACTTACTAAGTAGCTTTTTATTAGAAGGCGGTAATTTTTTGAATGTCTTTTTCAATTATTTCGGTACAAACTTAGCTTTTTAGCTACTAAAATGGTAGTTAAGGTTATTTTGGGGTTTATTTGAGGTTTAAGTTTAGTTTGGCTGGAAATCGTCCGTACGTAACCGCTTGATTGGGCCATGATTGTGCGTGTTGCAATTTCATTTTAAACACTTCAGACTTTCCCAGAAGGCTAGCAACTGGTCCATTAATACACTAAGTGCGCCTTCAGATTCACATAATGTATAGGCTTACTATTGTCATTTATGTATGAAATTATCAGCAGCGCGGCTGTCGCACGACCGTCGTGCTGCTAAGTCACGTGTGAAAACGCTCTAATAGTATGCAAGTATAGGTAAACCGTAAAACTTAGACCCTTTACACACTGCGAATTAACGCGCATTTTGGAAACGCGCGATAGCATCGCGACTCACGCAATGAACAGATTTTGGCATCGATGCAGCATCGCGTTTGCATCGATGCAAACGCGCGTTAACATCGTGACTGCATCGATGTTATCAATTTTGTCGTCTTTCCCTCCTAACGTATGTTGTTTATTCCTTTAGGTAAGATTAAGATTGCTAATAATACCAGTTGAAATGTCAGTGGACAGCGCCACGGTGCGGTGCGGCCGCGGGCCGTTAAATGTAGAGGGGTGCGTGAGGGGTGCGGGTGAAATTTGATATTTTTTTACCCTTTACCCGCTCTTTATAAAAATTATATGGAGTACTTAAATTGGGAGAAAAATTAAAATGAGGGCCAAAAAAGTGACGTAAGAAACCTCACAGTTTTGAGATTGACATAATAACAGTACCGAATGTCAAGCCATACATTGCGTTATCATATTGGGACCGTGCGGAGTGTATGGTGGGGGAAAACATAGAGAAAGAAAAAAATCTTCGCTTTAAAAAGAGCGTGCTACTTAGTGAAATTCTATAGGATTTGACAGCGAAACACCTTATGACAGCGAGACCGTTTTCTAAGAAATAATGGATTTAGTGGATACGTCAAGTTTCCGTCGTTGGAATTTTTGAAAAATTATGAATGAATATAATTATAATTTAAGTTTTGTATAACAATTTCAGATGAAATGACTTGTGCTTTCAGCAACTGTGAAGTGCGCCGAGGATACAATCCCGAAAATCATACTTTCCGGCAGTAAATATGAATCATTGATAAAAAATTGAAATCCAAATTTTATAAAATTTGTGAGTGAAATCGACTCCGATGCCAAATTGTACAGTAAATTTAGGACTTCCTTTGTGATTTGCAGCCATATATCAAAGTTTCCAATAGATTAATTCAGGTATTTTCAGTAAAATAAGAAACCGTTTCTTTACACTAGGGCTTGACTAAATGATGACGTCATCAGTATCGATAAATTTTTTGACTGATTTTTTTAGGTAACCGTAATTCTTGCACAGCTTCTTCTCAGCACTGGCCCACACAACTGGCCCGAAGCTGTGCTGTGGTAAGGTCTATGTTGGAACGTGTATAAGTGTTTCTAGAATGTCTTCATACATAAATAAATAAATATGTAATTTAACAAAAATGAGGTTGTCTTGTTTATCAAATAGAAAGTATTATGTAATTAAAAGTGCATTAATTTAATTATTTTTGTTTCAATTTACATGATTTATCGTAACCTCGTCGATAAAACTTGGACCACCATAAGATACACATCACTATTGAACGCACACATGTAAAGTAACTTTTTGGTTACGCTGAAAATCCGCGTTTGTCATTCTATACTATACTACTTTCTATGGGGGAAAAGCAAACGATCACTGCGCATGCCGTGGCAAAAATTTGCAACTAATCGGGGCTACTTGTCAATGTTTGTCGTCAAAGCTATGAAAATGGGTAAATAAATTTTATAATTAACAAATTAGAAACACGGCTGCCGCTATGGAATTTGCACGTTTCGTGTAGAAGGTAATGATTTATATGTATATAGTCGATCTGTCATTCATAAAAATCTTCTGTTATAATTTTTTTTTAAGGCAAATTGCAAAACGGTAGTCGTGATTCTAATTGTTCAAATGAAACGTATTTTATACATTTTTAGAGACGAGAAAGAAAATAGGCTTAGGTATGTGTAGTAGTAGCTGTTTCAATTGTTCGTAAGTAGTAATAGTAGTTGTCTTTCTGTTAAATATTATTATGTTAGGATTTGGAAAACTCATTTGATTCTATTCGAACTTATTCGGTGTATCCGCGCTGCCAGCACCCCACACACAACCTGCTATTGCTTCCCCCCGCGCCCCTGTGCCCTGCAGGCGAGGTCTCGATTTCGCGGTCTACATAAATAATGTTTTTTTTAGGTTCGGAAAGTACTTACGATTAACCTTGTTTTATAAGGTGTAATGGTCACTGATGTTTCTCGAATTATATCGGCTATAATAAAGTAACTATTGCTTTTACTTCGTACTTCTTCTACATTCCTTACGTGTTCGGCTAAAACCAATTTGCTACCTTTTAGCAAAGTTTGGGGCTGGAAATTGATTTTGTGTTTTACACATTCAAAACCAGTTTTTATTACAATATCAATTTTTCTCTTTTACTGCATGTACAAACTGCCTCTAAAATACGATTTATTGACTTTCTTTATTTCATAAATTTGATTTATTTATTATAAAATAACAAACACTTAACAGTCACAATTTGACAGGTGCCCTGAAAGTCGCGTTTGCGATAGGGCGCTACTATCGTGCACGTTCCCAATAATAGCATTGTAATGCATTGTATTGCTCAGTTGCGCTCAAGGAGTAAACCAATAGCTCCTTGAACCCAACAAAAACTGCTACGCTAACACTAACAAAAAAAAATTGTATTGTAATTCGCCCCAAATCACTACAGCCCGTATTGCCCTACAAAAGTAGGCGAATCGATGCAAACATAAATCCAGTAAGTGGTCTTAAATGTAGGGGTACTAATATTTCCCTAGGGAGCCCCGAATAAGCTCCATTACAGACCTTTTTTGTACAGTCAGCTAAAACCATGACTTCATTTTCAGTCTTGTGTGTGTAAGATTAAGGATGATAATCTATTGTCAGTGTGAGCTACGTTAAGACGGTATTATTATCTATCCCTAGGTTGGAATTTTCCTTGGTAAAAATAGGCAGTTCACATTTATGCTTCAAAGTTGGTGTGACACTTTTTTGAACTCAAACGACTATTGAATGCGAAGTCATTTGTTCTTGTTATTTGGCGGAACTTTGCGTTTGGTTTTGATGTAACTCAGGCAATTATGTAAATAAAATTGATTCATGATTTAATAAGTAGAGTCATTGTTACATAGGTGTCAAATAATTTACTGCTTAAAAAAACATTCAATCTTAAAAAGATTTTTTCACAACCTTAACACGTTCCGGGACACTATTCCAGACACAATAGATGTTTTATTGTTTTCACGCCTGTAGGCGTTGACTGTCCCGGAACGTGTTAATCTTCTTTCACTAAATCTATCCGTGTCGTTATGGGTTGGTGTTTTATTTTAAACTCAAATAAAAATTAATATCCATTTCTTGTAAATCATCTTAAGAACTGAATTAAATAATATTGACACATGACAAACCGTCTTTACTTTTAAAAATTCTAAAAACAACAGTAAAAGTTACAGTACAGTACAGGAGTTAATTTGTCACAAACTTATTGTACAAAACTTATAAGAAAATTTTATGTAGGTTCATCTCAAAGATTAATCAATCTCAATCGTTTCTGCCTTACCCAATAGTTGACTGGTAGATAATGCTTTAAGCATCAAGTCTGCCATTTGTACTTTATTTTTTCTGTGCAATAAATAATAAAATATTAATCATTACAGAATAAAAAGTCTAGAGACACAGACACCAAAACAAGATCATCGTCATAATAATTTATCGTCGTTGGAAAACGGAAGTAATTTTCATATTTATAAAACTTTCACGAGTTCCCAGTAACAGCCATCTTATAGTTTCCCTAAAGAAGTTCATTATCGTTCTATTTGAGCTGAAACTTTGTGCTTGTGTGTGGTGAAGTGAGTGTTTTTTTCTGGTTCATTGCACTTATTAATATACTAAACTAAGGAATAATATGATAATGTGCAATATATTCCACTTACGCCAACGCATTCGCATGCAGCAGCGATGCGGTAGAACGGCAACGACAAGGATGCCACTATTACATCTCTAATGACATATTAGGATATTATTATACCAAAGTCACATGCGGCATTCAAATTACATAAAACGCATGCGAATACGGCAGTTGACTAACACGCTACAAATAGGTCATCATCGTCATCATCATTATCAGCCAAAGGACCTTCACTGCTGAACATAGGCCTTCCCCACAGTTTTCCACATCGACCGATCACAAGCGGTATGTATCCAGTGTGATCCTGCGATCTTTACAAGGTCGTCTGTCCATCTTGTCGGTGGACGTCCTACGCTGCGCCTTTGGTCGAAGGGTCTCCAATCTAGAACTTTTCTGCCCCAACGGCCATCAGTTCTTCGCGCTATGCGCCCTGCCCATTGCCACTTGAGCTTACTGATTCTCTAGGCTATGTCTGTTACCTTCGTACTTCTTATTAACTCCTTATTTATTCGATCTCGTAGAGAAATACCGAGCATAGCCCTCTCCATTGCTTGTTGTGTTATCTTGTGCTCGTTGTGCTACAAATATGTGTTGTAATGAAAAACTTATGTCCGAAGCATATAATAGTAATTTTAAGGTGGATTAAAAAATGTATTTGCGTTGAGAAAAATACACAGCACTCAGTGTAAAGCTGTCATAAGCTTATAGAAAAATTAATAAACATCTTTGTATTTTGATTTAAATAGTAAATTATCACAGTCGTCAAAACAAAGCCTTCATTTTCAAATGCAGAATTGTAGCATTCTGTTTAACCCACGGGCCAATTACGAACTTTAAGGACTTTGCCAGTAAAACCTATTGTCATATTTTGTAAACTTTGCCCCCAAAGTAGTTATTAGTTGCTAGCATCTATTATGGCATAACATATCCGGTTCCGAACTGTAAGTTTCTGTGCGCTCGCAAGCTCATCAAAGTTTAAACTGTTCCCCACATGTGCCAGTAAGTGTATAGATAGTTAAATATCGATGAAAACACTTTAGTAGATTACACGCTGAGTTACTGTTGAAGTTAAAGTTAAGTAAAAGTTGGATTTGTGCTTGAGGTACTTGTAGGGCAATGGTGGCTGTGGCAGAGTGCTCTGATAATGGTATCAATTCTTAAAAGATGAAATTAATATGAAACCAAAAATTGCGCACGGGCGGGACTCGAACCAGCATCTTCCTGGCTAACCGGGCCAACTGCTCTTCCAATTGAGCTACCGTGCTGTCGGTCTGACCGCGCAAAATTCTTGGTCTCATGGATACGTCATTGCTTGACGTTAGCGCCATCTACCCGTCTGTTTATGCAACAGCGGGCCAAGTAGTTATTCTTTACAGAATAAATTCAACTTAGAAATGATAACGCATCGCTATTCAATGGTTTTACAATGTTTTTAACACTCACAATGTCATATTCTATTCTACCCTCTAGTTGGTCTCATTGTTGCTAAGTCGGGATCTGATGATGGGATTTCAGATGATGGGATATTGGTGTAAACGAGGAAAAACCTTATGTTTTAAAGGGTCATGCTGTTTTTGTACCAGTATCTTAATGATGATATGTGTCTACAAAACTGTACCTACTATAATTTAAAATAAACATAAAATTTAAATTGTATTTTGAATTTTTTATGTAATTTATTTGATTTAATTATTTTTAACTAACATAGTTTATAAGATCTACTAACAAGCTATGAGTCATTGTTACTTTTAATAAATAAATTATCTATCTATCTATCTATAATTAAATTTCGTTTATTGCCATTAAATTACACAATTTATCATTAAAGACATAATAATTTATCAATAAAGACATAAGCTACTGATAACGCTCTGTCAGTCGCCGAGTACTGGTCCTTAAAAATATAACGCCGTAGTCGACACGAAAAGAAGAAAAAGAAAAATTAAAGACATCTTTAACACGGCTCATTATTTAACATCGACACCACGAACTATGTAAACAAAACACTGGCAGCAAATACCCTGCCGATTCGATATTAGCAGAAATAGCAACAGAAAATCGGATTACTCGGGAACTGAGGGTTTTACGCCATTGAGAGAGTATTGCTCAGACCACCGACGGCGCTAATTAGGGTCAGTGAGAGGATAGTGTCGATAGTTTTGATATATATCGATAGTCATTTTTTTTTCAGCATAATCAAAGGGGTCTTTAGCAATGCATTACCTACCTGTTTCAACATCAAACAATAAGCAACGAATAATTCATATATTGAATGTATTTTTTTTTTAGGTTTTTGATAAGGCTGATAGGAATTTATTAGGACATTGTGAAACAGGCCGTAAGAAGAATATTTTTCTCAGTTTTATTGAACGCTAATTTTTCGCGATTGATTATTTGAGCCCTAAACAAATATGTTAGTGTCAAATCTTACTAACTACTGCGCTGATATGTCACGGAGATTTTCACGATCCTACAGACCTGGGTACGTATTGCGATGCAGTTTTGTCAGTTAAACAGCTCTGCTTTACTGTCAAATTAGCAATTCTTATTGCAATTTATTTCGCATTATATTTATAATATTACCATTATACAATATAAATATTAATATACACACCATTTTGTAGGGTTATTGTAATATTATTATATTGATAATATTCGTTTGCACTAAGTGGGAATTGAACTGCCTCGGAATTGAACGGATTAAGTTGAATCGCAATACTCCCTGATGCAAAATTATTATTCTGAACGTAGGTTTTTAGGGTCCAACAGACCTCATACAATCAAAATATTATCATAATTTTAGCGATTAGTACTATTCAGACAGTACTTGAGATATTTTTCGCGTCAGATTCGTCATATGTACGAGTAATACTAACTCGTAACTGATTACCTATTAGGCCGTAGAGAAAAAAAATGCCAGGCTAATATCGATAAGCTATCAGCCGTACCTTTCGCAGTTCCACTAATTATTGTTCTGGCTAGAATCGGTCTAATTTGACCGATTCATCTAAGGGTTAGTTTCCGTTACAGAACACTACCAAATAATGGGATTGGTAAAAATAAATTGCTAACAAAAATCTTGCATTGCATGCAAACATTTTGATATTTTTTTTATATTTATCTTCCGTCTATGATTCACGAGAGGAGCTCATAGAGCTTTTCTCATAGATGTAGGTAATTAAATTTAAAAAAAAAAACGTATTTTTTCCCCGTGGATAAAAATTAAAAGTTAAGTTAAGTTTAACCTGTAAGCATCCCACTGCTGGGCAAAGGCCTTTCCTCAAATGTGAGGTAGTATGAGCCATACTCCACCGCGCGGGCTCAGTGCGGATTGGCGGAGGGGTGTTTGCAAGGCAAGCGACCAACCTTGCTGTCAGATTTCATCAAGCCGCCCATAGGGCCTCTGACTTAACGACTAATACCAATCGATATTAGCCGGGACCAACTGCTTAACGTGCCTTCCGGAGATGCTCGTGATATACGTCACTTATATGGTCGGAATGGTCACCCATCCAAACACCGACCGCGCCGTAAGTTGCTTAACTTCAGTATCTACTACCAAAGCGCTGCCACCACTGCGCTACGAACGCTACCTACTGAATTTTCATTGAAACAGTCATCCAGTGAATTGCTACTAGTGTATTCATTCTAGATTTCAATGTATGGGCGAAACGGCAAAATTTATAATTTTAGTTTGTTGCTGCTGTGTTATAGCTCCAAGTGAGTACATTATAGAACACAACTCTCCCACCCCCCCAACCCGCCGCTTCACCCCTCCCCCCCTTGATAAAGGTCCCAAATTTCATATTTCCTCTATTTTCAGGAAAACTATACAAGCTAGGACAAAATGGTCAAGGACTAAATTATTTGTCAATAAATTACCTACAAATAAGTATTAACATTCATTTTGATACGAGTTATAGTTTATTAGCTATGGAGCATCAAAGAGTACTAAAAATGATCGCTTAGCAGAAATACAACATTTAACACAAAATAAACAATATAATTTATAAATTTTCACAAGAAATGCGTTTCTGTAGTACATACCTATCTAAAACAAATCAGTATCGTCATTGTTATCTTCTAAGGTTTGACGAAACTACTAAGGCCCCAATGTCTGCATATGGTGGAACAACGGAATGCACCTTTAACACATATTTTTCTGTAGCCATTTTTGCAGCTGCATGATATTGTTTTCAGTATCAACTGTAGAGTTTGATCAAAGTATGCATTTAATGCTGACAAGCTGAAGAAGGTGGTCTTTTCATTAACACCGTATTGTTATTGAGAGTTGGTCAAGAAGTGAAGTTGAAGTACCTAAATGTTTCGTAACACGATTATACTTTTTTAGGTTTGCTTAGCCCCATACTATGCAAGAATATATTTTTCTCTTGCCTTTTTACCTCCTCGCGTTAGGTATCAGGAGTTATTGTATCTTGCAAGTCGATGTTATATGTTATTGAATAGACTGAACCTTTCCTGTGCCTTAGAATGCCGATATTATGTAGTACGTCGAAAAGACATTGTCGTAGTGGTTGGGCAAGACATTGATCTGTTGGTTCTTTTATTGGGACTGACTCCACCACGTAAGAATATATTCTACTACGTCTGCATTCTACAACAAAGGAAAGGTTTAGTCTTTCCTGTTTGGTAAAAATACCTAGTTGAAAGATACAATAAACTTTTAAAATAACCCGGATGCCTCACGCAAGCAGATAGAAGAAGCAGGAGAAAGATATATTCTCGGATAATATCATAGTAGGTACCTAAAAAGTATAAACGATATACGAGAGGTCCACTTTTACAAAAACATTGATCTGAAGAACAATACAGTGGTGATATTATCAAAGTTTCCATCTTCAGGGGCTGCTTGTCAGAATTCAACACATAGGTAAGTACTTTTCATCAAGTTCAATTATGGCGAGCAAATTCATTCAACCCAGAAAACTGAAGCTGGAAAAAATTATTAACTTCGTACCCTAAATACCACATAGGAACCAGCTCCACAGTAGATACTGAAAATAGTATCATGCAGCTGCAAAAAAGGCTACAGAAAAGTATGTGGATGATATGTCAAAGCTGCATTCCGTTGTTCCACCATATGCATACATTGGGGCCTTAGTAGATTCGACAAACCTTTAGAAGATAGCAATGACGATATTGGTTTGTTTTAGATAGGTAAGTACTACAGAAAAGCATTTCTTGTGAAAATTTATAAATTATATTGTTTATTTTGTGTTAAATGTTGTATTTCTGGTAAGCGCACATTTTTAGTACTCTTTGATGCTCCATAGCTAATAAACTATAACTCGTATCAAAATGAATGTTAATACTTATTTGTAGGTAACTTATTGACAAATAATTTAGTCCTTGACCATTTTGTCCTAGCTTGTATAGTTTTCCTGAAAATAGCGGAAATATGAAATTTGGGACCTTTATCGAGGGGGGGAGGGGTGAAGCGGCGGGTTGGGGGGGTGGGAGAGTTGTGTTCTATAATGTACTCACTTAGAGCTATAACACAGCAGCAACAAACTAAAATTATAAATTTTGCCGCCAAAAAATCTAGAATGAATATACTATACAATAACTAATACATTTCAGTTTATGAATCGTCAGTAAACAAAATGGTTTCAAAGAATTTATTGTCACCATCTCATAGTTTGCTATCACAAAATATTTTGCATCCTCAATAAACATACTTTTATTATTATTATAGATATAACATATTTAAGTCGATATACAGACCAAGTACGGAGTAGGGTCTGTATGACAGAACATCCCACTTTATTTGTTATTAGCTCAATATGATTTCATCACGTTCCTGTTTCAAAACTGCTGAGTATGTGCGGTTTCTTTCATGCTGCATTTTAGATGTATCTAGAATTTGGTTCCGTAGCTGAAAGGCAAAAAACGGAACACTTATAGTTTCGTCAAGTCTGTATGTCCGTTCGTTTGTCACAGCTACTTTATTCTGAAACTATTATTATCAGACAGCTAAAACTTTGTAGGTAGGTGTATCTCGTTAACTGCTTTACGATTCTTATACAAAAGGTAAAAAAGAATGACATTTAAGTTTTCACCATTTTTCGTGTATGCGTTTGATAGATCTTTTAAATGATATTGAGATTTCTTAAACCATTTTTCTTAAAGTCTAACCTTTGAGAGATAGAGGTTTCCGAAGCTGTAAAGGGGCGTCCTCTCCCTCGACTTTTAAAATAACAAAGTATTTTTTTAATTACATAATGTAGATCTTCACAAATATTTTCAACGAAAATGTAGTTTGAACAAGATAAGTCGCCTCGTGACCAAGACTGTTGCATCTCAGCCGAAAAATCTAGCAGTGAGTAGCATTTAATTATATTGTGTATTTCGTGTTTAGACTCGTCATGTCTAATTCTCATTCTAAAAATAAAACACAATAGCCAATTAACAAGAAATCAATTACGCCGGTCATAGGGTAAAAGCGCCTATCATTAACACTCTCAATGTCAATTTAATGGATCCATTATGTATTGAACGATCATTGAATGTGTCTGGGCTAGCCATTAAGTGGCTTTTAGTTAGAAGTTAATTTCATAAGTATCAATTAGGTTTCTATATAGAAATATATACTGAATCGTATTATTTTCAGCACTTACCAATTTCAGACTAATGTAATTGTGTTAGCGCGTGATTGGTTATTTGTAAATGATATGACAAACTTATCTTGACTATACGGATCTATTATAATTATAAGGAAAGCAAGAACCAAATGATAAACTAATAGATGAAAGCAAATAACTATTGGAAATGTAGGCACTATTACCAGCGATATAAAAACAGGATTTACGTAACTTCTTCTTCTTCTAAGCGTGTCGATGGAAACTCGCATGGAGGAATCAAAATGGAAAAATTACAACGTAGCAGCCCAGAATTCAGCCACTTGCATTGCGGATCGACTTCAATTAAATCCGCTGGCGTGCAGGTGTTGGGGCACACCGGGCACGTAACTTAAATTCAATCAGTTTCATTGCAATCGATATAAATTTTGAGTAAGGTGCTATGGACCGTAAAAAAAATGTATTATTATAATAATATTTGCGTAAAATTATATCAACTCAACAGTTTCTCCGTCATGTATCAATTCACTTTACCCTAATTATTGGTTTTCAATCTTGTCCACTGATCCTTACTTGAGCAGGCCAATCCCGACGGAGTGGTACAGTCACCAGTACATTAGACTATAAATTTTTTGTTGAAAAATAGCCCTTATTCTAACAGCATAAGATACCGCAGTGATTAGCTTGACGTGCTCTGTCGTCCGTACAATATAAATCATACAAAACCGACAGTCCCAAAGCGATACCCTACTTAATTGATAAATGAGGGTTCTGTATAGCTTTATTGGGTGCAAACAGGTACCTATTGTTTTGAGTATCAATGTATGTTTTGATTTAGGAGATAAAGTTTGGTTAATTGTCCCTTAAGGCCCAGTTGCGTAATTGATAGTTAACTTAACTCATGGTTAAATGTTGTTACGAGAGGTCGAATATTTAGGATTTTGTGTGTTTTGATGCAAAAATACCTTAATAAAATGTTGAAATAGCTATTTTAATGACTATTCGTTAAAAAAAAATCAGTTAGCCTGTAAGCATCCCACTGCTTGCTTGCTGCGGCAAAGGCCTTACCTTAAATGCGAGGCAGTATGAAACATACTCCACTACGCGGGCTCAGTGCGGATTGGCGGAGGGGTGTTTGCAAGGCAAGCGACCAACCTTGCTGTCAGATTTTATCAAGCCGCCCATTAGGGCCTCTGACTAGGCTTAACGAGTAATAACAATCAATATTAGCCGGGACCAACGGCTTAACGTGCCTTCCGATGCACGGCGATGCTCGTGATATACGTCACTTATATGGTTGAAATGGTCACCCATCCAAACACCGACCGCGCCGTAAGTTGCTTAACTTCGGTATTACTACCAAAGTTTTACCACTGCGCTACGAGCACCTCATTATTGACCAAACCATTGGTTATAGTATTTTTAGCTGATTGTAGTGAAGTAATTCATTAATTTAAATATAATTATCTTTATTTAATTATTAATACTTAACTCCCTAGCAATTAAATACAGAGGACCTGAGAAAATTGGGTTCTATTTCTAGTTTATTAGTGGGATCGGCTCATTTTTTGATTATTTCACTTAGCTGGCATTCTTAGTTTCCAATAATATAATTTATAGTTATACATTTTCTCAGTTTTACTGCTCTTGCATAATCACATCTGGATTTAAATCAGCTATAGTCCGTGATGTAAGTTAACTTCGATATTTATACAGTCAAAATTATCTTGTTATCAACATAATGAATAATCGGTTCAAACGAATTATCGATTATGCAATCTCAGCATCTATGACAATGCCCTTTGTAAACAGGTCATCGGTTCGTGAAAGTTTCCTTTTATTTTCTGTTGTCATTTCAGTATTAGAACAACATATTTTATTGACCATGGTGTTTGTTTCTTTTTGGGAAAAATTAACTTCCTTAAATTTTGGCTGTATTATTACAGTCATTTGGGAAAAATTAAAGGTTTTATTTATTGGTTACCTGAAATATTTACCGGTGTATAGCTACACCAAGAATCAAGGAAAACGCGTTTTTGCAGAATTATATTTTGTCGTCTTGTTCATTTATTTCTTCAATGAATGAAAATTGAGTTCGTTATAAAAATCCCATCTTTATATCGAATACGATATCGAACGTAGATCTACGAGTCCTGTGAGGTAGATGCGACCTTTTCTTTAATCACAAACAAACAAAATAAAAGAAGAAGTACGAACAGTCAATCAAATCTTAATAAAAGTCGGCTAAGAAACATAAGAGTGAATTTCAACAGGTCCCTAAAAATCTTCATTCCGTGGTTTTTTTTTATCTTAAGCTTTTTTAAAAAACAAAGTCGCGTTTATTAAAGTACTATATAATGTAAGTATTATTGCTCAATATCTAGCAAATAACTCAAAAAACTAACGAGATATACAAGATTGAAAATTTGGTGCCACAGCGATGAAAACTGCGTGCACGGCGATGAAACAAGCGTCCACGGCAATGAAAGAACTGTGCCACGGGAATGAAGGAATCAATCCACGGCAATGAAAAACCTAATATCTTTACCTAATAAGTAATTTTGATACTTTTATATTATTTGCCAATTTGCCAATGTTGATGATGAATGATGTTTTACTTTACTTTGTAAAAATTATCAGTTGTAAATATATTGTATGGAAGGTTAAAATGGTTTTGTACCGTAAAAAACGTATCTCTCCTCATTTCAAAAAGTTAGAACTATGCTTAGAACCCTATTAAGGTATTACCCGATCAATTCATAAAAAAAATAACGGCCTTCATAAAACTGACTAAATAGCTTAAAATAACGCATTCGTCTTCTTAGAAGAAACAAATTCTTTTGGAGTCGGTGCATGATGTCAAGCTTACGTACACCAACAGTCTACACACATGCACCGACTCCAAAATAATTTGTTTCTTCTAAATATGAGACGAATGCGTTATTTCAAGCTTTTTATTCAGCTTTTTAAGAACGGTTTCATTTTTAAATTATTTTTTATTTCATGATTTTAGTTATTTACTCATATCTCAAACACTACTGGACCGATTTTGATAAAACTTACACTGTACCCTAAGTGAAAATATACTTGATTTAACTAAAATAGAATTATCGCGCTATGACTTCTCGTTTTCGAGAAATCCGTGGACAAACATACAAATATACAAACATACATACACTGACGAAATTTTGCACACGTGTTTGGAAGCCTTAACAGATCAACATACTCAAATTTTATCCAATTCTAACGATATCACATACATACAGGTTGAATTGAATACGTCCTTTTTTTAAGTCGGTAAAAAAAATGTTATGATGACAGTATTCAAATAATAGAGGTATACTTTTTAATTGGTTGGGTAACCTCACTCTTGGCTTAAACAAGCGGCCACAGTCTCAAACAAACGAATTGTCATATTTTTGAGATTTAGAATCGAATCGAAAAAATTACAGTTTAAGAGTTTCTATTATTGACTAAAAATTCTAAAGTATCAAAAATATTTTTCCGCCTTAACGCGCCAGCCTGCCAGTACAGTGGCGGTACCCTTTTGACTCCCGCGCCGCGCCACTCAGTTCCGCATTGGCTAAATAGGTGCGACGACGCATGCCCCTAGTGGTAACTATCATACGCGATAGCCAGATTACTAAAAGTGTAGTTTAAAGTATTTGCATCTTTTCATGTCTCAGTGCACGTACAAGATCGTAGGCGGGGGTTGATTTGTCACATGTTTTTGTACCGCAAAATACAAACTCAAGTAATTTTGAAGGGGAGTGAAAGTGTTGTTTGTAATATTGTGATAGTGCTTAGGCTTAGAATGAAATACACCAATCAACGTAAAACGTAAGTTAACTCAATTACCTACAATATTGAAAATAATAATATTCAGGGTGAAATAATTTTTTGCTACTTGATGAAAAAGTATAGTTTCGATTTAATATTGTGAAATCTGATACACATCGCTCTTGCAGAGGGCTAACTTGAAAAGCTCTGTACTGTCAGTATTCGATACTACCTTTTTTACAGAACCTTATGCCTAATTATACCATGGCGATGAAAACATAAGGCACAGAAATGAAATACTTGGCCTCGGCAATGAAAGTAAATTGTTTTAAAAGGCATGGCAATGAAATTTTTTTCATTGCCATGTCTTTTTTATCATTTCCATAGCAAATTTTTGCCACGGAAACCACGAAAATGAAAGCATGGCAATGAGAATCGAGGCAAAAACGTTAAATAACAAAAAAGCTTTTGTTTGTGCAAAGTAATAATAACTTCACAAATAAACATCATAGCAATAGCATTTTATCGAATGGCTAATCAAGAGGCAAAACTTATTCAAATAGAAGTTATACCTATGCACGGCGATGAAAGAAAAAATGTCCAGTAACGTGAAAATGGAATACTTAAATTTATGGCGCGAAAACGCAGGCACGTGCGGGCGTCCTTCCACGTCGAGCACTTAGGCGGCACTGCTAAGCAACGTTCAGCGGGTAGGGGGCGGGGCACAAGTCGTTAGATAAAACAGTATTCTCTAACTTGTTTAGGACACGGAGATGAAAGGTCGTTCTGGGACAGATGTTTTTTTATTGACAATTCGTTGTCTTATTAATATATTTGAATAAATCTATTCCGTAACAATGCTTTAACTATTCACGTATTTAATAAAAATAGGTTTAAATATAAACAACCAATAGATTTTTATCAGTAAAGTATAATATGCATCAAGGTGTCGTGTGGACAAACATGGCAATGAAAGATTTCGAGGTTTCAAATTTTTTTCTGGAAAACCTATTCATCCAAATAATAAAATACTTAGTGCTTCACAAAGGCTACCATTTCAACTAACTGAAAAAAAATGATTGAACATGATTACTATGTTTTTTAGTACCGA
This sequence comes from Pyrausta aurata, assembly GCA_963584085.1. Taxonomy (NCBI): domain Eukaryota; kingdom Metazoa; phylum Arthropoda; class Insecta; order Lepidoptera; family Crambidae; genus Pyrausta; species Pyrausta aurata. The sequence continues at coordinate 9,134,738 of OY757275.1, read as the reverse complement.
TTTCATCGATGCCACGCAGTTTTTGCTGTTGGGAAATCCACCCATAAATACTTTTTGATAGTATGTCTACACTGACTGCTCAATTGGCCGAAGCGGTACCTAGTAAATTAACGGTACGTTAACCTATTTAAGTATGAGGGAATATGGACCATAATGTCCAAGAGCAGTGGCCAGTGCTGCAGGATTGACATTGCTCTGACGCAACTTCGAACTCTAGCGCGTGCGCGAACAGTCAGAGCGGCCATGATGTCAGATGAACTTGAGATCTAGAGCCAATCAGATGGAATCGCAGATACGTGTTACGTGATCGATGGAGTGTCATTATAGAGTGGTGAATGTGTTCCTCGTAATATTTTGTGTAGCAGTAAACGTTCTGTACTTGATCATACAAGTGTCTCATTTTCCTCGCCCGATAATCTACGCCTCACAGCCCGTTCAGCCATAGAATACCTGACTGTAGAACCTCTGAAGACCTGATAACGGCGCCAGAGCGCCATTCCGGTAGGAGGAGCCGTTATCAGAAGTGGGATTCGAAGGGCTAAGTTTTGAGGAAAATGTCAGTGACAGAACAGACAAATGACTACGCGATTGATATTGCCGAATCTTGGATCTTGCGAATGAAGGAGAATGAAGGAGAAACGGAGGAATTCCAAGTTCGACCATTCCAGATATTGAATACTGAATCCGTTGAAATCCGTGTGTTATGTCTCGACAGATCTGCTTCGATATTTTTTTTTATCCTCAGGATAAACAATAATGAGAGAACTTCTAGATGAGCGTTCCCAGTTCATGACTTTCAGACAAAGGCATCACGATTTGGAGCTTTCAGCCCGCCATTCTGATGTTCACCATCTCTGTACATCTTTGATGTGTTAAGGTGATAGAGAGTACTCAGAAATAAAGTGAATAGCAGAAAGATAGAGAGTGCAGTGCCCATAACATTTATCAAAAGATTGTCAACGATTTTGTGGATGTTTTAAGACACTCAGTTAACGCTAAAATCCTGGAAAAGACTCAGTATAAATTTCAATGGCTATGTTGCGTTATTTGATGATAACCCGTAACTATGAAAAAATGAGAAAACCAGTTCGTGCAAGTTTTATTCGTTTCCAAGCAAACATTAGAATGGATAGCTGCTGTGGAGAGAAATATCGCTGATGGGTTCCCAAATTTTTTTGTACGACACAGTACAACAGGCAGTGAACTTATTATTGGAGACAAAATACTGATGCAGAGACGAATCCAGCTATGCTCCAGCTGTAAACGCCTGCGTTAGACTGCTAGGCTAATATTGTAATGAAACACTATAAATTGAAATAAATATGTAATTTTGAAACTTTGACATGAAATCAATGAAAAAACATAAGAGTAATAAAAATATTTGTGACATCTTGTCAATTAACCAAAAGAAGGTCTTATGTCGTAGACATAAATTGCGCCCGCGCATGAATAAATATAACTTAAGTAATGAAACTTCATTAACACATCAATAAGTAATAAACTTAAATAAACCTTAATTAATCAATAGAATCAGTAGGTAATACAACGATTTTAGTAAAGGCTCTCGAATGTATTTTTTTATCAGCTGTCATTATTTCAATCTGACCTTAGAATCCCTGCCAGGAAACAATCTTACTACACGACCTAATGGCCAGAATTGTGGATGAACAATATTATCCTTTAATAAAACTACTGAACCCACTTTTATGTTTGGTTGGTTATTTTGCCATTTAGTTCTTTTGTTCAAAGAGACTAAATAGTCTTTGGACCATGCCCGCCAAAAATGTTGTCGGAACTGTTCTATGGACCTCCATAATTTCAAACGATTATTTGGAACATTTACTAAGGATGGCTGTGGCAATGAAGTCAAAGGACAGCCTATTAAAAAGTGACCAGGCGTCAATATGCTAAAATCTGTTGGATCATTTGACATAGGACAAAGAGGGCGCGAATTTAAAATAGCTTCTATTTCAATAGTTAAAGTAACTAATTGTTCAAAAGTCAATGTTTTCGCAGCTAATATTTTCTTAAAATGGAACTTAAAAGATTTAACAGATGCCTCCCATAGGCCACCTTGGTGAGCACTATATGCGGGAATGTAATGAAATTGAATACCTTTTTGAGAAGCATATTCAGTAATGGTTCTTTGAAATGTATTATTATTAAGTAAGTGATATAAATCTTTTATTTGTTTATCTGCACCTTTAAATGTTTGAGCATTGTCACAAAAAATATCTGAAGGTAAACCTCTCCGTGAAATGAAACGCTTTAGAGCTGATATAAAGGCGTCACTAGTCATATCAGAAACTACTTCCAAGTGTATTGCCTTTGATGCTAAACAAACGAAAACACAAACATATGCTTTAGAAATTATACTCTTTCTTATAGTAGATTGCTTAACTTCAAATGGTCCACAATAATCAATCCCTACTTTCTCAAAAACTCGTGCTTGTAGAACCCTTTCTTTAGGAAGCGAACCCATAAGCTGTTTGGCAGATTCAGCTTTGTACCTAGTGCAAGTTATACACTTGTGAATAACAGACTTAATTTCTCTCATTGAATTTAAAATATAGAATCGTTGTGAAAGACTACTTGAAATGATCTTAAGTCCACCGTGCAACAAAATTAAATGCTCATTTCTTATTATAAGCCGTGTGACATGACATTTTTTGGGTAATATAATAGGAAATTTCTTTGCAAAAGGAAGATTCGAGTTTTGCAGTCTCCCACCTACTCTCAAAAGTCCTTTATCATCAATAAAAGGATTTAACATTTTAAGATAACAACTATTATTAGTTTTATAATCAATATGTTTTTTGATACATTCAATTTCTTTATGGAAATAGTGATTTTGAACATATCGTATTATAATGTAGGATGTTTTTGTTAGTGTAGCGTAAAAAGGAACGAATGAAGAGAGAGAAAGAGTATATGTGTGTGAGTGAGAGAGAATGAGAGGACAGTTTTTAAGTTATGGCGTCGACCATTGCAATTGTTTTGTGGGTTCTGTAAAGATTTAAAATAAATCAGAAGATATTTCAAAGATCCAGGATTTTTATTCATCGCCCCATCCTATAAATTGGGGGCTCGTCCGGGATTGGATGAAGAACGACGTATTTCGTACGGGGTGGTGAAAAAAAAGACGGCTGCAAAAACGACGACACGGGCGAAAAGACGTCGCGGCGTGGACAAGACGAACTGCAGTAAGACGAAAAGAAAACACCAATCTTTGGATCTACGAAGAAGAAAATGGGTAAAGACGACAGACGGAAAAGCCGGCAAGCAGACTACGCCGACTGCGAAGATGACGCGGCCAGCGCAGCAGCAACGCAAAGAAGTGGTGTGTCCAATATGCTACAGATGACGGCGGAGCTAATACCTTCGTTCAGCGGGCGTGACGACACATATTCCGCCACGCGATGGATCGAAGATGTGGAGAGCAACGCGGAAATATTTGAATGGACACCATTACAGCGGCTTCTCATCGCTAGGAGGTCACTCACCGGCACGGCTCAGTTGTGGCTACGAGCGGAGCGACCACACAAGACCTGGGAGGAGCTAAAGACGGCGCTTCTGAAAGAGTTTCCTGATACAGTGGACATAAAAGCTATACACGAGATGATGAGCAGCAGAAAGAAACGACCGAACGAAACGTGCCAAGACTACATGCTTGTGATGAAAGAGCTTGGTAAGCGAGGCAAAATGGCCGACTACGTCGCGATTAAATACATAGTGGATGGAATTGTGGACGTAGAGACAAATAAAATCATGCTGTACGGTGTTACATCTTATAACGAGTTGAAAGAAAAGTTGAAGATATATGAAACTATAACTAAAAAGATGCAAAGTGCGGTGCAGGTGCAAAAGCGAAACAGTGTGGCTGCAAACAAACACCAGGTGAGCACGAGTAGTAAGCTATGGATGCGGTGCTACGGCTGTGGAGAGAAAGGCCATGCATCAACGGATTGCCCGCATAAAAGCAAAGGTCTGAAATGCTTTAAATGTAACCAATTCGGACATGTTGGAACTGCCTGCGGCGCTTCATCATCGGCGGCACCGGCGGCAACCAATCATCGTCCATCATCGGAAGGATTCGGCAAACCACGACGGAGCTACCAACATCCAAATACGAAGAGCGCGATGTTCGCGTCGCACGTTACTGAAGACGGTGGCGCCCTCAGCGGACATCAGGCGAACGAAAATGAAGACTGCCAACATCACGGCAAGCGAGCGATGTTCACGTCAAAGAATGCCATAGAAGACAGCGCCCCAAGCGGCTACTTTTCGAACGACGACGAAGAAGAAGACGAATCGAAGATGGCGGCGTTTGTTTACAACGACGAGACGTCAATATCACCTATTGATGAGAAAAAGCCGATAAAACTGCTGAAAATCGGAGAACTTCAGCTAAAAGCGTTAGTTGACTCCGGCAGCGACGTTAATATCATTTCAGCGGATGTTTACGACGCGATTGGAAAACCTAAATGTGAAAAAGACGGACTCATTCTTAGCGGCATCGGACAATCAACAGTGCGTTCTATGGGAAAGTGTTGTGTGAATATGTGCGTAGATGAAGAGTATTATCCGGACACTGTATTTCATGTAATAAGCAAAGATTATTTACCCTATGATGTGATAATAGGTCAGGAATTTCTTAACGATGTTACAGTTGTTCTTAAAAAGGGTTGTGTCAAGTTTTATACTAAAGAATGGGAACGATTGGGATGTTATGCAAGTGAAGTATGCTCATCTGAATTTGTTTTAGGTCACATGAAGGATCCAGCACTTAAGGAGGAAGTGGTAAAGTGTGTACAGGGTTATAAGCCGAAGCAGACGAAAGAGGCACCTATGCAACTTCGAATTGTAGTGAAAGACGATATTCCAGTGGCACAACGACCACGACGATTGGCACTGAAGGAGCAGGAGATAGTCGAAAAGCAGATTGCTGAGTGGTTAGAAAAGGACGTCATACGCGTAAGTCACTCTGATTATAGTAGCCCACTGGTGTTAGTAAAGAAAAAAGATAATTCCACTAGAGTCTGTGTTGATTATAGATTGCTGAACAGAAAGATAGTAAAAGATGAGTTTCCATTGCCAGTAATTGAAGATTTGATAGATAAATTAAAAGATGCCAAAGTTTTCAGTGTACTCGATTTGAAAAATGGGTTCTTTCACCTGAAAATATGTGAAGAGTCTATTAAGTATACATCATTTGTCACACACAATGGACAATATGAATTCTTAAGAGCTCCTTTTGGATTAAGCATTAGTCCGAAGTATTTTACAAGATTTATAACCAGCATTTTCAGAGACTTGTTAGCGAAGGGTGAAATTATAATTTTTATTGACGATTTGTTAATTCCAGCTGAAAATGAATTTCAGGCAGTCCAACTACTTAAGAATGTACTTATGATTTCAGAGCAATATGGGTTAGAGATAAATTGGAAGAAAGCAAGATTGATTTCCAGAGAAATAGAGTACTTGGGACATGTCGTGAAAAACGGAGAAGTAAGACCTACTACTGAGAAGATAGACGCAGTGATGAGGTATCCACAACCAACGACGATAAAACAAGTTCACAGTTTTCTTGGCCTGACCTCATACTTCAGAAAATACATAAAAGATTTTGCACTGATTGCCAAACCATTGACTGATTTGCTGAAGAAAGACGCATTGTTTCAGTTTGGAGAAAGGCAAATATTTGCATATGAAAACTTAAAGAGAAAGTTGGGAGAGTCTCCTGTACTTAAGATCTATGACTCTAACTTACCTACAGAGGTACATACAGACGCATCAGCTGTTGCCTATTCAGCTATATTGCTACAGCTTCACGAAGACGGCTGGCACCCAGTATACTATATGAGCAAGAGGACGACTGAAGCAGAATCAAAATACACAAGCTATGAGCTAGAGGCATTAGCAATTATTGAAGGCGTAAAAAAGTTAAGAATTTACCTATATGGAATACACTTTAAAATAGTAACTGACTGTCAAGCCTTTGAACTGACCCTAAAGAAAAAAGACTTGTCACCAAAAGTTGCTCGATGGGTACTATACTTAGATCAGTTTGATTATGAGGTCGAGCACAGAGCTGGAACCAAGATGAAACATGCTGATGCATTAAGCCGACAGCCATGTGCGACAGCTATGGTAAACAGTTTACAAAACCAAATCAAACTGGCTCAACAAAATGATGATAGAGTAAAGGCAGTATGTGAAGTACTCAAATCAAAGTCTTTTTCTGACTATTGGTTGGATAATGGTGTGCTCTACAAAGGAGAACAAAAGAAGTTGGTGATACCCAAATCTTTAGAGAAGGAAATTTTTAAGCAAGTTCACAGCAAGGGTCATTTTTCTATGAAAAAGATGAAGGAGATAATAACACAAGATTACTACATAGAAGATTTAGAAAAGAAACTTCAAGAGTTCGTGGTTTCCTGCATACCATGCCTATTAGCTACGAAGAAAGCTGGCAAGCAAGAAGGATATCTAAATCCGATAGACAAGGAAGGTATTCCATTGCACACACTTCATATAGATCATTTGGGACCATTAACGGACACTAAGAAGTTGTATAACCACATATTGACAATAGTAGATGGTTTTACCAAGTTCACATGGATCTTTCCTACAAAGAGTACGACGAGTAAAGAGACAGTTGAAAAAATGAAGATACACCAACAACATTTTGGTAATCCGGTTAGAATCATCAGTGACAGAGGAACGGCATTCACAGGTGGTGAGTTTCAAGCCTATTGTCAAGAAGAGGGCATACAGCATGTCACCATCACCACGGGCGTTCCAAGGGGAAATGGACAGGTGGAAAGACTGCACCGAACCATTTTGGCTGTATTGACGAAACTCTGCATAGAAAATCCATCTCTATGGTATCGGCAAGTAAGTAGAGTGCAAAGAGCCATCAACAGTACTTATCAGAGGAGTATAGGTACTACTCCATTTCAGCTTATGGTGGGTGTAGAAATGCGAACTAAAGAAGATTTGCATATTGTTGAACTATTAAAACAAGAAGAAGTTGAAGAATATAACGAAAATAGAGAAGAATTACGTGTAAAAGCCAAGTCGCAAATTCAAAAAATACAGGAAGAGAATCGAAAGACTTTCAATGACAAAAGGAAACCAAGTTTACATTACAAAGAAGGAGCTTTAGTGGCCATAAAAAGGACGCAGTTTGGGCCAGGGCTAAAGTTAAAGCCTAAGTACCTAGGGCCATACAGGGTGTCAAAGGTGAAACGCAATGATCGCTATGATGTAGTGAAAGCAGATCCTGCTGCTGAAGGGCCTACTAAAACTTCCAGTTGTGCTGATCAAATGAAGCCGTGGCCAAACGAGGTAATTAATTTACATGGTTTGTGATGAATGAAAGTTAATAATAACTTATAACCCTTTCTAAGCCAACTGTAACATGGTTTGTGTATATTTAAGGATTGTTTTATAAACTTATGTTTTGTTCATGTATTTCACTTATTACATAACAGATATTTCTATGAACTCTTATGTTTTGTTCATAAACTTGGTTATAACTTAATAGATGTTTTTATGAACTGTTACTCTTAAGTTTTGTTCATAATCTTGGCTGTAACTTAATAGATGTTTTTATGAACTGTTACTCTTATGTTTAGTTCATATGTTTTGACTTTAACCTGGTAGTTGTTTTAATGAACTGTTAACTGTACTGTTTTGTTCATTTATTTTGATTGTAACTTAAGATTTGTCTGAGGACAGACAAGGCACAGGACGGCCGAGTGTAGGATGTTTTTGTTAGTGTAGCGTAAAAAGGAACGAATGAAGAGAGAGAAAGAGTATATGTGTGTGAGTGAGAGAGAATGAGAGGACAGTTTTTAAGATATGGCGTCGACCATTGCAATTGTTTTGTGGGTTCTGTAAAGATTTAAAATAAATCAGAAGATATTTCAAAGATCCAGGATTTTTATTCATCGCCCCATCCTATATAATATCGAAAGAGTTTTTAAGTTCTGATACAGAAATTAAATTATTGGTTGAGGGTAACTTTCTGCATTTGTAAATAAATCTCAAAACATAGGACATAACTCGTTGCATTTTGGTTATGCTAGAAAACTTTGTAAAAAATGGCATCATAAAATTATCTAAAGGAACGTTGGAAGTGTGAGACGCTTGTTCAGTAATAAGAAGTGGATATTCTATATCTAATGACTGAAAATTGTAACAACTGTCTTTTAAAAAATCGGGTCCATGCCACCATAAAATATTGTTCTCAATATCTTTGGGATCTCCGCCGCGTGACAAAATGTCTGCAGGATTTAACAAACCTGGAGTAAATTTCCATGTCATACCTTTAGTCAACTTATTGATTTCTTTGACGCGATTGGCCATGTAAGGTGGTAATTTTTCCTCAACCGTATTGATCCATCCCAAAGATATCTTCGAATCACAAAATAGGAATACCCTAGTTACATTTGAAAGAACTGATAATACTTTCGATGTAAGCTTAGATAAAAGCAACGCACCATTGAGTTCAAGTTTTGGTATAGTCAATTTAGAATCTAAGCCAACAATTCGAGATTTGGCGCATAGTAAATTGATATAAAAATTATTGTCAATGGTTCGTACTTTTAAATATAAACAACAGCCGTATGCGTCAGACGATGCATCACAAAATCCGAGCAATTCGACTTCATCTGCCTCATATAAATGTAAATCTCGTGGAATTACTAGTTTACTCATATTGGAAATTGAGGCATGAAATGTCTCCCAGATGATTTGAAGATCAGAAGGTAGTGGCGTATCCCACTCGAGATTGTTTTTCCAAAGTAATTGTAAAATCATTTTAGCTTTGACAACTACAGGGCCAACGTAACCCATTGGATCAAAAAATTTACTCACTGAACTTAGAACAGTTCGCTTTGTAGGAATATTAGGGGCAGATACAACTTTGCCACTGAATTCAAAAACATCTTTTTTAATATCAAATGTAAGACCCAAAGTCTTAACTGTTATGTCTTGATCAAGATCCTTTTGTTGAAAACCGTATTTCTCTTTTGGAATATCTTGTAAAATTGACATGTCATTAGAACACCATTTATGAGGATCAAAACCACCAAGTTTAAGCAAGTCAAACAGCTCTTGTTTCAAATCAATAGCACCCTGATATGAGCTGTGACCGCATAAAACGTCATCGACATATGAACTTGTCAAAATGGCTTCGCTTGCTAATTTGTATTGATCTTTATATCTGTTTGCTAATTCAACTAAACAACGAGTTGCTAAAAATGCTGAACTAGTCAGGCCATATGTTATAGTTTGTAATTGCAAGCATTGTAAAGGTTTGCTTATATCCTCACGCCATAAAATATTTTGTAAAACACGATCATCTGCATGTATTAAAATTTGCCTATACATGTGTCTAATGTCACACATAAGAACGTATTTGTGAGTTCGAAAACGCAATAAAATATCAAATAAAGGTTTTTGAACTACTGGTCCATTGCAAAGGATGTCATTCAAAGCTGGACATTTACTTGACTTAGCGCTACCATCGAACACTACTCTTAACTTCGTCGTTAATCTTTCAGGGCGAAGTACACCGTGATGAGGGAGAAAATAGAGCGGTCGATCTTCCGGCAAACAATTATCCATATCAATTATCTTAGCATGTCCTAATGCTAGATATTCATTAATAAAATCAGTATACAAGGAATGATATAATGGATCTTTATCAAACTTTTTTTCTAAATTGTAAAATCGTTGTAAAGAAATCAAAAATGAGTCAGATAAATCGTACTCATCTAAATTACATTTTCGCGGCATTCGAACCTCAAATCTGTTATTTTGTAATGTAACTGATTCTTTGAAAATCATTTCACTGTAATCGTGTTCAGGCAGAGACTCGACAAAAGTTTCCGGTATCTTTTCTGTTTCCCACAGTTTTTTAACATAAAAATCTTGATCAATAAGACTGTCTTTTATATGCATTGAAACGGATAAATTATTGGAAGGTTGTACGTTACCAGAGACAATGTAGCCGAAATGGGTATTGAACAAAATCGGATCTCTAGGACCGCCTTCTACCTTTCCGTCCTTCAAAACTCTGAAGAAGACATCGGCAGCCAGAAGAAGTGAAATCTCGCCTGAAACATTAAAATCATTATCAGCAAGTTTGACAAAACTTGGAATTGTAAAGTTTGATATATCAAAACTACATTGTGGCAAGCTAATTGTAATCTTGTCTACAATGGAACATGTAACGTCAATATCAAAGTTTTCTGTAAGTGAATTTAAATGTAAATTAATGCCTTTGCTTACTTTCTTGGCATTTTCTCCTAATGTGACTATATTTTTATGCAATTCGAACGTTTTACTACCTAGCTTTGATGCTAAAGATGTTGTACAAAAGGAAGTTTGACTTCCTGAGTCAAGTAAAGCTCGCACAATGTACTTGTTGTTATGAACATCTGTAATTAAAACTTTGACAGTAGGCAACAGTACATTGTGTTCACTTGGTTTTACAGCATGAAAAACCTGATTAGATGTACTCTCCTTTTCTATGTGTATCAAAGTGTTGTGTTGTTGATTGCACACACTGCATTTAAAGTTATATCTACATTGTTTGTCATGTTGAGTCAAGCAGATCTTACAAAGCCCCTTATCAATTGTAAATTCATGCCTTTTCTGTGGCGTCATTAATATAAAATTTGGGCACTTGTATAATTTATGTTCTTTTGAGCATATGATGCAAATGTTTACTTTCTTTGTTTCACTTGCAATATTTACGATTTTGCCCTTTGTGAAGCTTGTTGAAGGGCTTGCTTCCAATGAACTTGCTCTTTTGTCGATAAAATCAAGCAAAGCTGTTATGTCCGGAAGTTCATTGATTCGCTCTGAGTGATATAGTCGTAGAGAAAGTGTATCTAACTTTCTGCTTATAATGCAAAATAAAATAGAGTCCCAGTGATTTATTGGCTGATTCAAGTTCTGTAAGGCCATTATCTGCTGTCGTACTTTAACTGAAAGTGCTCTTAGTTCTACAGCAGAACCGCGATGTAAAACTGGTAAGTCCAAAATAGTATTAATATGCTTCGTTATCAAAATAGAAGGGTTATCGTACCTTTTTTTAAGTAACTGTAACGCAGAAATATAAGATTCATTCGTAAGAGGTAAGTTACTTATTATTTCCAGTGGCTCTCCTTTAAGATATTGTTTCAAATAATATAGTTTCTGGACGTTAGATAAATTTTTGTCATTATGAATCATAGAATCGAATAAATCTTTAAAAGAACTGTATTCCTCCAACTTTCCATCGAAAGTAGATATCTCAATTCTTGGAAGTTTTAAATACTGAGAGGCCGTAGATGTATGCGTAGAATTTTCGTGAATAGATCTTCCGCATTGTTTTGTAAATTTTTCAATTTTTGTAAGTAAGTCATAGTACCTTGTATCGAATTGGTCGCTTTCATCGTCATCGTCATTAATGCAAAGTATCTTATGTTGAATTTCCTGAAATTTTGTGTAAATGTTTTCCAATGTTTGCTTACGTATTCCGAGCCCGACGACGTCGAAATCTATATCGCTGTCAAGATACTTTTCGATATTCGTAAGGGCTCTTTTTTGTTGGCCTCTAGCCACTCGCAATGATTTGAGCTGACCACTTATTTCCTTCATTGTACTGCTGCTGGAGGCATCGTCGCTCATAGTCGACTCATCCATTTTGTAACACTAATTTGTTTTTCTTCCGTGTAATTTTTGCTCAGGTTTCGGCACCAATTTATGTAAACGCCTGCGTTAGACTGCTAGGCTAATATTGTAATGAAACACTATAAATTGAAATAAATATGTAATTTTGAAACTTTGACATGAAATCAATGAAAAAACATAAGAGTAATAAAAATATTTGTGACATCTTGTCAATTAACCAAAAGAAGGTCTTATGTCGTAGACACCAGCAATATTCCCGTCAGTATGTTGATGTTAACATTGCGTGTTACATATTTTCGTTTAATTTCATTGAAAAGCAATCACAAAATCGTTACCAAATTACCAAACAATCCAGTTGTCACAGTTTGACAAATCTCAAGTCCAAAATAGCTTGTGGTCACTAGGGGCGCTGTCATCGCGCACACAGCACTCAGCCAATCACAGAGAGCTTATAGATGACGTGCAAGAATACGAGTGACCCGATGTTTTGCGAGCAGTGACATCTTCTCAATACCATTTTCCCGAGCCGTGACGTTTTATACCCGATATTATCCGAACAGCGAGTGACATCTACCCGTTGCTTCCCGAGCAGTGACAACGTCTCCGAACAGTTGACATCTCTACCCGATCTTTCGCGAGAAATGACGTTTATGCACGAGACCAAGAGGAAATATTTGAGACGTCGATCTGACAGAAATAATGGTGTCACTAAAATGACGTTGAAAATTCATGAGAAAATAGGAAATTATTTCAGTTCGGATGCCATTAAAAAAGAAGAAGAAGAAGAAATTATTTCAAAACAATAATCTCACAGCCACAACTTTATACAACTTTTGCCATCTACTTTCGAGAAGTGACAATAACAAAAAGCCCAATACATTATGGTTGAGGAACTGGGTACCAATGAACTGCCTAACACCGTTCTTGATGGCGATATACGACAGGAGGACAATTTGCTAGCTTGGTCATGTCTATCTGATGAGTCGGAGAGATATCCATGTGAGATAATAATGGACAAATTGCTGACAAAAAAACCCTTACACAGAATGGAGTACTAAGTTATAGCAAGAGATGTTGTGCAACTATAGGACTCCTAAGTGACCGACTATGGGACCGCACAGACGAGACACCTCTCAGATCACCTTGATAGCGCAACAAATATTTATTATGATGATGCAGTGGCCAATTAAGATGATGATGACAGTTGTATCCAAGAGAGTTCACTTAGCTTATTGTCTTAAATACGTTTAAAATTCGCAAGATGATAGTAAGCATCGAAGAAAAGTTGGTACCTACTTATTGTAGAAATGTGCAAGTTGATGGTAAATATGACTACTACAGATTTTGATGGAAACTAAAATACGAGTGACTGAATCAGCCGTAAGCATGATTTATATGATAAGACACTAGGCAGCAAATAACATATATTGTGAAGAAACAAACAGATGTTAAGTTGAACCTACTTTTGTAAAACAAAGAGCGATTGATTATTGCAAACTATATGATAACTTTGAAGGGAGACAACAGACACAACAGTAAGCTTACCGGCAGCAAGTTCAACAGTCAGTTCAGCCGCTTCTATCTTCTGAATTAATAACAAACAAACAAGACCTGGCAAAACAACCACCAACCAGTCTAGCAACAGTTGTAATGTAACCTCTCGTAAAAAACTGATAATTTGTGACGATGTATGTGAAGCAGATGCAAAGAGGTGAAAATATAAAGACCAAATACGATTGGTGAACTTTTTACAAATGTAACTACACGAGAATTGGCACCCTGATGTCACTTGACTTGCTTCGTGTGTTGACGTTCGGATAGACATCTTATTTCATCGTGTCCAGTCGAACACGTGCGTGCGTGCGACGCACAGTACAGAAAACATATAGATATGCAGCAGCCCAGCAGCCAGACATGCAGCGTCCTAGAGTTCAATGTGTGCGAACGACAAGCTGAGAGGAGCAGACTTCATATAATCCGGTGAGCTCGTTTCTTTGTTGTGAATTGATGGTATGAGCAGGTTACGCTTAGTTAGTTTGAGATTTACTTGAAAGTTTTCGATTAGAGTACAGTCAGTGAGTAGTAACTATGTATAGAGAAGCTGTGGGATACGAAAAGTGTATCGCAGAAGCGACGGCAAGATTGACGTTTTCCCTTGAAATTTAAATTTTGAATCTGTACTATGGGTTGATGACTGTGTCCTTGACGTGTTGTTGTCCGTACTTTAATTTTCACGCTAGTAAAATAAAAAATAAAACTACTTTATGAATACGGGGATAGATCTGTTAGTTTTGTTTTTAATATAATGAATTGATAAATTCTAGGCACAATATGTAAAAAATTGTATGGGTACGTTTGGCTGGTGATGTTTGTCTATTTTGTCAAAAGAAGTCTATATTTTTTTTTTCACCGACTTAAAAAAAGGGTTATCAATTCGACCTGGGCTTCAATTTCGCTAATTGAGTCGTCCGTCACTGAGTTGTGCATCAGTTGTACTACGAGAGTACAATTAATATACTTCGCTATTCTGACAGCGGCGTGTCACCATTCAATGCTGCTAACTTTAAGCACACGATGTGTTACAATAGCACTACTGAATGACTACTACTGTAATCTAACAGCAGATGCCGAAAATACGTGAATCAGGGCCCTGTATGTGTATGATATCGTTGGAATTTGTTTGTATGCCTGTCTGTCTGTTCGAGTAAAACTGAGAAACGAACCTATAATTTCTTTGGTTGACTAGAAGAGATCGCTTCGGGCGATACAACCTCCTAAATATAACTTTTCATGTTAACAAATTAGTGGCTAACCTACTCACGCGATGTGCATCCAAAGAGGTATTTATCTGTCAATCTCAACGTACTAGTTTGTGAATACCTAACATGTGGGTTTATAATGTTATAGTATCGAATAGATAGTATATAAAATAGTAATGAGCTGCAGAATTTTATGAATGGGATCATACGGACGAACTGCGATTTTAGAGAACGTGTTTATTTTAATATGATGTGCTTTTTTATTGGTATTATGTTATTATGTGCTGTTCTCAAGAACAACGATGACTTAAGGAGTAACTCTGTTACTATTGTCAATAATGAGGATTTTGTCGAGACCGCGATGGATGAACCAATACAGAGAGTGCCACTTATTGGATGATGTTAATAGAAATAGCGCTTTATAAAGGGGTGGGCTTTGGCTTGTACTGGTCAACGTACTGAAGTCTTAGCTACAAATTGAGGAAAGAAGTAAGTGGCTGATTGATTGAGGACTGGCTTATGTTAGTCGAATGGCTTGTGTAATGTTGGTGTCCCTGGTGGAACTGGCTTATGTTAGTCGAATGACTTGTGTAATGTCGGTGTCCCTGGTGGAACTAGCTTATGTTGGTCAAATGGCTTGTGTAATGTCAATGCCTTAGTCATATCGCCGGGGTCTACGGGAGAATTGACTTGACTCAATACTGTGTTGCCTGTGAGAGGCGATGTGGCTTGTGTTGGCCGGTGTTGCCTGTGGAAGGCGATGTTGCCTGTGGAAGGCGATGTTGCCTGTGACGTCCGGTGTAGCCTGTGACGGCTGATGTTGCCTGTGAGAGGCAGTGGTGTCTATGAGATGTAGTTGTTCCTATGACACGCAGTGGTGTTTAAGAAGGGCTGTGGTGCCCCTGTAAGAGTCGACGGTGGTGGCCTATATAAGAGGCGGTGACAACAACTATGAGACTTATGGTAGCTAATAACGGCGCTGATGCGCTGGTCATTACTACGAGATATGGTGCGTGACTGATCAATCCGATCACCCAACAATCGGGGGACTGTGGGAAGTGTATGATGTACATGGTGACGTGCTAGTTTCGACAATTTCCCGAATTATGTTGTATACTATTTACGTCATCACATAATAAAGTTGAAATGTCATATTATGTCAGGGATGGACGAGCGGCATGAAGGGTTGTCTACCACTTATTTTACTTTTTCAGATTGACTTGAAGTGGAAGGCTATTTCACGGGAACGAGAGTCGCACGAGGACGTGCGAATTGTCAGTATGGCCGTGAGGGAATATGGACCATAATGTCCAAGAGCAGTGGCCAGTGCTGCAGGATTGACATTGCTCTGACGCAACTTCGAACTCTAGCGCGTGCGCGAACAGTCAGAGCGGCCATGATGTCAGATGAACTTGAGATCTAGAGCCAATCAGATGGAATCGCAGATACGTGTCACGTGATCGATGGAGTGTCATTATAGAGTGGTGAATGTGTTCCTCGTAATATTTTGTGTAGCAGTAAACGTTCTGTACTTGATCATACAAGTGTCTCATTTTCCTCGCCCGATAATCTACGCCTCACAGCCCGTTCAGCCATAGAATACCTGACTGTAGAACCTCTGAAGACCTGATAACGGCGCCAGAGCGCCATTCCGGTAGGAGGAGCCGTTAAGTATATATTTTGTTTCAAAATAAAAAAAAAACTTTCCAAAGCTTCGAATTTTCAAGCTTTTAAAAAAAAAATATGCCTTGAAATATAACCAAGCCAAGCTCAACGAAGTACTCGTGCGTCGCTTTATAATTGTCAATTTGGACGCGTTTTTATTTTCCCCACGCCCTCCGAGCCAACAAATCAATCAGAGTTTCGCAAAAATAACACGTGTATACGTTTTGAGGTCATAAATTTTACGGCACAGGATGAACCAAACAGGTTGTATTAAGATGGATGGTTTTGTGAAAACAAATACATGTTTGAAGAGTGACTAACTCTAACTATTGGTATATAAGGTCACTTCGTTTTAAGTGATTCAGCACAATAAATTAATCATTTTTTGTAGAAAACACTTTGGGTTTTTATCTGCTAGTTTTTGAGAAAATTTGAGAGTAGGTAAGATTATAAATTTGTTTTTTTTTTAAAATTAAGGCTAAGATTAGAGAAAAAGAAGGTTTGGGCATTGAATTGAGAGAGGCAAAGCCGATGACATAGATAAATTTTTAAATTGTCAGGGTGCTGTTTTAAAAAATGATATTGTCTATGTTAAAGAAAATAATAAAAATTAAAATCCTAATTTTCCAAAAACTAATGATAATGTCCTGTTTCTATGCTGTATACAAAGCCACTGTTAAAATAT
Source organism: Pyrausta aurata (assembly GCA_963584085.1). NCBI lineage: Eukaryota > Metazoa > Arthropoda > Insecta > Lepidoptera > Crambidae > Pyrausta > Pyrausta aurata. Next base: position 9,117,938 of record OY757275.1, on the reverse strand, counting down.
GATCACTTAAAATGATTTGACCTTTTATAATACATAGAACCCATTCAAATGTTATACGGCCTAACCTCAAGTAAAAGTTTCTGCCTACAACACATAGCATAGCATGACCGTGCTAAAAACGTTTCAGGCTTTTTTTTTATTGAAAACTCTGACACCTTACCCATTTGACCGTTCCATCGCCGAGACAGAACACTGTAGTGTTCAGTGGGCAATGTAGAGCGTATCTCGTTGCTTTTCGTGTCTGATACGCTCCTAGCATGGTCATGGTATGATTCGGTGTAGTGAACCCAGACCTTTAATATAGGTAAATAAGGTTTAAAATTGTAGAATTCTGTTTCTTGCTGCTAAAATTATCCATGTTTAATTTATTTGATAGTTGCATTAGGTTTCGTATGTCATATTCGGAGTGGCGACGAATCCAACAAAGTAATAATGATGAAAATCGTTTTATCTTTTTTCGAGTTATTCCAGTGGTGTGTTTTATGTAGTAACAATTTTTTATCATAACCTTTTCAAATACTGTAATTATTCTGGATTGGCAGGGGTTATCAATCAAGTAGGTGACACATTCTCAAATTATATTAAACGCCAAGACATGGTTATTAATGTTTGATTTTATATGTTATATTAAAATATCGTGTCATAATGTAGAAATTGATATATTAATTCACGTGCGGAAAATATTAAATCACAAAGAAGTAAGAGTCGGCCAAGACGATAGTAGCATTTAATAAATAGTTGCTAACCTGGAAAGTGTTCAAAAATACTCTTTTGTATGCTACATAACAGTTTAGGGAAGTAAGCCGAAGCTACAAGCCAACTGCATCTTCGCGTGGTGCGTTCTGTTTAAACAGACGAAACTCTGCCAACCGGCCGATTGGCGGGATAGCCATTCAACAAAAGGCGCAGCTAAATGTTGAGCTGTGCTCTGCCTAACCTAACCTAACCTATCTTGGCAGGCGGCTGCTAAGCTTGGCGAAAATTGGCAAAAACCCCCAAATACCATGGTAGAACATCACAGGATCACACTGGATGCAGACCTCTTGCGATTGGTCGCTGTGGAAAACCGTGGGCGAGGCCTATGTTCAGCAGTGGACGTAAGGACGTATCAGCCAAAATCAAAATCGTGGCTGATACTGATGATGATGGTCGTTCATAATATGCATTGTCAATCATTAATTAGTTTAGGTATCTACGAACTATGTAGACTAATGATGATATCTAAATTGTATGATCATTATCATAGCAAAATGATAAAGAACGTTAGGTTTCAAATAAAGTACGTACTTACATGCATTAACATTATTTAGGCAATTTAATCGTATGTTAACAGCATTTTTTACGATTCAATTTCACGCTTATATACACTTTTAACGATTAATATTAACATATTTTTAGTATGTTCAGTAATGTTTAAAACGGTGGTGGTTTTTTTAGTTTCATTTTCATGTAAGCTATTTACTACACTTATTTTGTATATCATTATGTAGATAAACTATTTATGAAATCAGTATTACACCTGATGGTGCGTGTAAAGTGACCTTAGTTTGGTCATGTCTGACAATGAAGTAAAACTATCTTCTTGAAGGCATACTTCTGCCAGCGAATAAGTTTTTTAGCCATATCAAACAAGGGTTGTGTAGAAGGTTGTCTATTATTAGTATACTTATAAGAAAGTCGTGTTTGTAACATCACTTATAACTCGGGAACAGGTGAACTGATTTTCATAATTTCCACTCGGCAGATGGTGAAACGTAGTTTGCTAGTTACAAAAATAAGGGTTCTCTAACGGCCGTTCCCCATATGCACACTATAGTCATCGGTAGATAGCTATCCTCTACCGGAGATAGGATTTCCTCAATTAGAGATAGAATTTCATACTGCCAGAAGTTTTATAGGGACACAAAACTAAAGGTAGATAACCATTTCTATCTCTAGTAGGGCAACGCCACAAATAGAATGGATATAGTAAATGGCCGTAAGTGGTTTTGTACTCTGTTAATGATTCTGCTTCAGTGATGCACCGCCTTGAAGAATTAAGGTTAAAGCACATTTATCCACTCGTAATAAGATAAGCACCAACCAGGCGTTAACCATGCGGAAGCACGTTACGTCAAGGCATCAGTAACGCCTCGACATGGGATCGACACCGGATATCGATCATCTCGCCTCGGATCGGATTTGTTACAGCTCATGACAGCTTGACAGCAATCTTGTGAATGACAGGCCGTTTGATAGGGTGGGCGGATAGTTGACAACCATCGGTCTACCCACCGTAAGCGCGTCAGGCCTCGTCCTGGACGCCAGCGGGCGAAGCGGGCGGCGAGCGTTGAGCTGTATTACCGCCCATACCGCCCGCTCCGCCCGCTGGCGTCCAGGACGAGGCCTTACAACGCTTGCGCCGCTGGTGAGAGTGGGTTGCGAGTTGATTTCGATCCGAGGTGGTGACGCTACGAAGTTGATGGATGTGCGATGAAGTACGGAGTTTCATACAAAGAATACTGAGTACCTCGACTTGGTATGGTGTAGATTAATACTTGAACCTTAAGATTTACACACATTACACACACCCTGTCAAGGTATTACAATAGATCTTCTAATCTTTTTCTTTGCTGTGTTTCTATAGTAATATGGCACAACGCCGAAGCGCGTTATGCAAGGTACACCACGATACGTATGAGACGTAAGATTCTCGCTATGCAAAGAGAGTTGTACCGGGATTCCAGAGCAAAAGTTGAGGCCATAGTTCCTTTAAGAAAATCTTATAACCAGTAAGTTCTAGCTTGATATAAATGTGAAAGTATGTCTGGTGGTATGTTACCTCTACACACTTTCACTACTCAAATACCGAAAAAGGAAAAGGATACTTTTTATTTGACGACCGATTTGGCGCAGTGGTTAAGAAATTGGCTACTGCGCCAGAGGTCGCGGGTTCGATCCCCGCACATTACAAACATTTGTGTGCATGAACATGTCTGTTTGTAGTGGTCTGGGTGTTTTCTATGTATAATATGTATGTATTTACAAAAAAAAAAGTATTTAAGTATGTTTATAACCGTTGTCTGGTTACCATAGTACAAGCTTTGCTTAGTTTGGGACCAGATGGCGCTGTGTGAAATGTCCAAGGATATTTATTTATTTATTATTATTTATCCCTGAATTAATCCTTAAAGAGGGTGAAAGTTTGAGTGGGATACCCCATGGCGAGTGAAAATAATAAAAAAGTATACTACTAATACAAATGCGATTGTATGTTTGTCTACACTTATTCATGCTTCGCTAAACTGGTTTTGATGCAAAGGACATAGGATTGTTATTTTTAGACATAGCGGAGGCAAAGCACAGGATATTGCTAGTAGGTAAACTGAATATTGATTTGAATAATACAGAAATAGTATCTAAGATCCACAGTAATAGTCCCCCTAGGCGATTTCTACTACGGTGGCTAGTCACAACGACTAACCGTCTGCGCGGGACATATTATAGTGCACAAGTGTGTGTGCAAACACAGGTGCACTCTCTATTTCTATATCTATTACGACAGGAATCTGACACGACCAGAGAGAGATCAGGCGCAGGACCAACGGCTTAACGTGCTTTCCGAGGCACGGGGGTGAAACACTGCCAACTTCCAAACTCCGGGCTTCCCTGAGAATTTCTGAACAGAAAAACCCAGATACATATTTTTGGCCCGACCCGGGAATCAAACCCGGACCTCTAGCGCAGTCATCGCTTTAAAATGCGACCCTCTTACCGCTGCGCCACCGTGCCTCGGTGATTACGATCTATAGTATAATACAATCAGAAAGCTTAACCGATATTATTTAAGGTAATACACAAAATAAAAGTACAATGTTTTTATATTTTAGCTTAGCGTCTTTCCAAGTGGCAGTTAAAACGTACTATATCCGTCAAAAATATGTAAGAATGATGTTTGTCTACATGAAAACTGTAAATAATATAAATGATAGATATTATCAATATCACATTGTAAGTAATACTTATGAACATTCACTACACACATAATAAGTCAACCTGTAGTTATAAGCTATTTAAAGCTTAAGGCTGCTTTTTCACCAGAGATGTGTGAGGATGCGTAGCGAGAGATGTGTTTGAAAAGAACCAATAGAATCGCTTCGTTGACCTTGCCTCGGTCAGCACAGCTCTGGTGGAAACGGCTCAGCGGAGCTAGATTTTTCCGCATATAAAACAAGCAAGGGATGTGTGCGAGGGATGTGTTGCGAGAAATGTGTGTTGAGAAGGTTTGCGCATACTGTACCAACCATTGATGCGCATTTTCACAACTCCGCTACACATCCTCGTAGGAACATTTCCATCGCACAGTTTTGGTGGAAGCACACACACATTTCCACAGCACAGCTAGACATCCTCGTACGACACATTTCCTTCGTACATCTCTGGTGGAAACGCAGCCTAAGCCTTATTAGCAACATTATTAATCAAAATAAATTATTTCAACACACTTCAAAAAGGAGAAGGTTATCAATTTGATTGCATGTTTTTTGTTAAAGTTTGTAGTAATTAAAAGCACATAGCTAAGTAGTTTTCTGCTGAACACACTCACTTTCAATGACAATACTTATGATTTGGTCTGTTAATATTTTCAGCATGTGGACCATTTACGTGAAATTCATCATCTAGCATTTGAGATAGATAATCTCGTACAATCAGTAGAAGAATTTGAAGACCGAGGAACAAGGAAGAAAAGAATCTCTCGTATGGGAGGTCCTATTCCAAAAGAAAACCCTAATCCTAAAATTAAAGCGAGCAGGCTAAGAGATGAGAGGCTTAAACAAAGAGCGTATGTTGAAAGAAAAAAAATGCTCTGGTACCTCAAGCAAGGAAATAACAGGGATAATTTGAAAAGAGCACAGTTCCAGCAAAGAGATGTCGTTCAGGAAGGATTCGAGTCGGCGGAGAATTAATTTTTAGGTTAAAAGTTAAAGCAAAATTATCGACCCGTTATGGGAACATCACACACCAGGCGTCAACTGTGAACTGTGTTTGCGGTGCAGTGCAAACTATGGCACACTTAACATCGTGCCCAGCGTGCCCCAACACCTGCACGCCAGCGGATCTAATGAAATGCAGTCGATCCGCAATACAAGTGGCTGAATTCTGGGCTGCTACCTTGTGATTTCTCCATTTGATTGTGATTCCTCCATGTGGGTTTCCATCGACACGCTAAGAAGAAGAAGGCGTCAACCAGGCGTCCATGATACGGAAGAACGTTCCGTAAAGAGAACAGCAGCAGCACCGGATAGCGAATGCTTCGCCTCGGATAGTGTTTCCTTCAACTTATGACGGGTCTTCTTGTGAATGACAACCCATTTGACAGGGTGGGCGGATAGTCGACAACCATCGGGCGACTCGCCGTAAGCGCGTTACAACGCATGGGCTGCTGGTCGAGAGCGGCTCCCGACTCAGTCTTGATCCAAGGTCACTACAAAGTTGATAGATGTGCGTTAAAGTATGGAGTTTCATACAAATAAAGAAAGTTGATATGGTGTTGTAACCGTGACGGATGGATAGATTTCCTTTTATTATAATTTGTATTAATACTGTGAACAGATTAAATGTGTTTTGAAATCATTTGTACTCGGTTTGAGAATTTTATGAATGAAAAACAATACATAGAAATCCAATCTAATAAAGTACTGTTTTGACTTTACTAACAATTGCGATGGAATAGAGATCATGGTTAGTAATAAGCAATGTCCCGTCTTCAAATTCCGACCCGAAGTTATTCAGTTTTGTGTAACGAATTCATTAATTCATCTTATTCCAGTATTTTAAACTGAGAATTAGAAAAAGGACATGGCATGACACGGTATTTTCGACAATATTTGGCTTTTTTTACATTAGTACCTTTTTGTGGAACTAATGCGCATTTTCAAAATTGCTACCACACTAGTTCACTCATAAAGTTTTTGCCCACTACATCGCAGCATACTATTACCGGGACGTGTAACCAAAAAAAAAATTCTTTGTATTAAAAACTATGACACAAGATGTCACTAGACCGTTCCGTTATCGCTGCGTGCCATCCACTGAGCCATTTTGGCACAGAACGCTGTCTATCCGTTCAGTGGGCAATGTAAAGCGTATTGTGTTGATTTTCGTGTCTTGATACGCACCTAGCACAGTCATGGTATGGTTCAGTGTGTCTACACCCTCTGGAAAAAACCTTAAATCTCCTGCATTTTATGAAAGTGATCATAATTTTTTTTTACGTCACCTAGTTTTTAGGGTTCCGTAGCCGAATGGCAAAAAACGGAACCCTTATAGTTTCGTCAAGTCTGTCTGTCTGTCTGTCTGTCTGTCTGTCTGTCTGTCTGTCTGTCTGTCTATCTGTCTGTCTGTCTGTCTGTCCGTCCGTATGTCACAGCCACTTTATTCTGAAACTATAAGCATCACATAGCTGAAACTTGGTAGGTAGATGTATTTTGTTCACCGCTTTCCAATTCAGATACAAAAAATAAAAAATAATAATATTTAAGGGGGGGCTCCCATACATGAAACTAAAACCTAAAAGTTTTTTTTTACTCAAACCTATGCATGTGTGATGTCTATGGATAGGGCTTTTAAAATGATGTTGAGGTTTCTAAAACCATTTTTTCTAAAAGTGTAAGGTTTGAGATATAGACGCTTCCAAAGTGGTAAAATGGGCGTCCCCCCCCCCCTCTAACGTTTGAACTAAGAAAGTGAAAATTTTGAAAAAAATATATGATGTAGATCTCAACAAAAACTTGCAACGAAAATTGGTTTGAAGGAGATCGAACTAGTAGTTTTTGAGATATTGCACATTTTTATCAACCGCAAATATAACTTTGTCTTTCATACAAACACTATGAAAAACAAAGTTATTTTTGCTGTCGCAATATATTGTGATGTTTTCGTTAAGTGAAAGTAAGTGGACCCTGAATTCAGTTAAGGGTGGCACGGAACCCTCAGTGCGCGAGTCCGACTCGCACTTGGCCGATTTTTAATCAACCAATACAAAAAGGAAATACTTACAAAACTACTCGCATTAACAGTGATATTATGCATTTTTTTTATGTACGAAGTAGGTATATACCCAGTGTAATTTTATTCGTAGCTTCGCGATCGGAGATACTTAATTGCCTTCAAAGGGCTCCAATTTGCATTAAATTCTCCGATGTTTTAACGATCTCGTCTTTATTTGCATTCTTATCTTCGTGAAATATTGCTGGCGATATAATCAAGATGTTTGCTTTCAATGCTTTCTAAGCCAGTTTCCTTAAAAGACGGTATCTTTTCAATCATTTCAAAAGATTGCCAAGTCTTATAAACGAACATTTATATACGAACGGAATATTTATTTCAAAGGAAGATTCCACCAATCATGCTGACTGTATCTGTAATATATAAACCAATCAGAAATTGTCACATTCAAGTTACATAATCTCCGTACCTACAACATTACCAATAAATTTTAATAAATGACATGAAAAAGAAACCACGTCGTGGATGCATTTGCTAGCTAGAATGTTGATAAACACATCTGTTAGTGGATTTTTGAAAAAATATCTCTTTTTTAATGATATTTATTTTCTTTTCTCACCACCGTCCAGCCGGTTGACGTGTTAGCAAAAGAATACAAAGGTCGAAGAGATTGTAGAGTACATACGAATAAAAACTAGATACTCACTGAGTGTCGAACGGTTGGAGTCTCGTCACAATACGAATTTCAATCCATTTGTGGCGAGGGTTCTGACCGAACAGCTGTCGACCTTCATGAAAGCAGAGTTTTGGCCGAAGGGTGTTTTATATCGCCGGTATCGCGGACGGTTACCGGACACCAAGTTGCGCAACACTACGCCGGCAATATAGTCTTATTTATTTTGATATTTTTAATGTTGTTATTGTATGTTAGTCATTAAGGTATTTACTGTATGGGCCATTATTGCCTGAAATAAATGATTAAATTAAATAACAAGAAAAAGTTGATGAATACATCTGTGAGTGGACTTTCGAAAAAAAAATGTTTATTTTCTTTCATCACTTTGAAAACATTTGAGTGAGAGATCAGTTAATGAAATCGATAAGAAGTACCAGGCAAAACTAATTACACTAATTTGACTTGTAATTTGGGACATATCAACACTCAAAGTAACCCAAACAGCGATACTTCCACTATCAGTGTTGCCATCAGATTCACGTACATTAATTTGAATAAACTTAACATTAAGCGGAACAGATTAAACTATCAAGGGACAGATGCAGATAGGGCGGCAGTAGGTACTTTCTTGTAGAGTTGTCCAGAAATAAAGAGTACTCGAGTATCGATAAGACGTCCACTAGCAAGACGAACAGACGACCTTGTAAAGATGACAGGATAACATAAACTGCAGGTCGCTTGTAAATGGTCGCTTTGAAAAACTATGAGGATGATTAACAGTAGACGTCCGGCGGCAAATGATCATCGTCATTTTTAGGGTTCCGTAGCCGAACGGCAAAAAACGGAACCCTTATAGTTTCGTCAAGTCTGTCTGTCTGTCTGTCTGTCTGTCTGTCTGTCTGTCTGTCTGTCTATGTCACAGCCACTTTATTCTGAAACTATAAGCATCACATAGCTGAAACTTGGTAGGTAGGTGTATTTTGTTCACCGCTTTCCGATTCAGATACAAAAAGTTAGAAAAAATAATATTTAAGGGGGGGCTCCCATACATGAAACTAAAACCTAAAAATTTTTTTTTACTCAAACCCATGCGTGTGGGGTGTCTATGGATAGGTCTTTTAAAATGATGTTGAGGTTTCTAAAACCATTTTTTCTAAAAGTGTAAGGTTTGAGATATAGACGCTTCCAAAGTGGTAAAATGGGCGTCCCCCCCCCCTCTAACTTTTGAACTAAGAAAGTGAAAATTTTGAAAAAATTATATAATGTAGATCTCAACAAAAACTTGCAACGAAAATTGGTTTGAAGGAGATCGAACCAGTAGTTTTTGAGATATTGCACATTTTTATCAACCGCAAATATAACTTTGTCTTTCATACAAACACTATGAAAAACAAAGTTATTTTTGCTGTCGCAATATATTGTGATGTTTTCGTTAAGTGAAAGTAAGTGGACCCTGAATTCAGTTAAGGGTGGCACGGAACCCTCAGTGCGCGGGTCCGACACGCACTTAACCGGTTTTACTTTCTCAGTTTGACTTGCATGTTTGCATGAATCCAGAACAGAAAAACCCAGGTACATATTTTTCGGCCCGACCCGGGAATCGAACCCGGGACCTCTGGCGCAGCCGTCGCTTTAAAATGCGACCCTCTAACCACTGCGCCACCGAGGTAGTTTCTCTTAATTAGCAGTTAAATGCTTTATTTTACTGTCTTAAGTGAGATTTTTAAAAAGGCGGTGAAATTAATAAAAAAAAACTAAAAACGATATTGTAATTCATCTATTTGATCAAGGTTCAGAAAAAGAAGTTGATGTTGAAAGTACTGTTATTAAGGCTTTATACATGAAACAACCTTTTCAAATTAGAACCATAGCTTTTAATATAAAGTAAACGAATGTTTCTTTGTATGGGACTCATATCTCACTTCCAAAAAAATCTCATACCTAACTGAACTGGGGGCGTATTGCGATCCAACTTAATCCGTTCAATCCGAGGCAGCTCAGTTCCCACTCAGTGAAAACGAATATTATCAATATAATAATATTATAATAATACTACAATGGTATGAATATTAATACTTATAGTTATAGTATAGTAATATTATCAATATAATGCGAAATTGCAATAAGAAATGCTAATTTGACAGTAAAGCAGAGCTGTTTAATTGTCAAAACTGCATCGCAATACACACCCTGATCAGCGGTTCAAAAACTCGTCAATATGGGGCTTGTACAATAAGCTCTAGTAAGTATTTAATTTAAACAGTTTCAGAATACAGTTAAGCTAATTCCACTATCGTTAGTCAAACTATCGATAAAAGGCGACACGAAATGCTACAGGCCGCTCTAAGCCTCGAGGGTTAGCTAAGTTATACTAAAGCTATGGCCTGGCTTAACTGATTTAAGTTTCAGTCAGGTAGGTATCTACGAATATGTACACCTAAATTCCTAACATACTGTTCTTCTTTCTAATGTAACTGCCTCGGTGGCGCAGCGGTGAGAGGGTCGCATTTTAAAGCGACGGCTGCGCCAGAGGTCCCAGGTTCAATTCCCGGGTCGGGCCAAAAATATGTACCGGAGTTTGGAAGTTTGTGGTGTTTCACCCCCGTGCCTCGGAAAGCACGTTAAGCCGTTGGTCCTGTGCCTGATCTCTCTCCGGTCGTGTCAGATTGCTGTCCCATCGGGCTATGAGAGTGAAAGGAATAGAGAGTGCACCTGTGTTTGCGCACACACTTGTGCACTATAATATGTCCCGCGCAGTCGGTTAGTCGTTGTGACTGGCCACCGTAGTCGAAGTCAGCTAGGCGGACTATTATATTCTCCTACCGATTTAGTAATGGCGGCCCCTTTCAAGTGGTGTCAATGCATGTGGCATGAGATTTGATCGTGTTTCCACTTTCAAACGCTTGTAATAGTAGTTCAATGGTTAGATCATTATGTATTTTACTTAAAGTCGTCTTTTAAAGTGACTACGCCTTATACTATTGCATTTTTAAGCCTCTTATTTTATTAATTTAGAATATTTCCGAAATACAGATCACTCTAAATTAATAGGGAAAAGCTATAAGTCGGTAACCTTTTCTCGAACTTAATTCCCACAAAGAGCGAAACCGCTGTTCACTTCATTTCCGGGGGGAAAGGGAAACTCGTAGAGTTCCTAGAAAATAATCTTGAACCACCGCGGTTTCGTCCGGAAGCGATGAATTTTAAATAAAGAAAAAATAACTTTTCATTTTTTTGTAATTAGCACTGAGATTAAAGGTAAAGATAGAACAATGGCACAGAAATAAGCTGAAAAAGGTGCGGAAACAATACGACAAAAATATTATGCTTCGTTGCACCACCAAATTATTATTACTATGAAATAGTTAATATTTGTAAACGTAGGTATAACTAATGTCGGAACAAGTTTTATCTCAACTTTGAGGTTATGTGCCATACCTACCTGTGCAGATTGGTGAAGAGGATGCAAATGGGCTTTGGAATTTTTACTTTTTGGATTTGATTTTAACAAAATAACGTCTACGGCTGAAACCGTCAGAAATCAACAGATCACACACAATTATATAAATCGTAGTCGTAAAATGACAGGTTTATGAATTATAAGCTGTTATAGATGTAAAACTAAAATTCGAGCGTGCTTTGCAGCTTGTTTTTGGTTAAAATTAATTGATTGATAAAAAGTGACGGTTTAGGTGATTTGTACAAATATTTTTTAAAAATTAATTCTATAGAATTTATAAATCCATTTTAAAAGTATTATTGATGGCCACTACTTTTGTAGAATTCAAAAACTTTTTGGTCGGCCAGATCGAAAAATGAGCCAAAAGTTCCTTAGGCCTAAAATATAACTTTATTGACTAGGATCAAGCATAAGTGATTTCTAAAACATGGTGTTACTTAACCTTACTTATTAATTGCGCTTCCGCAAAATCAATTTCAATTTACAATTTTAAACAATTTACTGTACTTCCAGGAAAGGTCGCTTGAAACATAGTTTAGATTTTCAAAATTTCACCAGAAGTTTTTACAGTAATGTGCATCATCCAGTTTCTCTGCTACAAAGTATGTTAAATTTTATTACTTTTGAACACAAAGTTCTTCTTACAGAATGCACTGGGGAAATATTAACACGCTTTTCACAATGTTAGTTGCAACATTGTTATTCTGACGTTAACTAAGTGGACGTGGGTTAAGGATATTTTCAATCAAAAACACGTGAGCTATTAAGCTTAAACATGATTACAGCTAAAGTTTCTTTGCTGACCTTTTGGGTAATGATTAAACTGGAGAATGGTTAAAATGAAGTTCATAGTGTTCTCCATAGATACTAGTGACAGCTAACAAATAAATTTGTTATCTGTGAGTTATCTGCGTAATACATGCCATAAATCATCTAGTTATGTGTAGCTACTTTTCCAAAATGTCGTATTTGCGGCTTAGCTGTTATTATTATGGTATATGCGAGATTTATTTATTTAAAAAAATTATTGCACAAGTAACAGTGTACAAAAGGTGGACTTAATGCTAAAAGCATTCCCTCCCAGTCATACCTTTAGGTCATGCAGAAATATTATAAGTGGATGCAGGAGCTTCTATCATATATTATATCATATTGCATCCATATGCTATCGTCCTGTTATTTGAGTTTCTACCTATATTTCCTAGGTTCTATGTAGACATTTTTAGAAGCTATGCTATATTCAGTGGAGCTTCTTCCTTCATCTTCATAAAAAATCCAAATTGGGAAAAAAGTGTGATGGGGCCCCTTTTGCTTTCCACATCGCAGTTTAAAAACCGGGGGTTTACCGCCTCTTAATGCTGAGTCAAAAGCCTTTATTTTTTTTATTTTATTAATCATAGCACACAAAACAGATATCAATCATAAAAGCTTAAATACTTAAAATAACATTGTTCAGATCTAGATCGAAATCCAAAAATATGTATGCCTAAAAGCTTTCAAATTAAAAGATAATCTTTAACTAAAGAACGCTACGGGTGTAAACTAAGAAAATAATACATTTTTAGGGTTCCGTAGCCGAATGGCAAAAAACGGAACCCTTATAGTTTCGTCAAGTCTGTCTGTCTGTCTGTCTGTCTGTCTGTCTGTCTGTCTGTCTGTCTGTCTGTCCGTCCGTATGTCACAGCCACTTTATTCTGAAACTATAAGCATCACATAGCTGAAACTTGGTAGGTAGGTGTATTTTGTTCACCGCTTTCCGATTCAGATACAAAACGTAAGAAAAAATAATATTTAAGGGGGGGCTCCCATACATGAAACTAAAACCTAAAAATATTTTTTTACTCAAACCTATGCGTGTGGGGTGTCTATGGATAGGTCTTTTAAAATGATGTTGAGGTTTCTAAAACCATTTTTTCTAAAAGTGTAAGGTTTGAGATATAGACGCTTCCAAAGTGGTAAAATGGGCGTCCCCCCCCCATCTAACTTTTGAACTAAGAAAGTGAAAATTTTGAAAAAAATATATGATGTAGATCTCAACAAAAACTTGCAACGAAAATTGGTTTGAAGGAGATCGAACCAGTAGTTTTTGAGATATTGCACATTTTTATCAACCGCAAATATAACTTTGTCTTTCATACAAACACTATGAAAAACAAAGTTATTTTTGCTGTCGCATTATATTGTGATGTTTTCGTTAAGTGAAAGTAAGTGGACCCTGAAATCAGTTAAGGGTGGCACGGAACCCTCAGTGCGCGGGTCCGACACGCACTTAACCGGTTTTTGTTAGTTACCAAACTTACACATTTACAATCTCGGGTTTGAAATGAAATTTAAATTGAAACAATATAACACAGATTATAAAACCTACGATAAAAAGAAACAGAGGCCCATTTAGAGAGTCAATTTATAAAGTAAATAAATATACTATCGGAAGCCAAAATGAGTGCTTATTTGTCTCCGGAACTGCCGCAATTTGAGATAAAATAATATGTCTATTTCTCTATTTGTGGCGAGTATTTCGTTGTATTGGCGACACATTCTGACTATGGGGTTGTAGTATGAAGTATTGTTCAGAAAAACTTGAAGAGTAAAAATGTTATAATTACGGTTGCGGGATCTAAATCTAGTATTGAAATTTAGTAAGGAGAGAAGGTTAGGGGAATCTATTAGGTTGTGTAGTATTTTATACAGCAAGATCAGGTCAATCACCTGATATAGTATATATTCAGCCTTCTGCCAGTACCGATATTGTGGTTATCCACCATTGGTGGAATTTATTTGAAGGCGCTTTTGGCGCTTTCGGCGTTTACTTACCATAGCCCAGGATTTTCAGTGAGTATTGTAGCTTTTAAAAGAAAAACTCATCCCAGTAGACTCCCCACTATATTGTGGTAATCCTGCCGAAGTTTTGACCGGGAATACTTATTCAATAATTCACAGCTATCTGGTAGTCGTTCACTATCCGTTACCTGTGACCCCGCTAGTAGCCTACAGCTCAGTCCTAGCCAGATATTATGTAGAATAGACAAAATAATCTACCGGCATAGCACCGTTGAAATGTGGGTAAGAAGGCCTCAGGAATCCACCCTCCTCATTCCGCATGCTTTGACCTTTTTTAAGGCCCACAGGTTATCAAAGGTTCGCCGAATTCTTGCATTTTTATGAGGGTCTTGGTCGTGAGAGGATGGATTAAAACCAGTCGAATATACGTTTTATTTATTCTATTTCGACGACACGTTTGGTGTAGTGGTAAACGCCGGCGGTACTATGCTGGCGGTCGTGGGTTTGAATCCTGCAAGGGGCAAATGTTAATGTGATGAGCACGAACATTTTATACCTAGGTCACGGATGTTTAAATGAATTTAAGCAAGTATGGGTGACGCCCTCGTCATATTTCGTAACACAAGAGAAAAAACCCTGTCTTCGAAACCAAGACATTAATTGACAATGTTGTCGGGTGCATTTTAATTTTAGCGTATATACATATATATATATATATATATATATATGCAAATTAAATAAACAATAAATATATATATATATATATATATTGTTTGTTTTGTTTATAGTAGCGTCAGCCTGACCTTAAAGTCAATGTAGAGCAATGTGCATTGCTCCTTAAAAATCTTTTTTCTGATGACGTTCTCGTGGTATATTCGACTTAAAACTAAATGATCACGGCTCCGTTCTTAAATTTTCAAATTTCCCGCATAATTTTTTCTCACAAAAAACATATCTCCTGCCTGACAATAACAAACATAACTAAAAAGAATACGCAAAATCGGTCCAGTCGTTAACGTGTGATGGTGTGACCAAGGGAAATCATTGTCCGTGATAGGTGGTTCAAGAACACCAACAAGACGATATCTGATCCCATTTCCTTCAAACCACTGTGGCCTTTTCCTGCGTAATAAAACCAAAAACTACGAATCCATTTTCTTATCCATTTAACATGTTCAGTTGCTTTACATTCACGAACAAGAAAAATGGCCCCCAACTGTGTCAGCTGCGATAAAAAAAACTGGTCCCTTTTTTGCTCCTTCGCATGTGATCTGACATACGGACGGCAATTGACTGTTGTAGCTAACGGCGCATCAACGGCATGCTGTAGCTAACCATTGACAAGCCGGAAACAAAGCGGCAAGCCGACGGCCAGCTTTGAAAGATGATTGGCAGAAAAGTTTAGATTTTAGACCCAAGGTAAAGTGAGATACGTCTATCTATAAGACGG
>OY757275.1:8992139-9102384 GCA_963584085.1 Pyrausta aurata | reverse complement strand
GGTTACAGTGGACGTCCTTTGGCTGATAATGAAGATTATGAATGATCATTGTCAAACATATTGACACCGTCCGATTGAATTCGTCCTTAGGTTCCAACGGCGCAATGAGGGCTAGTCGCTGTCATGTTGACGTCAAGCGTTATGTTGATGGTAGCCGTTGACTGTTTTAAACATTGTGAACGAAGTATTTTGGTAAGATTGGCGACGTCACGTCAACGGCATGGTAACGGCAAATTAATGGAAGGCGCGGCTTTTTATCGCTACTGAACTGGCTGTACGTGTGTAAGATCCCTAAGACTCTCGGATTAGTACGAGGTGACCTTTATAATCCCTTGGGACGTGTTAGGACACCATGGCAGGAATTTGAATAAAAGGGAACAAAACTTTGGCATTTTGTGACACGTTCGGATTCAAAAGGGTATCGAAACAATGTTGTTTTAAAAGTTATGTTTCAGGGAATTCATTTATGTAAAGGCAAGACTGTCCTGTGGATTATTTTCCAAATCGCATGACTTACATGATTGCCTTTGTTATGAGTTTCAGAAATAAATTAGAAAGAATTCTTAGATTAGTTACAGTAATTTGTTTAAAACGTCAAATTAACTTTTAGTTATAGGACTCAAACTGCCGTAAATTTTACGAGTTAGGTCATTATGATGGGGTTTTGGAATTGATACGATCCTCATGCGGAGAGGCAGTTGCGGTCGCTAGGGGTAGATCGGATATTGCTCTAGAAGTTTTATTACTACATCTCTGGACATGGGGAATAACATAAAAATATAATAAATAATAACATCCCATCGGGCTATGACAGTTAAAGGAGTAAAGAGTGCACCTGAGTTTGCGCACACACTTCTGTACTATTATGTCCCGCGCAGTCGGTAAGTCGTTGTGACTTCCCCTTAGTCAAAATCAGCTTGGGAGAACTATTACTATTTGTATAGAGCGAGAGCATATTCTTCCGATGCTATGACGCTCCGTGTATGACACGCGACGGTGTTGGTCGGTGACGATACGGTCTAGTGGAATCAGTGTTATATTTTCAATACAAATAATATTTTTTTGCATGACACCTATGTCATTGTATGCTACGGTATAGCAAGCAGATACCTTAAACGTCAAGAGGTAATTGTATTTCTTTAAGTTTGGTCAATAATCATTGACGAATAAATAAACAAATATGCGCCAGACAACACACAAATTGTCTGGTTTCGTGGTAAGGTATATTCTTCCTTGTGTTACGAAGTACCAGACAACGATAATGACGGGGGCGTCTCCCATAAATACTTAAATACATATAACATCCATGACTTAGGTACAAATGTTCGTGCTCATCACACAAACATTTGCCCCTTGCGGGATTCGAACCCGCGACGGCCGGCGTAATAGTCAGGAGCGCTAAGCAATACACCAAACATGTCGTAAATAAAGCGCTGTCAGTCATGAATCAATAGACTGCTCAAGATACTCTTGACAGCGCTCTAGCATATGCCTTTGCTTTTGTCGAGTCATTCCAGCCATGCCACATACGAGTACACGGATCGCAATCTAATTTCTATTGCTTGTGGGCGAAGTAATATCTCACCATCGTTTCCACGCAAACATTTTATTAAATCCCAAGGTTTAACTCTCAAGCGGCTGAGCTCCGATAAGTGCCACTTCACGTAATTGAGTAACCTTGCTAAATTGGTATTTTTATTTATTTACAACGCACGAACGTGGTCGGTGAAGAACGAACTGATCACTGCATTTTTGAGGAGTTTACCCGGATTAGGAAATAAATAAAAATGATGTACGTAAGAGGTTATGTGAATTTGCCGCAATGAAGCTAGAAAGTTCTATTAAGATTTCTGTTTGTACCGCCTATTTGTACAAAAACTGAGTAGAAATAATTAATATTGGAAAATATGGCAGAGTATTATTAATAATCGTTACATGATATTGACTATAAGACTAACTATTACCGTTATATGTTAACGAAAAGAACGAAAAAACAATTCTTAATCGATTTATCGGCTCTATAGTAAATAAAAAAACATGCATGAGCCGACATCGCAAACGTTGTTCTGATCCCAAACAAAGAATATAAATCACAATATTGTGTATTATGGAAAATCGGAAACAACATTGTAAGTACCATGACATCATAGTTTTTAAACTTATATCTTAACGCCGTTATTACACGACCTATACGCTTTCCCATGCGGAATTCGCATATGCTATGTCTCGTTCTAACAAAGCTACATGCGACAATTGCATTGCATCCTTTTCAGTATGTTCAGCAGCATCAGTACTGCATGCGGATGCATTAATACTAATGGCGTTAGGTCTAAAAACAAAACTGTCCTATTTATTTGGATTATGGCACGGATGTAAACGTGGGCCTAATTTTGTGTTACACGTTTTGAAATCTTATTAAAGGAGCTTAAGTAAAAATTTCAAGATCTTTTCTCATGTAATAAGATTGGGAATCTGGCTTGGAAGCTGATAAAGGTCGTATGTTATATGTTCTTGAATAACTGTCAAGAGGACTGTAGGTCTACGTAATTTATTTTGAATGTTTGAGCTTATAAAATGTCTATAATGATTCTGCCGGGCAAAAATATTTTCAGAGCTCATGATTCTATTTTTATAACATTAACGCTTACCATTAACTACAAGGTTTAACTATATGATTTAATAAAACACAATTTACGGATATTTTCGCGATAATTTATTAGATTTTTCATCAAGGTACGGTTATCTCTTTCTGCGTGGATAGGAACGTACATTAATTATGAGTGATGGTAGTTTAATATTTTTTCAAAACTATGTAAATGACAAATAACATCTACCCCGTGACCACGAGCACTGTAAAGTGGTCGATACGTCGGGATGCAAAATCTAATAAATTTTGGCGAAAATATCCGAAAATTGTATTTTATTAAATGTGTAGTATTCGCGTAAACTTCAGAAACAAGTATATATGATTTAAATCCACTAATAGGTACGTGAGCCAAACTATTTATAACAGACTATGAACTAAAAGGTTTACTAGATTACTAGATTGTAAAAAAATACCTAGGTTAACTGTATTCATAGATTGAATACTTTATTATTTAATCTAATCCAACGTCATAGTGACAAATTTGTGTTTTTTGACACAAATAAATTTACTAACAATTCATTTTTGCTGACTGGCAGCTCTTTACACCTGCCATAAAGAATCAAAAAACAAATTGCTAATTTATTAGCATATAATATTAATTGTATAATGAACAAAACCATATCACATGGTTATCAACTTGTAAATAATAATAATAATGTTGATGTTATCAACCGGACAACCTCTGAGGCTTTAAACTAAGAGGGCAGACAAAGGCCAGGTCTAGTTTTAATGTTGTTCACCAAAATATACAAGGCCTGGCTGGCAAAGAACTTGAGTTATCATTAGTTTTACATGATTTAAGTGTTCATGTAATGTGTATAACAGAACATTGGTATAGAAATTGGGAAATAATGATTAGTATTGAAAATTATACAGTCGGTAGTTCGTTTTCAAGAGAGATGACGACTAGAGGGGGGTCACTCATACTTGTAAATAATGAATTAAATTGTAAAGATCGCAGAGATATTGTGTCACTCTCTTTAGAACGTACTATCGAACTAGCGTGTACTGAGCTCGAAGATTATATTATTTTATCTGTGTATAGCCCCCCTGACGCTACTTACCAACTTTTTGAACCAATTATGGAATCGGCACTAGAAAGGGTTTCAAAATCGAATAAGAAAATAATAGTATGTGGAGATTTTAACTTTGATATTTTAAAGGAATGGAATACCGCCATTCGATTTCTTAATCTCTTCGAATCTTTTAATTTAAAAAATCTCTTTTGTGAACCAACAAGGGTGACTCCTACCACGGCCACTTGTTTAGATAATATTTTTTGTGATAAAAACGCAAATGTCATTGATAAAGGTATTTTAATTGGGCTCAGTTCTGATCATAGAGGTCAAAAGGTATTATTTGAACACAATCATACCGCAAATTTACCTGTGGAAACTAAGTATAGGCCAGTCACAGTAAATAGGTTGGATAGATTTAGGGATAAAATTAGTGAAAGTGTATATTCAGTTAACCAAAATATTAGTGATAGTGTAGATAAGCAATATGACGACCTCTTTAACTTAATTAAAAACGAATTTGATGTAATATTTCCGATAAAGAAGAATAAACCAAACAAGGCCAAATGCCAATTTAATAATTGGGCCACGACAGGAATTCATAAAAGTAGGATCAAGTTATATGAATTATATAGTCTAAGAGAAAACTCTCAAGATCAAAACTTTATTGAATACGTTAGAAATTATTCAAAAATATTCAAAAAAGTTTGTGCTACAGCAAAATCACACCACCTTCGTAGAATAGTCTCTAGCGCCAAAAATAAAGTAAAAACAACATGGAGCATCATAAATAAAGAAACTTGTAAAAATAAATTGAGAGATAGCGAATTTACATTAAAAATCAATGATAAAACAATTAATTCAAATCCAGAAGTTGCAACTGCCTTCGAATCGTTTTTTTCACATATTGCACCTACAACAACGAAAGAACTTGCCTCTTCTTCAGTAATAGCGGAATCTATTTTAAAATTAAATGTTAATGAGTGTAATTCTCAACTGCAATTTAGGCATGTAGGACCTGAAGTAATAATAAAAACATTTCTAGAATTGAACATGAAAAAAACTGAGGATTTGTGGGGTCTATCTGTGCATATTATTAAGTCAATTATCGACACAATAGCTCCTCAACTGGCCATAATTTTTAACCAGTGTATTGATGACGGCCAGTTTCCTAGTTTAATGAAGATTAGTAAAATAATACCACTTTTTAAATCAGGTGACAAAAGTGACCCCTCCAACTTCAGGCCAATATCAATTCTGCCAGTCTTGAGTAAAATATTTGAAAAAGTTATATTCAATCAACTTTTAGCACACTTTTCATTAAACAAGTTATTTCATAATAAACAATTTGGTTTTACTAAAGGTAGAAGCACTACAGATGCAGGAGTTGCTCTCTTAACACATGTATTTGATGCGTATGATAATAGGCATGATGCTTTAGGTATCTTCTGTGATCTATCCAAAGCATTTGATTGTGTAGATCATGAAACATTATTGAAAAAAATACGTCACTATGGGGCATCATTGAACTCATTAAGCTTAATTAATTCTTATCTCTCAGGTAGAACGCAAAAAGTATGTGTTAATGGAACTGAGTCTTCTGGGGCAACTCTAACAATGGGTGTGCCACAGGGATCTATATTGGGACCTTTCTTATTTTTAATATATATAAATGACCTCCCGCACTTTGTAGGGAATCTTTGTGACATAGTATTGTTTGCAGATGATACTTAAAATTCCAAGAGGTAAAGGTAATTTTGACGATGTAAACAATACTCTTTCACAAGTACTACATTGGTTTACTGTTAATAACCTACTTCTTAATGGAAGTAAAACAAAATGCGTTAAGTTTACGATGCCTAACGTCCGACAGGCACCAACTCAGGTTAAGATCAAAGATAAATCCCTTGATACCATTGACTCCACAACATTCTTGGGTATCACTTTAGACTCCAAACTACAATGGGGTCCTCATATACAGACCTTGTCAAGGAAACTAAGCTCGGCTGCTTTTGCTGTAAGGAAGATTAGGCGTTTAACTGATGTAGAAACAGCTAGGTTAGTTTATTTTAGTTATTTCCATAGCTTGATGTCCTACGGAATTTTATTGTGGGGCTCAGCTGCTGATATAGAATCAATTTTTGTATTACAAAAAAGGGCCGTGCGTGCTATTTATAGTCTAAAACCTCAAGATTCCTTAAAAGAGGTGTTTCGAGAAATTAGAATATTAACTGTAGCCTCTCAGTATATTTATGAAAATTTAATGTATGTACGCAAAAATTTAGATTCATTTACGAAAAAAAGTGATATACACAAATATAATACTAGGAATAAGGATAAGCTTGCTATTCCACAATTCAGGCTTCGAAAGGTTGGTAATTCTTTCATGGGGAAATGTATAAAATTTTTCAATAAACTACCAGAATACATTGTTGACTTACCGATTACTAAATTTAAAATTGTTATTAAAGAAACCCTAATGACGAAAGGGTATTATAAAGTAGATGATTATTTAAAAGATAATAATGTATGGACTTGCATGATATCCACAAACATTGTAAAACTTTTGAAAAGAGGCATTGACAATAGTGACTGAGTTTCTTGCGCAGCTTCTTCTCAGCACTAGCCCACAATTGTCCCGAAGCTGTGGTAGGGTCTATATTGGGACGTGTATAAGTGCCCCCAGTGGGTCTATATGCAAAAATAAACGACTTTTATGACTTTTGTTAATACCAAAATTACAAGTTTCTACAAAATGCAAACTCCACAAAAAGTACGTTAAACATCAATCAGTATCAGGGATCCCAAATCGAGTTTCATTAGTATGATCGTGAGCTAATTATCCTCGTATTAGCAATTCCATCGTTATTAATCAATCCAAATGATTGCTTATACCCAATGCCCCAAGGGCTGAATCTCTATCAAATGAAATAGAACCTTAATACTGTGGAATAGAGTTTGATTTGGCTGAGTAAAACGTTGTGGGAGAGAAGTATTGAAATGATGGACAAAATTTAGCTGGTTTGTATTTTAGATTTGATGTAATCTCATTCATTTATTTTAATAATTCACGTATGAATATAAATTTGGACGACAAAAATGTTAAATCATATATCTAATAGTGATCAAAATATTTTATTGCACTACAGAACATCTAAAATATTAGGTTCGACTTTTAAGTTAGAAGTTTTTTCACCCTAAAGGTACATAAACAAGATGTTTTTAAGATTATGTCATCGGATAAATATAATATTTTTAAGGGCTTTATCAATCAATCAATCAGCCTGTTGCAGTCCACTGCTGGACGTAGGGCTTTATGAGGTATGAAAATGTTGTTTTAGCTTATGTTACGGGGACGATAGTTTCTTAATTTACAGAACCGAATAGGGACTGTCTGTTTCATACAAAGTATGTATGAATTGCACTTGTACGACGCAACAGAATTAGAAAAGAAATTGAACCTTGTGTCTTACGCTATCCGAACGCATACCTATAACACTCAATCACCGACAGCTTTCTTTAACGCGTAGGCTGCATTAAGTTTGTATAGTGACAAAACACTATAAAAACAAAAATAAAATATCAAAGTATTATAAAACCTCTGGTTTGTGAATCCCAAGTAGCCGGCAGCGGAACTTTATATCGCGTTCAAAGTTGGACAGTTCCATTTTTCAGCGTCCTGCGCAGTTGAATGCGAAACTGCATTTTATACAAAAGTTGTAGGTACAGTTCGTTGTGCAAAATTTTTACATATTTTTTCTACATTCACACTTAAAAATGTCAGCTTCAGTGACTACTTACTTAAATATTATTACCACAGTAAGAAAATATTTAATGATTCTCTCCTTAACGTTTATATTAAACAATACATAGAGCAAGTTGAATTGATTTTGATTTTACGGCAGCTAGTGGTGACTAAGTTTGTCCGGGCGTTTCTTTTCAGAACTTGCCTAATTGTCTGTGTTCTGTCTTGAAGCGCTCGTTGGGCCCAAAAGATAAGGAGACATGTTTCGGCCCTTTCAGGGCACATTTATTTCAATTTTTTTCACTGTATATGTGACGTTAGTAAGTGTCATTTCATGACCTAATTTTGAATTTTGATTTTTAAGGGCTAGTTAATGAGTAACTTGTTGTTAAACTTGCTCATTCTTTGTTTAAATCATATCCTGTTTCTAAAGCTAATAGATAGATTGTGGTGCGATGGAGCTTGGCGATTGTTTTTTCTTCTTTTTATTTTTTCTAGCCTGCTAGTTTACAAATTACAGACAAGACCGGCCAAGCGCGAGTCGGACCCGCGCACTGAGGGTTCCGTACCAGCCTTACCAAGTAGTCCGTACCAAACTAAATTCGGGGTCCACTTATTCCACCTAGCGAAAATATCACAAGATTTTTTGACAGCAACAATAACTTTGTTTTTCATAGTGTTTGTATGAAAGACAAAGTTATATTTGCGGTTGATGGAAATGTACTATATCTCAAAAACTACTGCTTCGATCTCATTCAAACCAATTTTTGTTGCAAGTTTTTGTTGAGATCTACATCATATATTTTTTTCAAAATTTTCACTTTCTTAGTTCAAAAGTTAGATGGGGGGGGGGCGCCCATTTTACCACTTTGGAAGCGTCTATATCTCAAACCTTAGAATTTTAGAAAAATTGTTATATTTACACGTTTCCAACTGTACACATAGTCATACAATTTATCCAGCGTTTCAGAGCATTCAAAGGAAGCGAGTACACGAATGCGGCGTTTACACGCCTGCTGGTTTGAACGGGAATATGTAATTACGCTGTTTGTGTGTTGAAAGCAATATCACGTGTTTGACGGTTGAAAACCTTAATAAACATCGTTTTATAATAAATATTTTTAAATGTGCTGAATACAGGCGTTTTTTAAGCTAAAATTCTTATTCTTTTTCAGCACGTGTTTGCCCACCAGGGCATATGATATGCGAGGCAAAATTCGACACAACTTCTTCTTAGAGTGTCGAATTTTGTGCTCAGTAATTTGCGACGCTGCTGGCCTAGATATTTGAACGGAATATGAGATCTTTAGTAAGCCATGTCTTGTCTATATAATTTTTTATTATAAAATCAAAATAATTATTCTAGATCTGTCTTTCAAACCATTTCTCCTGGCACAGGCAATTCCATGCCTAAAAGGAGGCTTCATTATCTGGCAAGTTTAGAAAAAATATGTTATTTTGATTTTTTTAAATTTCTTTCAATTTTCTTTTTCAGTGACAGTTTCATCTATATTTCAGGGTTTTTCTTCGACTTAGAAAAGGAGTAGGTTCTCATTTCAACTGTATGTTTTTTTTCTCCTTTTTGACAAACCAACATATAAAAATATGACAAAATCTACCTAATGTAAAGAAGACCAACATAAAAATATAACTTGAGTACATTTAAGTAGGTGAAAATATAGTTTGACAGAAATTCATGACGCTGACATTACATCACGTTGAAGTGTACACAATACTACTTGTGATACTACAGCAAAACAGCATAGCAAAGTAAAAGCAGGTCGTAGCATAAAGCTAAACATTCCTAGTTCCAAAAAGCCTATTCCATAACTGAATCGCTTTAGCATTGCAATATTTGACGGTAAGTATTTTAAAAACTTCGAAGTAAACGCGCCGATAGCTTCTTCCGATATGTCTACGATATGACAGTGACTAGCTGTCAAAGCGCCGTCAAAACACCGTCAAAGTGCCATCAAATGCGTCAGGGCACATATCTGCTGAAACGTTAAGCCCTTTTCATAAATATTTAAAATGCGCCCGGCAAATGAGTGAAACTTACTGCCGGCGCATCGATCAAAGTTTTTAAATAAAATTTTGAATTAAAATCAAAACTTTACACAAATTAGCTGACGATTCGATTTAGAAATATCTCACTGTTTAACCATAAATTAATTTTGAGAGTACTGTTTATCTTATTTTAAAATTTATCATTTTAAGGAATGTCGACATCGTTGACAATATTCGCTATACAAAGCTAAAAGGACTTTACCGATGGCAATCGCATTACGATCGCCTTCAAGTTACATAACACTCCTACGGATGAGCACACAAAGACAGGATTTGTCAAGGATTATAATGTTCATTTGGACGTATTCTGTAAGCTACGAGAGGAATGCAACTTAGTAGACGTTGTGTATGTGAAGAAGGAGACTAATCCTGCACTTGCATTAAAATGGTCCGGTTCAAAGGAAAACATTTTTGTTTAACTTAAGTAGATATAATATCTTGTTTTGAAACGTATTCCATGTTACGGATTTATTACCCTACTACCCTACTTAATGGCAAATAAATATATTTGTATTTGTATTTGAAAGAAGTGGAAATGTTTAAAAAAAATCCTGATGGTCAAACAAAAAAATAATTAAAGATGCCTGATTTTCCAACTAGAACTTAAAGCAGAGATAAGCATCTAGCACACATACCACAGAAAAGGAATTGGATGCACACATTATATTGCAACCAAATAGCATTATTAATACTGAAACTAATCCAATAACGGAGGCGCCTCGAATTAAAAGCTTCAATATTTTCCCATTACAAAGCTATTTATTTAATAGGATTCTTTCTTCGCTCGATTAATGTTATAGAATTTTCAATTTTATCAACAGTCACAGTCAAATTTTGAGAAGAATATCTAATCAAAGTTGAATCAATATTGGTAAGTTTCCAATTTATAATCAGGCCACACAAAAATCAGAAAATTTAACTCGTCGACGCGAAATGTCAGAAATTTTACATTTCTTGTGTTTCCACTGGACTGAATCCATGTATAGTTGAAATTTATTACTACAAACTAACTCTACTAAACGTACCAAGTAATGCGTAGGTATTCTTTTTACGAACCCTTTTTTACTGTATTCCAACTACTGCTCAAAGGAAAATCCTCTTAGCCTCCTCTAATCCATCGTTCAGAGATGATACTTCATAGAACCGAATAGATATCTATTTTCAATGAAAAAAAATATATAAAATATATTGCGATCCAACTTAATCCCTTCAATTCCGAGGCAGTTCAATTCCCACTCAGTGTAAACGAATAAATATTATCAATATAGCAATATTATAATAATACTGAATATTAATATTTTTTTTTGTTATATTATTGTAATACTATCAACATAATGCGAAATTGCATTATGAAGCTAAATTGACACTAATGCAGAGCGTTTTAACTGTCAAAACTGCATCGCAATACGGAACCTAACAGTTATTGATTAGTTGTACACATTTTATTTCACTTCATGGGCTATTTGATCAAAGTTTTTACAAGTTCATCAAAGTGTTTAATACTAACTACTTCAACTGTGCAATTCCAACATACTTTATTACTAAAACCTGTTTACTCTTGATTCTCAAGGTCTGTCCTCTGTTTCCCCTATTATAATTTAGGTTTATTTTTAAGTATTTATGTATGTATATTAGGAGTATATAATGTCGCTTTTTATATTATTTTATTCCTCCTCAATCGTTTCCGCTTCACCCAATGGTTGACTGGTAGAGAATGCTTTAAGCATTAAGTCCTCCATTTGCACTTTAATTTGGCAGTGCAATAAAGAATAAAATAAATTATTTTCTATTACCCGTATTAAACTTTAATTTAAATTTAGTAAATATTCGATTACTACTTCAATGCCGCTGTCAACAAGCCTTTTAAAATCTAATATCTCAAAAAGCGCCCAAGACGTCTGGATCCATTTCAATCCAAATAATTGGAGTCGTTGAACTAAAAAACGGTTAACGCGGTGAGACCGTTTATGGTTTCGTAATAAACATATTTTAGTTTTTAAGAAAACAAATATATAAATAAATAAATATGCGCCAGTCAACACACCAATGGTCTAGTCTAGTTCCGAAGTAAGGAATTTATTCCTTGTGTTACAAAGTACTAGACAACGATAATGACGGGGGCGTCTTCCATAAATACTTTAATACTTAAACATCCATGACTTAGGTACAAATTTTCGTGCTCATCATAGACAAACATATTCCTCTTACGGGATTCGAACCCGCGACCGCTGGTTCAGTAGTCAGGAGCTCTAACTAACTAACTAACTGCCTCGGTGGCGCAGTGGTGAGAGGGTCGCACTTTAAAGCGACGGCTGCGCCAGAAGTCCGTTCGTTCGATTCCCGGGTCGGGCCAAATAATATATACCTGGGTTTTTCTGTTTAGAAATTATTCTCAGGGTAGCCCGGAGTTTGGCAGTTGGCGGTGTTTCACCCCCGTGCCTCGGAAAGCACGTAAAGCCGTTGGTCCTGCGCCTGATCTCGCTCGCTCTTGCTCTTACTCCATATAACGGTGAGACAGAACGCTGTTCAGTGGGCAAAATATATCGTCGTGTTTGACACGCTTCTAGCATGGCCATGGTGCGGTGAAGTAGGCCCAGACCTTAATATTCGTTATCGTATCATTAGCAGTGAATTTTTATGTTTACTGTTTACCAAAGGCTTCTCAAGCAAGTTTGCTTCGAAATACACTTGTGAGTGCAGATCACAGGATTATAGGAAATCATTTGGCCTCTTAAAATAAGACCATATATTACGTCTTTGGCAGTGAACGTCCTACGCCTGATAATGATGACTTTTTATATGATACGAAAAATAAAAGTAATTCATTATTTTTTTTCTACGGAACCTTTGCAATGTCACTGGGTAGTATCCTGACAATATTTTTTAATCTAATCCAGGATCCAGCTTTATTGTCCTCATTAGTTGAGCCCCGCTCTTTGTTAACTAGCAATATAAATACTGTGATTTGCAAATTTCAGTCTTATACAGTTTTCGCTAAAGTCAATTTTGGTTTGGGCAAATTCTTCAGAAAACCAGATGTACAGATAATCGCTAGGCTTAGGCAGTAGTTGTTTAGGATTCTATTTATTTTGAATCTTGTTTTGTACGCGTTAGAGCAGCTTTTGGTAGAGACCAAAAATATTTTTTGCAATCACGATTAGAGTTGCCACGAATAGTGATATGGCCGAATACCAAACACAGAATATTCGGCAACACTGTCGGCTGAAGCGCCGAATTTTCGGCACAAATTACATGCTTGTCGAGCGCGTAATCAATAATAAGACAAGTCTCAACCGGTCTCCCTCGTTGCGTTTATCTTATTTTAATTTTTTATCGTATAGCTATATTATTTTCTGGAGCTGGTATCATTTATAACAAAAAGCCTAATCACTTGCTACCAAAAAATGCTGAAAAGCTTGATTTTATTAATCAAAACTTACCACTGATCAATTTAACTTACAAAAGTATTTTAATTTGGTAAGTAATACGTATAATCGTGAGTAATATGACTTATCTATTTTCATAATTTGGTATTCGGTATTCGGCCGAATAGTACGTATAATTCGGCCGAGTACCGAATACTAAAAAAAATAGCCGAATAAGCCGAATACCGAACAGTAGCCGAATATTCGTGACATTTCTAATCACGATATTCTACGGAGTCAGTAGGTATTGAATATTTTGTATAATTAATAATTCATTTATTTGCCATTATTACGGTATTGTAATGAACGAGTGTAAAAAAAATTTTTACTAAATCGCTTAGATGGTTGGATGAGGTGGTATCTCTAAATAGGTCATTTGATAATCCACAGCGACCTATGGTAAGTGGTCGGCATCAACTGTGATGCTAAGATCTTTACAAGGTCATTAATTTGTCTATCTTATCGGTGGATGTCCTATCAAACCACTTTTTTTGTTAACCTTTTAAATAAGGGAACTAATAACTATAGGTGTTCGAAACTTTCAAATTCAAACCAGTATCTGAAAAATGGTAGAACAAACATACATTGTTTGGTGTCAATTTTTGATACAATCAAATATTTCATAGTAGCTACAGTACTAACATAAATATATCGGTATTTAAAAATTCCGTTTGAATATTGCTAGCAACACCGAATTTTGTGTTGCCAATGTTACCATACTGCAACAATTTTATTTGAAAATCCCTGTCCAATATCGTGCGAAGTTGACGGATTCTGTGAAAGGCGTGGGCTTGATAACAGCGATAAGCGGAGGCGATTAGCCATAGCGGATTATTTTGCCGTTACCCTTAAACTCAACTTAATTATTTTGGTATTTCAATTGATAATAACATAATGACTTAAAAGTTACCAATTAAGAGCTTTTAGCATTAGATACCATGAACAAAACCGTCATTTTACATTTTAAGAGATTTACACATCTGTGAGGTTAAATAATTAAATCTGAAGTCAAGAAAGTGTTCTTTGGACTGAGTTCCTGTTTAGTTGTTTATTAAATATAAAAATAAATATGCTTCAACCACTGCACTAACTACTGGTTTGCTTTACATAAAATATTCTCCTACCGATTTTTGGTAATGACGGACCTCTCAACAGAGATATGACATGCCCAGATGTGTGCAGAATACACAAAGTGCACTCTTATCAATTCGGTGAGCTATAGGTACATACTCTTGGGCCTAGGGAGATGCAAGACCAAACCCACCCGATAAAAAATACGCTTATCTTGAACCCATACCCCTGATCGACAAAACTTTATGGCTACACTGAACGCGAGCGTCGAGGGATATCGGAACTGGAGTAATCAAAATTTATTAACCAACGGTGGATCGACGCGTGAAAATACACCTCGCATTTTTAGAGATGAAATATTTTGACGACGCTTTTGTGTTGTCATGGAATATTTTAGACGATGAAGCTGTAATCCCTATAGAGGTATGTCTATCTGTTCATTTATGACTATGGAACCTATAGATAAATGACGAATATTGATTTGTTTTGTGACTCGATTGTTTGTCAATTGATGACGTTGTCAACCAACATGAGAATGTTAATAACTGTCATTTTTTAATTAAAAGCAAACAACGATAAGTAACAAGTATGTGTCATTTTTAATGCATTAAGATTTGTACAATTGGTGAATTATTATTATTAATGCCTTAGGGTATTTTCTACCAGTCAATCGCTTATAGATGAAGAAAGTTATATTAATTAAGGCCATTATTTTAATTGAACATTGAATTCACATTAAATATATAGCGAAGAAACTTCAAATGTTGACACTTAAAAAGAAATTAAATACTAAGGTTCATACTTTTATTTCTTTTGCATCGTCAACTTCCAAGAAATCAGCCACTCTACTATATTTTTTTCACTATATTTTTGGTTTCTTATTTCATCTTTAGGAATTCAAATATGACACTGTGAGTGTTAAGAAACATTCTAAACTCTACTTTATTTACTCACTGAATCCACTGCAATTTAGAAATTCTTAGCTCAAAAACACTTCACACTTTGAGTCAACACTATTCAGGCAAGTAAATGAGGTTTTCTTTCATGAAATAAATGCATAAATCTCAACTCAAGTGCAAGCTATCGGCTTTTAACGTGCCAAGTTTGTTTTAAATCAAGAGCAATATTGGATTTTATAACATTCTAGTAAAAATTCTGTAGAAATTTTATTTTTTTGAACTAGAATTTAAATAGGATTAGCGAAGTTATTAAACCAGACGAAAGAATTCAAATGCATTCTTTTGTTCACGATGTATAGATAAATAGGTACAGTAGAAAAAATCGCTTTTTAGCACTTTGCAGCGCTGACTATCATGCGTGTATTTATCAGGTATACGAATAGCAGTTAGTAACATTTTACTATGAAAATATATGGGGCGTATGCCTCTACGAGTGTTGGCATGCACCCAGATAGAAGAAGAAACGGGGTTTGATTCCTGGTCTGACACAGTTGCTTTTTACAAGTTCAATTTATATTATACAGGTTGTAAAAATTACGAGCCAAACCCCCTTGGTGGTTTTCAATCGAGTTTGGAATACGGAAAAAAGAAATAAAGCGTAGGTGAAATGGTAAAAGCAATGCGGATGATCTGGTGGTGGCTGCCTCGGACGTGAACGACTTCGTGAGCGATTGTTTCTTCGTTGTCTGAACCCAGCACGTGAGCGTTCTGCATTCTCCAATCGACTAGTTAGCTTAGCCACTTGCCTGGTCAACTCGCAGATCTGTTGTGCCATGTCGTTGTGGTTAATCACTGGGTCTGTAGATGTACTAGCCACCTGAGGTATTGAGGGTGCGATCTCATACACTTTATCTGCTAACTCACCGAGTTTATCCTTATCAAGATCCATCTGCGTAGCGATAACAGTCTGTATATTTTGTGGCAGCCTGCTAGACCACAGAGTGAGAAGAAAATCAGATGACACTGATGGACCGGCTAAACTGGACAAATGGCGCAGAAACTGTGACGGCTTCCGATCGCCTAGCTCCTCATGCACCAGAAGCTGCTTGATGCGCTTTTCCTGTGAAGCTGACAGCCGTTTTATCAGTTCGGTTTTGAGTTTTACATATTTATCAACAACAGGCGGGTTAGTGATTATATCTTTGACCTCTAAGGCATACTGGTGGTCTAGCTGTGCTACTAAATAATTAAATTTGGTTTCGTCTTTAACGATTCCAGCCAACAGAAATTGAGACTCGACTTGTGCGAACCAAAGAGCAGGCTCTTCCGGCCAAAAAGGCGGTACTCTCACACTGACTTTCAAAACTTCTTCTCTAGTCTCGTTATGATGTACCAGTTCTGGGTTCACTCTTTGTGGATTCTGATCCTGGTTCGCCATTTTGCCGTTAAAATTCAAAAAAATCGCTCACCAAACTTGATCGCTGTTTTCAACTCCAAACAACTCCTTAACAGTTGGAATCTTCGATATCTTCAATTTTCTTTGTCGGGGTCACCAGTTGTGGGGAGTTTTTGAAACACACCACAAATATCAGGATTCGAACCAGATAAGAAGTTGTAGTAAACAACGATAGATAGGACGATAGAAGGTATGAACACGAAGAATGAAGATTGTATTTAGCACAGCACGAATAATTATATTTAACACCACAAGCACATAAAATAACATACAAATTAGAAGCCGAATTAATTCAATACAAGCAAGTGTCTCTAGTAAGCAGAATGAAAGTTCAAAACTGATTATTCATCTTCAACGGTTGCGGTGAGTGAGCGATGACCGATGCTTGTGCGAGCGAGATGCATGTATGCAGCGCGTGACGTGCGCGAGCGGCGTAGGCGCTACGCGATCGCAACGCGCATGCGCAGACGATTGACGTCACACGGTGGAAGCTGGCCCAAGATTCATAAGCGGAGCGATTTCTTCGAAATGTAACCGCTTGGTCCAAGTTACGTTTTGTGGCGACGGACAGGTTACCACAAAGTATTGAAAAAAATATTTTTTTTTCAATTCTTTTATCCTGTTTTCTAGACTCGACACTTGCCCACCCCCTTGAATTTGGATCCTTCTTTTTTTAACACCCTGTATTAGAAAGAATAAGAGTATTTATAAGATAAAATGACCACGAATCCCTAAAATTCTATATAGGGTTTAAAAAAAGTACGAGTCAGATTCAAAGGGGTGGTTAAGAGTCGCGTCTGGAAAACAGGCAAATAAAAAAAAACTTTAAAAAAATTACAAAAAATTCTTGAAAACGTTTACTTTCCCTGTACTGTATTCTATTCTCGATTGACAACAACACCCTTGAATTTGGCTGATACTTTTTTACATACATATTATTATGTTAATACTCGTACTTCGAAAAACCAAAACTAATTTAATAAAACACAATTTACGGATAATTTCGCGATGTTTTATTAAATGTGTAATATTCGCGTAAACTTCAGAAATAAGTAAACCAAAACTAAAATTACCCGACATAGTTTCTTTTATCTTCTCAAAATTGAATACTTGTTACACCGGCAAAACTTGAGACGGAACTTTAGTTCTATAACACTGACTTTCAAGGCAATATTAAACCTGAAACTTTCAACGTCAAACATTAATTTCTATCTTGTTCTCCGTTCAATTAAAATCGAACAGACCTTTAATTAATGCGAAACCTTTTAAACTTGCTCAAGAATAGAAGTTTCTTTATACTAGTTTTAATCATAGTACAGAAGCTTACAATTAACACGAATTTGAACTTTATGGTAGTATACTTAAGGGCGAATGCGTTTTCTGAAGGTCCTTAGTTGTACAACTATTGGATGCAGCAATCCAAAACCGCATCCAATTTATTGTTAACAAATTGAACGTTGGCTGATCGTGAAACTACGAAAATGAGCTCTATAGATGGATATCAGTGCAAAAATAGAAATGTTTTCTTTATAGTCAACAGATGGCGTAAATTACTGGTATAATAATAAGTGTTTTGTCACCATACAAACTTAATATAAATTGCACTTGTAAAAAGCAACTGTGACTCTGTGACAGACGAGAAATTGAACCCCGTGTCTTACGCTATCCGGGCGTATGCCTATACCACTCGGCCACCGTCACGTTAACAAGCCTGTTGAATTTTGCAAGTGCTTTTTAACGCGTAGGCTGCGTGACATCATCAATGTTGCGAGATCGCTCTCACAATATCCGAAGGAAAATATTTTTACAAATATTTTAACAATCAGTTAAAAAATTCAAAGTTCAAAATCTTTATTACAATTTAGGTCATGAAATGACACATATGAACGTCAAAATATACAGTGAAAAAAAATAAAAATAATAAAATAAGATAAGATGATGAAAGCCAAATTATAGTTTATTTTAGTTTTTATAGTGTTTTGTCACCATACAATCTTAATGATATAAATCATTATATCGAAGGATACAAGAAATTCTAAATTTTGGCGATTTCACACAATAATTTTTACATTATATTTGAAAAAAAAACGTCCCAAAATTCAAAGACAGCAAAAGAATCACTGATTAAAATTTTTGCTCCTGTTACAGGCCACACGCTGTATTTCCTCACATTATGCCATGTCCTCGCCTTTCGCATTTCTACGAATATCAAGGCCCTCTAATTGGGATGCGGCGTATGCAGGGTGGTTTTAAAACTATAATACCGTTCAGAAACCACGGAGAGCTTTCAAACTCTACTAGTAATTACAGCTACCGATCAATTAAAGCTTCGGAAAGTTCGGTTTTGTACGTTTGATGTTCACACTAACAGGGTTTGATAGGATTATGTTGTAGGCAATTTAATATAATTCTGCAAACTTATTTTATAAAACGGTTGTTCAAATTATCTAGTTTACTACGTTTATGGTGACCGTACATCATGATTAGCGTAATGAACTCATAATAAAATTGTATTTAGGCTTTAGAAATAAAACTAAGAATTTGATACATGAGCTAAATAATCATACTTTATAGACGGTTTTGTTAGAAGGAGTACTTAATTGTTAGAATATTGCAATGTCTTCGGTAAGTCTGTGATCAAAACATCGACTTTTTACACCTTTTAAAATTTTTCTATTCCGTATTAAAATGTATAGTCGATTTTTACTATTAAATGAACAAAAATTTGAAATCACCGTGAAATTTTTTGCTGTTTCATAAAATAGAACGGAAGATAATGTGCGTACATCAATTCGTTGACAGGGTTATTAAATTCAAACATGTGAACAGCCTCAAGTGAAGTGAAGGAATTATTTTCTTTCGATTCTCCCCCGAAAACGTACCGAAGTGAAAAGAAACAGATGTTGGTACATTATTATTTTTCTCTGACAATATTCTTATACTGTTAAAAATCCTTCAAAAAATATTATTTTTAAATATAAAACCATTATCTGAATTGCGCTTGTTACAAACAAATGCCAAAAATAAATAATATACCAGTCTTACTAACAGAAAAAGGATTACAATAAGCGCTGACAAGTACCTAAATACATCGTTGCTTTTGCACTAAGTGTTCTTAAAAAAACGCACCCAAAAAAGGCGGGCAAATTTCTTGTATTATAAATTAGAAATAAAACCTTTATGTCCCCCTATCTGTCCCATGACAGCAAACATAATATTCAAACTTTGAAACTTCGTTAAAATCTACTTTCAAACATGAAATATCATATCCGTTGAAACTAGTGTGTGTTGATTCGAAGTTATTTGACATATTACATTTTGATTCAAAATAGTATTTGCATACAGTAATTGATGTTGACTCTATTTTGAAATCTGTTTCAGTAAGGCTTTGATTAAACTAATATCTTATTCGTAACAACAACATCAATTTCAGTACAGGATTATTTTGGAATCTGCTCACAAACTTCTGAATGTTCAGCCTATAACTGTTATATCAGTATCCATTTTTAATCGAATTCAAAACGGAGGTGGTTATCAATTCAATTGTATTTTTTTTGTTATAAAATATGTTGGGTACCAAAAAAAGTCAAAACCGAATACAAAAACACTAGGTACTTCATATTTGAGTATGAAGAAAATAAAAAAACATACAGTCTTATTGATAACCTTCTTCTTTTTAAAATCTGTTAAAAATAATATTAGGTATCCAACCCACCGCAAAAATAGAACTCCTAAAAATACTTTTCCGAAATAAATATGGAAAACTAATAGACGTAACATACTTAATATGTTTCACGTTTTAACACGTCTAATTTTATTAAAATTTCCCAGGAAAAAAATGCAATTTTCTATTTATAATATTCCTTTGAAAACTTGTTGCATCCATATTTTATATTGTTTCACGAAATTTTAGCTTTCGAGATGCAAGCTTAATAATTTTGTAGTAAGGAATTTTAAATATTTAAATCTTGAGCTTTTAATCAAGCGCTTAGATATTAAAATATTTTGGAAGCTGAACGAACGAAAAATGCAAGAAAACAGTTACGTACTCTAAAACAAAATTTAAGTGTCTAGAAGTCACCTGAATTATTTCGATTTTCAAATATTGTAGGACTTGTGTCAATTCATTTACTTTCGTAGAAGTATTTTCTCCATGACAAATATTATCTATTGTTTTTTCTTATACATTAATTTGTGAATGGTCCCAGACCAAAAGCGGCAGGATTACCAGAATGTAGTGGGAAGTCTTATCTAGTGACGATTGACTATTTAGTGACGATCCTGTGCCATGTTGAGTAAACGCCACCATTAATAAACGTTTGGTGTTGGGTAGCAGCAACACCGACATCAGGCTGCAGAGATAGGTAGCATATGACAAAAATGCCGAAAATTACATAATATTTACTCTGAATTTCGATAAGATATTATTGAAATTTAAGAAATCCAGATAATATCTCTTAAAAGATATTGATATTCATTTCGAATATACAAATAAATATATAATTTAGGGATTTATTTCATCGCTGTTCACGTCTTGGCCAAGAATGGTCATTTCTTTTTGACGATGATGATGATAATATAAATTAATTTATTTATACCAGGCAGTGTTCCTAAGTGAAATAAATTTGATTAGGTATTTAGAAGTTTTCTTCTTCTTCTTCTTCTTCTTCCTTCCCTATTCCCATCATCTGGGGTCGGATCTCCTCACACATCTGCGCCAGGATATTCTATCCTGGGTCTCTCTTAATCTTAGACCACCAGGTCAGAGGTGGGCGGCTTCTGCCTTTCTTTTGTTCAGGCAGGTTTAGAGCGATACAACAACATGTTTCTCTAAATTATTTAAAGTTTTCTTTTTTAATATTTACAAACTAATACCTATCTATTTTGTTTAATATTCATATCGGGTTCCCCGATAATCATAAAAGGGATGCCTTAACCAACACATTTCCAATTAACCTTCCTACGACCGCTCATAACAAAACTATTTTCTAAGCCGAAACATGCAATAACGGCGCGAAGTATGTGGGTGTAACAAAACGGATCGTTAACGGTTAAACCGTTTGCACGTAGGCTGATAATCACCTTAATGTTATTGTGTACATAGCTTAACTTTACGGAGTTGCATTAGCGTGGGCACAGCATAAGATAATAATGTCAAACCATTAATTCTTTAGCATTTCTGAGGTTTTTTTTCGCAGATTTTACATTTTCTGTATTTACTTTCATCCTCAATATCATTAATATAGTAAAGTGTGATCTCTACGATAAAAACTGTTTTATTTAGTAACTATAGGATGAGAACTTTCTTACAAGTACAGAAATTGAAATCAGTTTAGTGTTGTCATAGACTTAGGTATATGTGTTTTATACGAGACAAGCTTTAAAAAAGTTAGATACGGGATTCCTACCTTATTTTTATGAGCTTCCGATATTTCGGCACCGTTTTTCGCAATGATCACGGAGTAACTGAAGAGAACTTGCGGGTGGGTAGTTATTGGCAGACATATCGGTCCACCCTCCTCCTTCGAAGTCTTTTATTGCGCTCGCCGCCGGTACCATTATCCACTGTGTCTGTTCTCTTCAGTAACTCCGTAATCATGGCGCTTGCAACGGTGCCGAAATATCGGAAGCTCATAAATAATAAGGTACATGGTAGCAATCCCGTATCTAAATAGTCTAATCTTAGTGATCATGAAAGTTTAAAACGAGACAAGATGTTTAGAACACATTTTGTATCACATTTTCTATTCATCAATTATTTTTAAGATAACAGAGATATTTATATATCTCCATTCCAACTTTCAGGGTCAATTATTGATTAGTTAAATTGAGTTAAATTAGCCTGTAAGCCTCCCACTGCTGGGCAAAGGCCTTACCTCAAGTATGAGGTGTATGAGCCAACCTCCACCATGCGGGCTCAGTGCAGATTGGCGGAGGGGTGTTTGCAAGGCAAGCGACCAACCTTGCTGTCAGATTTTTATCAAGTCGATAGGGTTTTAACTAGGCTTAATGACTAATATCAGCCGATATTAGCCAGGAATAACTGCTTAATGTGCCTTCCGAAGCATGGGGATTCTCGTGATATACGTCACTTATATGGTCGGAATGGTCGCCCATCCAAACACGACCGCGCTGTAAGTTACTTAACTTCGGTATCACTACCAAAACTCTGCCATCACTGCCTTACGAGCACCTTAATAGTTGATATTACAGAAAAATATCTGTTTACCGTATTTTCTTTCGTTTTCTGAATTGTATATGTTATCAAAGTAATATTAATCTTAAAGCCGAAATTTTCAGGAGCATTCGTAGCTATAATTTCACACGATAATGAAATGATGTTAACACGTGGTGTGAAATAACAGCCTTAATTTAAGATAATCAAGTTAATTCCAGCTAATATTACGATGTAAGCGACTTTTAACAGGAATGAGGCCTTTTGTTGTCACGGCAAATTAATCTCTCGTATTACTGGATAAGGCCTGCCATTCGGAGGACGACTAATAAAATAAAATATAATTAACAATTTCTATATTAAAGCAGTTCACAATATTTGCCATGTCAAGAATGTAGTTGTGTATAACGTTTCAGAAATGACTTAAATAAATAAATATCCTTTGACATTTCACACAGCGCCATCTGGTCCCAAACTTAGCAAAGCTTGTACTATGGTAAACAGACAACGGAAACAACAACAACTTAGAAATGTTTTTTTTATTTATTTCAAACAACGTTTATCTTTTATTTTTTATAACATCCGTTTTATTATCTCGGTAAAAAAGGAATTTCTTTAAAAGAAAAACAACATGTTTTCCTTCAATCCCAAGAAATTATTATGTTCAGTTTCCCGCAACACTGCTGACCTAAAACAATTCATAAAATACAAACGAATATATAATGAAGTAAACATAAAAAAGTTTAAAAATGATATTTCTAATATACTTTGGGAAGATGTACTAAAACCCGATATGGACATGAACACAAATTATAACAAATTCAGTGAAATTTTGCAAAACTCTCTAAATAAGTGTATACCTATCAAACTAACGAGGTACAAAACTAAACAAAAGTCTCATCTCACATTGGGACTAAAAATATCTTGCCGTTATAAAAGATTCTTACGTCCACTAATATCAAAATCTAAAAATAAACCTTTAAAGGAACACTATAAAAAATATTCAAAAATACTAAAAAAAGCAGTCAACACAGCCAAAAAACTCAAAAATAGGCATCAATTTGAACACTCACAAAACAAAACTAAATCTATGTGGCAAATTATAAATAATAAAATAAACAGGAGAAATAAAAATATTCACATAAAAAAATCAGACAACAATACGATTAGTGACCCCATAGCTATATCAAATGAATTCAACACCTTTTTTGCTTCCATTGGAAAATCTCCTAAAAAATCTATTAACAATAACCGACCAACACACAATATAATAGAAAATACATTCTTTTTAAGCCCGATACAAATTAAAGAAACAAAAACCATTATAAATAATCTTAAAAATAAAACATCCTTCGGCATTGACGAAATTCCCCTAATTTAATAAAACTTTGTGTGGATCTCCTCACTGTCCCATACACGATACTAATTAATCAATCATTTTCAGAAGGAATCTTCCCAGATGCCCTGAAAATATCTGTTATCAAACCGGTACACAAAAAAGGAAAAACAACTGACGTGAATAATTACCGTCCAATTGCTCTGTTACCAACATCAGCTAAAATATTTGAATCCGCTATGATAAATCGTCTAAACTCTTTTTATGAAAAATTCAACATTTTACACGAAAGTCAGAATGGCTTCAGGAAAAATTACTCTACAATTTTGGCTATCTATAAGTTCACAAAAAATATATATGAAACAATAAATAACAAACAAATCGCCGTAGGTCTTTTACTCGACATGAGTAAAGCCTATGATAGGGTTTGCCACAAAAAAATACTAAATAAGCTGTATGAAACAGGTGTAAGAGGAGTGGCCTATGAGTGGTTTAAATCCTACCTCACTAACCGCTATCAACTTGTAGACATAGAACATACAAACTTTGAGACCGGGGCAATTACTAATGTAAGATCAGATAAAGTACATGTTACTGGATCTATCCCTCAAGGTAGTGTCTTGGGATGTTTGTTGTTCCTAATATATATTAACAATCTACCAGACGTGCTGGGTGAACAATGCATCCTTTTTGCTGACGACGTCTCTGTCTTGATTCCTTGTTCAGATTATAATGAATTAAAAAGTAGAATAAATAACACTTTAGAGAACATAGTAAATTGGTTAGAAGGTAATAATCTGCAACTTAATTTAAACAAAACTAAAATTATTCAATTCAAACCGTACCAGAAAACTTCATTTGAAATATCTTATTCATTTAACAATATAAAATTAGAGACTGTAAATACTGCTACTTTGTTAGGAATAAACTTGGATACCCACCTAAACTGGAAGGGCCACATTCAGCAATTATTAAATAAAATGTCATCATTTATATATGCTTTACTGCATCTAAAAAGAGTGACAGATTTTAAAACTGCTCTTACGGCTTACTACGCATATGCGCACTCCAGACTTACATATGGCATTATTCTTTGGGGAAACTCGTGTGATGTAGACAAAGTTTTTATCCTACAAAAGAAGTGCCTCAGGATATTAATAAACTTGGACCAAATGGAATCATGTAGACCACATTTTGTTAAAAATAAAATATTGACCCTTACTTCTATTTACATACTAGAGTCATGTAAATTTGTAAAAAAACACCCAGAATTTTACACAAAAGTTGGAGGACTTAAAAGAAATAATAGAAATTTAAATAAACTGATAGTTCCCTTTTCTAAATTAAAATTAGTTACGTCCAGCCCCCATTACATGTTAATAAAAATATACAACCACATACCTAATTATATTAAAAACTATGAAAACCAAAATTTATTTACAACAACATTGAAAGCCTTCCTCATAAACAAATGTTATTACAACATCCAAGAGTTTTTTAATGACAAAATTATATAAGCAATAGTCATAAAATAATTATATTTAAATGAATATGTACTTAACACCTCTTAAGAATGTTATTTATTGATAAGTGTCGAGTTCCTAAGTTTGATCTAAAATATACATGTATGTAGAAGATGTTATGTTAAAAAATATATGTTAAGTACTTAAAATAATAGTTAGTTAGCCCTCATAATGTTGCTATGCCCTGTGCAGGGCGTCACATGTACCTTTAAAACTTTTATACCATCTTAATATGTAATGTGACATGCAATAAATGATTTGATTTGATTTGATTTGAAAAATTAGCTCTTACTAACACTACGGCCTACTAAGGCCTACTGCCCATGTTCACCGAACGTCATATCTTACGAAAGCTATGTCATTTGACACTCGTGATGTGGTTCATCGGCCCTTTTTTTGAATCACTCGCGTCAATATTACGAGTGATTTTCGTTCGGAAACGACTTTTTTTTTGGCTTTTAATTCGTCTTCGAACGAAAATCACTCGCCATCTTGAAGCGAGTGATTCAAAAATAGAGCTCCAGTACTTATTTAATCACAACACAATTTACTTGAATGGCGAGCATTATGATAGCGTGTCATGTAAAATAATACCTTCTGTGGTGTTAATACTGTGTGGTATTTATTGGTTTTCTTCATTACCTCCTTGGATTATCATTACGTCTTTATAATATATTACTTGGTGGATTAGCTCGCATTCTGTATCTTTACGATATGAATCTAATTATTTGAACACATGGAGAGCAGCCAATGGGGGGTTCAGGTGCTAAGATAGGTATTGTTGCATGGAATCCATTAAGCTATGTGGAATTAGAGTTTGATTCTAACGTTTTATTAGCGTTTTTACTTATATTAAAGAATTAATGTTTGTAAGGACTTAACACTGGAATGACTGAACTGATTTTGAAAATTATTTCACAATCAGTAATCCACATTATTCTAGAGTTACACAGGCAATGTTTTATTTTGAATAAAAAACGGAAGTTTGACTTTTGTTTGTAATGGAAATATAATAATAATGTAAATGTAATAGTTTGAGTTTTAAAAACTTCAAAATAAACGCTCTCTAAGCGAGTAAGCTATAGTTGTATCTTTTTAGTACCACCATACACGGCTTTGTGTTTATGTTTTATTGTTCGAAAAAATATATTTCTTCTCAACACATTGAGGCTTCAACACGCGATTAGAGAATTTCCTCGATC
Source organism: Pyrausta aurata (assembly GCA_963584085.1). Classification (NCBI taxonomy): domain Eukaryota; kingdom Metazoa; phylum Arthropoda; class Insecta; order Lepidoptera; family Crambidae; genus Pyrausta; species Pyrausta aurata. The sequence continues at coordinate 9,075,822 of OY757275.1, read as the reverse complement.
TTTACAAAGAATATAATAAATGGTTGCTACCGCATCCTTTTCATCCGCATTTTTTTACGAAAAAATAAAGAAAAAACTGAAAATATCTATCACAAACTGGTAATTAAAGAACACAACTTGTGATAGATAAAGAATATATTATTTTGTTTTCCAGTTTAAGCGAATACCTACTACTCATTGATTATAATGCTTATCGGAATGATTATTAACATTGATTTTTATTTAAATGACTGACGTTTTGAATGCTTTAAAGCATCCGTGACCACAGGTAGACTGAGATGTTATTTATCATCATCATCATCATCATTATCAGCCGAAGGACGTCCACTGCTGAACATAGGCCTCCCCCATGGCTTTCCACAACGACCGGTTGTGAGCGGTCTGCATCCAGTGCGATCCTGCGATCTTCACAAGGTCGTCTGTCCATCTTGTCGGCGGACGTCCTACGCTGCGCCTTTGGTCGAAGGGTCTCCAATCTAGAACTTTTCTGCCCCAACGGCCATCAGTTCTTCGCGCTATGTGCCCTGCCCACTGCCACTTGAGCTTACTGATCTGATGTTATTTATCATTACATTTTAATTACTAGCAGCCCCCCGTGGTTTTACCAGATTCATGTGAGATTTGCCTTTACCCCGTTTAAATTTGCACATCTCTTATAAATCATAAAAAGTCATAAAAAACGCCTCTGCCCTGCCTATAGCCATCTGAGCTTTCGAATGTCTTTTTATTTATTATATTTAACGTTAAATAATCTAAAATACGTACCTTTATCAAACACATGTAATCACAGGCGTATCTCTGCTTACAAACGTCAAGTTTCCTGAAAATTAAGTTCCTTGTTACAGAAGTTTCGAAGTTTTGTTCACAAAGGATCAAGTTTTTCAGTAAGGCTTTTGATTAGGAAATTACAAGCCTGGAGGCTTTGATTACCTGAATTATGTGCCGTTTGATGTAACGGTAGACTTGTTGTCAGGTTAGATCTTAAACATTTTTATATAATAATAGTCCCCCTAGCCGATTTCGACCACAGTGGCCAGTCACATCACACGACTAACCGACTACGTGGGAGATATTATAGTGCACAAGTGTGTGCGCAAACACAGGTGCACTCTCTATTCCTTTCACTCTCATAGCCCGATGGTACAGCAATCTGACACGACCGGAGAGAGATCAGGCGCAGGACCAACGACTTTACGTGCTTTCCGAAGCACGGGGGACTTTAATAGTTGAACATAGATTGGTTGTGCATTATGTTCTCCTGCCGATTTTTAAGATGGCGCCCCGTCTCATCATAGGTAGGCCACCTGGCCTGCCTCTACATGCATATGTCAAGGAGATATTCTAGTGTCCAGATGTTTGCGGAATACACACCTCATTAATGTGACATTACTAATGAGAGATTCACCGTAATGATACAGTGTGTATATGTATCATGTACCTATAGGTTCTACGGATCCTACTCCTTGGGATCGGTATCAATGACAGGTGCCTACCTTTATTGACTATATTGATTACGGATAAAACCTTTTATCTTATCAAATTATTGACAGGTCGTGAGGAATGGTATAAGCAACATGATAATAATTCCGATACATCTGCATAATAACACAGGGAGTTTCCTAAGCTTATAATAAGTTTACCGTACACTGGTAACAGTAAGCAGATAAGCAGAATTGGAATTATCCTTTTGGAGTCTCACATATCACAAAAGTTTATTATTTTGCTGGTGGTATTGTACTGAAGTATTATGCAGTTTATGTCCTTATTACTTACAAATACTTTATCACAATTGCTGTAATATTATGTTAAGCATTTGTCATTTCTGTATTTCATGTCATCATATTAAGAAGTGTAGATTGTGTAAAACAAATAAAATAAAATTTAATAAAATTTTCATCATTGAACATAGGTAATACTTTAAAACTTCTTTTAAGTATGGTAAATGCCGTAGTCGATATTTTATTATGTAGTTGATATTTTGTTGCATTTCCGTAGCACTACTACGAGATTGCTACGAAATGACTAGTGCTCTTTGTGTACGAATAAAATATTATTTTTCTTTCAACATATTTGAGCATATAATTCATACCAAGTTTTTTACACGTAGCTTATTTGAACCTGTTTCCCATACCCAAAAAAAATTGAACCCTTCAATATCAAAGGTACCTCATAAATAAAAATAGCTTTTCAAACATTTGTCACTACCAAAAACGAATGCACAAGAAAGCTCGGACTCCACAAATAGCCTCTTTAGATAAAAGCTAAGAGGCGCTTAGGGACGAATGTGGTTCTTAACTAAGGGACCTTAAGGACCCCACTTGAAGAGATTGGACCCTTGATCTGACTGGTCTAATCAATTTTTCAGAAGTAAATTGGATCTTGACTGGTTTGATGGGTTAAGAATGTTGTGTTGTTAGTTAATGACGGCACAATATTTTAAGGATTACGGAGTAGGGAGAGACAGCCTGTAAAGCTCACAATCATCATGTGAGATTTCAAAAATATTTGAATGCTTATAAATAAATTTGTTTTTTTGAGATGAGCAATTAAAAGAAAACAAATTTTCTTTTAATTGCTTCAAAATTTTCCGTATTTTCACTTTGTATCTACGAGTATACCTACATAGTTTATAATATTTATAAATGTGAAAACGTGAATCTTAATTCTAGGTATGTCTTATTAATAAGAAAGAGGAATGCTATCTATCAGCTGTTGGCTTACGTAGTCTTAAAAAAGAGGTTTCATTTCAATATTATTGTATACCAAAATCGTTCAGTATTTCACCGATCAGAGATCAAGCCCTAAACGTTTGCCCATGGCTTTTCCCAAACAATCATTTCGAGACCTAGAATGTTCAAATATTAAGGATTTGGTTAGTGCTTCCGCCGGTGTCGCCGGTAGGACCTTGCTTTCAAATATTACAAAGCTCTGCAACCTCCTCTTATCTGGAAAGGTAGTTGAAAGTTTTGCGCCGTTTCTTTTTGGTGCAAGACTGGTAGCTTTTCGAAAGAAAGATGGTGGTATTCGACCTATAGCTATCGGCTCTACCTTTCGCCGTCTTGCAGCCAAGTTAGCATGCCGTGAGCTCTCTTCGTCTTTGAAAGATATTTTTCAACCCTTTCAACTTGGTTTCGGTAGTAGAGGAGGTTGCGAAGCTGTAGTTCATTCGGCCCGTAATTTTTTAAGTAGTGACGAATCTGACGTCTTTTTAAAAGTTGACGTGAAGAATGCCTTCAACTCTCTAGACAGGACGGTCTTGCTGAATGAAGTTCAGGTGCATGTTTCTCAGTTATATCCTTTCGTTTTCCAATGTTACAATAGTCCTTCTAAATTACTTTTCCAGGAACATTCGATTAGTTCAGCAGTCGGTGTTCAGCAAGGCGATCCTTTAGGTCCAGCTCTCTTTAGTTTAGGCATTCACCCTGTAATTTCATCTTTAAAGTCAAAATTCAATGCCTGGTATCTAGATGACGGATCGATTGGAGGCACAGCAGATTCCGTTTTTCAAGACCTCGTTCGGGTTATGGAGTGCTTCAAAAAAATTGGCCTAGAATTGAACCTGTCAAAATGCGAACTTTTCATTAATGATCATGTTTCTTCTAGTGCCCGTCAGGATATTATTGATAAATTTAACTCGGTAGCTCCAAACATCAAGATTCTAAATTCTGAGTCGCTTTGTCTTCTAGGTGCTCCGCTTCTTGATGCCAGCATCGAACCTTTTCTTGACAAAAAAATTAATGAATTTACCCTTTTGGCCCCCAGATTGGAACATTTAAATTCTCACATTGCTTATACCACCCTAAAATCATGTCTTTTTGTACCAAAATTTATGTATTACCTTCGCGCAAGTCCAATCTGGAAAAAAATCGATTACATAACACATTGTGACGCCACTCTTAGAAAATGTTTGGAAAAAATCTTTAATTTACGTTTAGATAATGATTCTTGGATTCAGGCATCGCTTCCTATTCGGCTCGGTGGTGTCGGTATTCGCCAAATTTCTAGTGTAGCCCTCCCCGCCTTCGTTTCCTCTCTACATAGCACTTCTGTTTTAGTCAACAAAATCTTTAACCATCCTCGCCAGCTTCTTGAGGTGAGAGAGGCGGAGGACGTTTGGCAAGGTCTTTGTCCTAATGAAGACATCCCAGAGGCACGTCATCATCAAAAACTCTGGGATGGCCCTCTTGCGAAAAAGACCTTTAATTCTCTTCTTCAAAATACTTCCGATGATTTAAGTCGTGCACGGCTTTTGGCAGTTTCTGACAGACATTCAGGCCACTGGCTTCATTCATTACCTTCAAAAAATATTGGTACTCTTTTTGACAGTGAGTCATTTCGGGTGTGTGTGGGTCTGCGCCTTGGCATACCAATCTGTGAATCTTTTACGTGTCCCTGTGGCAAAGAGGTCGACAAATTTGGTCTCCATTGTCTATGTTGCCAACAAAGTGCTGGGCGTCTCGCCCGACACGCTGCTCTTAATGATGCCATCAGGAGTTCTCTTGCCAGCATCAACGTACCTTCTACGTTGGAACCGCGTGGCTTGGTTCGTGATGATGGCAAGAGACCAGATGGCCTCACGTTGATACCCTGGGAGCGGGGTCGGGCCTTAGTTTGGGACGCAACTTGTGTTGATACTTTGGCTCCATCTCATCTCAGGGAGTCAGCTCTTAAAGCTGGGGCAGCAGCGGAGTTGGCTGAAAACGCCAAACGACGTAAGTATGCTTCACTTGCAAGTGATTATATATTTGCGCCGTTTGGCGTTGAAACTTTTGGACCATGGGGACCATCCGCGAAATAACTTTTTGGAAAAATTGCCCATAAATTAAATTATCTTTTGGCCAATAAAAACGCTGGCTCGTTTCTCGCTCAACGGATAAGTATTGCTATCCAACGCGGTAACGCAGCCAGCATCCTCGCCTCTTTGCCTCATGGACACGGTTTTATTTTTGAGTAGGTTTTAAGTTCATAATATTAGTTTTTATTCTTAGTTTTTGCATGTATATACTTATAATTTTTATTTCTCTTAATTAATACATACTACCCTATAGGATAAAAAAAAAAAAAAAGAAATAAGTTGTTAACCCTATATTGCCTTGCAGGATGTGTAAAAAGCAGAGTATTAACTTCAGAAATAAAGGTGTTTTCGTCTTGGGTGAGCTTGGAATCCCTCACTACACTAAAAAAAACGAATACCTCGATTCTTTCGTTTCGTTCGTGATTCAAGATGGCGCCCGTGCCGTAAAACACTACTTCATTCCCTTAGTGAATAATCAACTATTGCGTAATACCCCTGCGGAGAGCTCAAACAAAAGCTCCAGACGATGAGCATGGATGCCGGTAGCAAATACAGAGAGCCACGCAAACTGTACGGTACTATCGGTTTTTGGAATACTTTGATATGAAAGTTCTTGCATGTTATCATGTATTTTGGGAAGAATTTCATTAGATTTTAGGGACCCGTACCTGCTAACTCTCAATAAATTGTTTTATACCTTCATTGTCACTAACATTAGACACGGGATTGCTAACATGTACCTGATTCTTATGTTTCTGGTATTTCGGCACTGCTGCAAACTGGGTTATGATCATGGCGCTTAAAAAACAGTGCTGAAATATCGGAAACTCATAAAAAATAAAGTAAATGGTAGCAATCCCGTAACTAACTATTTTAATACTAGATCCTTTCTCTATCCTGTGTCCATGTCTGTATATTTTTTAACATTAATATATTGTTCAAGAATATCAAAGATAGTTAGTTCCACAGGTACAGGTAAAGCGTATGTACTCATACGTTTACCTAACAGCATCTGACAAAACTAACGTTTGTCTTTTCTTTGCAGGTACTTGCCAACGCCGCAGTTTGTGTGATGGTGAGTCTTTATGGTTATTATATCGCTTTTAAAATCCCTTTACACTAAAAAAAATCATTTACGTAAGAATATTAAGCCGGTAACGTAACTTTATCATTACCACGGATCAAAAAACGGGCCCTTAGCTTTGAGGCCAATGATGTCAATAGAAATACTTAGCAATATACAGCGCGCCTCTTTATCGGTATGTGTCAACGAGATAGATATGATATGACGGGACTCAGTTGAAAACACGCCATCTATAGCTATGTTCTGCTTTTGATAAATCTTTAATTATTAATTAATAAATAAATACCTATGCGCGAAACAACACACCAATTGTGTGGTTTCGAAGTAAGGAATATAAGATTACGATGTACCAGACAACGATTATGACGGGGGCGTCTCCCATAAATACTTAAATACATATAACATTCATGACTAAGGCACAAATGTTCGCGCTCATTACATAAACATTTGCCCCTTGCGGGATTCGAACCCGCGACCGCTGGTTCAATAGTCAATACTCAGAAGCGCTAACAACTGCACTAAACGTGTCGTCATAATATTTTTACATTCGAGTAGTCTTCGAGAACTCATAGTACGAACATCTGTGATTGGGCCACTATGGAATGCTTTCTGAATTATTCAGTAAACTGCTGGCTTTCATTAATGCACTCCAGTTTTGTCGCGTTTTCGCTGCTATCATATCCAGGTACCACAATTAAAATACACCAGTGGGCCCACCGTTTTGTATCCTCAAACACATAATAATGATGAATTTTTGGTCAAATACTACTAAGGAATACGGCCAATCGCATCCCAGATCAGCCATCTATAGCGGGGCATTCAATAATGCTCAATTGTATGCTGAATACACAAGGGATTTCTGATATTTTACTCCTACTTAAACTTAAATAGCCGAAACGAAATGAGGCACGGGAGATCTACTACGAAAAACAAAATCCATTGTTACTGTCAATACAATTATCGATTTAAGGGTTCGAAGCATTTCTTAGTAAGGATTGCAAACTAAAAATGCTTCGGAACTGCAAAAAGATGATTGTATTATTTGATATATCACTCAAATTTTTTTTACTTAGCAAAAACAAATTTCAAGTTAGACATAGGAGGTCTACTACAAAATCCGTCAATACGATTATCGTTTTAAGGTCCGAACCATTTCGTAGTAAGAGTTGCATGCTTCAGATAAACAAATTATCGCTTCCCGCAATCACTGCCTAACACCTATGAGGAAAGTTGTAAACACTTCAACCTATTGACGCTTGAAGACAGACGTAAGCTAATGGATTTGTGCTTTCTATACGACATTACTAGAGGTAATATAGACTGCACCGAATTGGTGGAGGGTATAGGGTATAACGTACCGGCCCACCGCGCTCGACGGCGTCCTCCGCCATTGTTCGTAGTTCCCCATGTGAGTACTAACTATGCACGTAATGCTCCCATCTCTCGACTGCCGAAAACATATAATCATATATTTGAGGACGTGGATTTATTCTGGCACAGCAAGAGTACAATAAGAAGCAAGGCAACGGAAATACTCAAAATGAAATACTCATGAGACTCAGGCATGGGCTTTCAAAGTTTAGTTTAAATTTATTATATTCTTCTTTTTCAATTTTGTAGCTTTTATTCAATAGATTATATTATAGGATATTAATATGACACATATATAATAATATTACACCACGCACGGGCTCAAAATTGTTTCTTATTAAGAAGTCTTTATTATGTTAATTATCTTACCATTACTTACAGTTATTTTAAGGGAAACCTGTAATTAGCTTTACTTACCTTTACAATACTACTTAAGAAAAAACAATGTATTACGCTGTTGGTTTTCTAAATAAATAAATTAAATTAAATTAAACAAAAAAATGATCATATTGATGGTTTTTTTTTGTAGAAAACTCTGAGTATCGACATAAAGTTAAACGGCTGAAACGAGGCAATGAGTGTTTCATATGAATACACCAAAACATACGTAGAACATAACATTCTGAGTAGTTTTATACCTCTTGGACAAGAGCCAACAGAGCGACCTACATGACATAATTTGAATGCAAAGAACCAGCACCACTGCACATATATTTTACTATGCACCAGGTCGGTCGGACTACCTTTGTAGCAGTTAAACAAACTAGGGACATTGGACTAGTTAATTAAAAGCGTAAAAGCATAGTCTGGTGTCATTCAGAATTCAACGGAATATCGCTATTAGGATAAAGCTTAGTTTTCATGTGTGGAACTAAACTCAAACCCCCTTAGACCCACTTGCGCATTATGATTTAACCCAGGTATGGAAGTCTCGACATAGTTCCCTGTGAAACCACCAGGTAGCGCTCGAAAAATGCTGAGAAAAAAATGGTTTTTCGTGTTTTATTGATTGAGAAGTATGTTAAAATCAAGCTAAAATACAAATATTTTTTAAGATTTATTAGATATTTAGTTAAGTTAAAATGATATTCGATGCAGCAGAAAATCAGAAAATTAAAATTGTCTACGCGAAATGTCAAACATTTTGCTTCAGATTTCGGCCGCTGGATGACGCTATTCCTGAATTAAATCACCATTCTGTCTCTGTCAGTTTATTTGAAATTGACAGACAGAAATAAGTTTTAATCAAGGATTTGCGTAATTGTGGTTTAAATCATCATGCACGAGTGGGACTGAGGGTCTGAGCTTACTACACCGTATCATACCATGACCGTACTAGGAGCGTATCAGACACGAAAAGCAATACATTACGCTCTACTATGCCCACTGAATGTATCTACATCGTTTTGACTCATCGTTATAATGGAGCAAAAGCGAGAGCAAGGGTGTCAGCATCGGGAAAATACGCTCGCTACAAGGAAGAATATTCCTCACTTCGAAACCAAGACAATTTTGCCTGGTGCATATTCATTTATTTATTGAATTCGTAATCATCAAAATCCTTTGATGTGTCTTCGTCACACCGTGAACGCGCTATTATAAAACACATTTCTTTATTTATTATTTTTTCTCAAAGATGTACACACACCCTTATTTTAATGCTAGTTTCAACGTTAATTGCATGTATACTCATGTTAAGTAAATGACTCTTTGGGTGTGTATTAAATCGTGAAATTGTTGCAGAGGTTTTATTGCCAACTCTTTTAATTTTAAAAACGAATAAAAAATATAAATTGCACTTGTAACAAGCAACTGTGAACCTGTGACAGACGAGGAATCGAACCCCGTGTCTTACGATATCCGGGCGTAGGTATGCCTATACCACTCGGCCACCGTCACATTAACAAGCCTGTTGAATTTTGCAAGTGCTTCTTAACGCGTAGTGCACAGTTGCTTTTTACAAGTGCAATTTATATTATTAAGTTTGTATGGTGACAAAACACTATAAAAACAAAAATAAACTATAGAATAAAAAAATGATGTTTATTTGATAAATTTACTTTTGAGCAAATTAGGTATGTACGGTTCAAGTCTCTGCCGCCTAATCACTTAAAATGAAAATCGCTTGCATGATCGACAAAATATAGAGCGTAACTTCATACACAAGAAGACGTGAAGTTCAAACGATTCATTATTAGATAGTGTTTTTGCAACTTGTACGTTAATTTATGTTTTTTTTTGTTTTCAGTTACGACTAAGTATGTAACTGAAATATCTTTTTGTAAATATAAATAATTATTACTGAGTTTCATACAAACCTTTTTAAATGAGAAATTATCTAATTTTTTAAATGACTCAAATTTTGAAATGTTACGAAAACATTTCGTTAATTTTTTTTATGTAATCAGAAGCGTCGTGGTATATTTTCACACAATTATTCCAACCGTAAAACATAATTTAATAATTCATAACTGCCCGTTTTATTAAAAAAGAGGTCATGAATAAACAAACTCTCGCCACCGACATTCTCTTACAAAATAAATTAAAAATGCTATTAGGTGGGTATTTTTACGAATGTGTTAATGTGAAAATTTAGGGCGATAAAATATACTTTACGCTGTTACGCCGTTAGTACACCATCGTTTTCGCATAGGGGTTGTGACAATCGAATGCGGCATGTAATATTGGCATATGCTAAAGATAGATATTTCTTATTTATTACAGAAAAATATTAAATAAAAAAAACAAGCAAAGTAACAATTGTTAAAAAGATTAAAGTTCTCAACAACACTTATCACAAAAAAAGGTTCTAAAAAGTATCATTCAAATAAAATGAATAACTTATTTTTCAAACTTTTCAAGTACATCATTACAGTTATGCACCGAAAAAATATGTTACTAAAATATTTAAAATAAAAATATATTCTGCCAGACACACAATGAAAATGAATCATTATTTAACTCATAGGTTGTCTGAAAGAGATCGCTTGAAACTATAAGACCGCCTTAATTGTACATTTCCTTCAAACAATTTTGTAACTGATCTATGTTATATGCAACGAATAGTTACTTTATCTTATCATTAAAACTCTTAAATATTTGAAAATGTTATTCTTGTTTTTTAATATAATTCTTTTTAAAAAGTGTAAACTAAAAACTCTAATAAACAACATCACATTATTACTTGTAATTAAAAAAAAATTCTAAGACATTTCTTTATCCAACTGTACTCACGAAAATTTTAAACACTTAAACACTTGAAGTATATAATGAAAAACGTGCTTCTTATTTTGAACGAACAATTAAACCTTTTTGGAGAAAAACAAAAGATTCATTGCAGATTTTTCCTTGTAACGTAACACGTTAAAAGGAAATTCAGCAAGGAAAAGGCACCATTTTTAAGTTATTACACTTGTAACGGTGTTGAGAAAACGTAATCCTTCTCTATATTTTATATTTTCTCGAGTTATCCACTTTTCTTGAAAAATCCTTTGTACTTTTATTCTGAAAGTATTTGATATTTTTTTATACAGTTTGTTAAAAATGCTTCCTAATAAATAGCAGTGCAATATTTTAAAGTTTTATGTTTTTCCATTCAGTTAACTGTCTCAGCTCTAATTAGCTCTAGCAAATGGGTTCTTGTAATAACTACAAAAACTAATACTGCTTTAGATTTGTCACTAGACTGAAAGCGCTGCATTTGACAACAATAACCGTTCGATTAGATTCATCATCATCAATATCTTAAGAAAGCGCGCAATTTAATTTATAGATCCGAATTTTTTTACAACGTATTTCAAATCTAACCGTTATGAGACTGATGAGTGAAGGGGCTCTTAGAATCGTAAGATCATAAGAATCAATCATAAGAACCTTTTCCTAGAAACATGGGTCGAAATGTGCCACAAAAAAAATAATTCTCCATAGAAATCAGACGGGTCACGTGACCGATTAAGTATGAGAATTCCATGTTTTTTTGACGTTTTTAGACCTATTTTTCTAGGAAAAAGTTGATTAGTTACTGATTTCGAGTAGATCCCTTCATTCTTATCGGGTTGTTGTGTTGTGTTATTGTCTTTTTTATATTATAAGGAATTTTCAGAGACCCTTCGACCAAAAGGGCAGCGTAGGACGTCCACCGACAAGATAGATCTGATGACCTTATAAAGATCACAAGATCACACCGGATGCAGACCGCTCACAACTGGTCGCTGAAAAACCGTGGCGGAGGCCTTTATTTAGCAGTGGACGTCCTTTGGCTGATAATGATGATGACGATGATTATAAGAATAAAAAACGTCAGACTGAACTTATACTTAAACTATTCAAGGTCAAGCTATTCTCAACAAAACTAGTCAAGTAAATATCAAAATAGCTGCTGCCCTTGGAGGTTATGCTAAAAATCCCTTCACAGAGCGTGTTTGCGTAGTTTTATCGGGATCGTAAAGTTGTCGAGTGAAAGGCCCCGGGTTTGGCTAAGTGAAAATATGAGGTCCCAAGGGACAGGACTGTGAAAAAACAGAACAAAGCTTGCACGAGGAAAATAAGGTTTGGATGCGGTATCTCTTTTTAATATTTTGAATAAAGTTTAACAGCAGTAGGAGCTATGAAAAAGTTGAAGTTACTTTTTGTCTTCACAGATAACACAATAATGCAGGTATTATTATGTTGACGTAAGATTCAAATGCATTTTTTTTTTACATTCAAAACGTTAAATTAATGACATATTTTAACAATGTGTTTTAAAGGCGCTGTTGATATGGTTTTATAATGTAGACAGCTAAAACGAATAAAGCAGTATTAGTTAATATTATTTTAAGTTTAAAACTTTATTTTTATTTACAAAAATTGCTCAAAAGTCAACAGTGCCTAAAACCTATTTCAAACTGAAAATATTAAATGAGTATGTACAGGGTGACTTTGAAAACATTGTCACTATTTTAAACTAAGAAACTACTAATGAATCCCCGTCCCTTCCATATATTAAAATGAAAATCAATTGTTATAAACTATCATTTGATGAAACCGAGAAAAATCGCAGAAAGTTTAATTGCCATTGACTCGAAAAGAAGAAGAAGAAGAAGAAGAAGTTAAAGTTTTTCTAAAATTGACAAATAATATTAAAGTAACAAGAAAATTACTCCGCTTAAACGGATCCCGGAAATCGGAGTATAACTTTATGATTTTTCGCGGTTTGATCAAATCAATTGATTTTCATTTTAATATGTGGAAGGGACTATTAATTATAAGTAGGTTCTTAGTTTCAAATATTACCAATGTTTTCAAAGTCACCATGTAGTATGTGAAGAACTCTGGTTAATTGTAATATAAATACCGCATCTCACGAAATATAACTGAATGTATCTAGTGTAAAATATAGGTACGTAGTACGTAATCTAGTTCAGGGCAGGACTGTGCCGTATCTGTGTAGCGGCAATGTTTGCAGTGTGCCGACCGAGTTTGCGTAGTTTTTTGAACGCGTGTGCAAACAAAAGGCACGTCATTTGAGATGAAAACAAATTGTCTAGGGTTTTTGGAAAAAGTTTCAGTTTCATACACACAACAAAATAAAACGTAACGATCAGAACGTAAAGTTTCTAATACATTGTCATGGTCTATGACAATGTATTCGAATCGAAATTCGATCTATGATAGATTTTTTTGTGGTGTAGGTACTCAAAAGTAGTTTTTACACTTCATTCGTTAACTGTACTACGTAAGTGATAGCGATTTGAATATATTTATATCTCGTTTCGTTTGCTTTACAGATTTGTTTAGTTTTTATTTCTATCACAACAATATTATGAGAACTGAATGAAATTACTAATTGGGAAACTTCAAGGCAGTTTTTCGTCCGATCGTAGCTTTGAACTATTCGGAAAAAGATATTTTTCAATAATACTGGAGGTAATTTTTAGTATCATGGTTTAGTCTTGACTCCAGACCAAGCCAAGTGCGACTAAGACGGAGTCGAAGATGGAGCGATCTTGCCCAGAAGAAGCCTGTTCACTCTAACTTTGAACAGATTTGGTCTAACACCGACGCGGGCAGTGAGTTCCAGTCTTTTGCTGTGCGCATTATACTCGTAAGTTTTGATGAGAAAAATTAATGCTTTAACCGCTATATAGAAACATAGAAATAGTAAGTGTCTTTAAAACTGAGAATGTTAAGGCAGTTATTGACAAAGTAAGTATTGTCTAGATATAAATAATATTGTAACGTCTTACCCTAAAACAAAAGTAACAAAAATTGCCCAAAAAGACTGATACAATACAATAAGTCAGACAACATTTCCAGAAAAACTAAATTGAATAACGAAATAAAGCGAAAAAGGTAAAGGAAAGGAAAGCAAAAGTTCCTTTGACGTTTTCCTCTCCTATGACGCTAGTAAATGAAGAGCGATAAGACAGTGCCATTTTACTACACGAAAGAACAGATAACACTACTATAGGAAAGGGCACAAGGGTAAGCTTACTACGGACAATTGTGCTTCATCTTCTTTAAGTACTTTTAAATAGGTCCCTGGTTATGAACTTAGTGTATTGTGACCTAAAACAGACTTGAAAATCTCCCAGTTACGTCATCTTACTGCTGCATCTTCAGCTAGTATCTATACATTTCAACGACACGTTGACGACATAAATAAATAAATAAAATTAACATTGGACACCAATCACATACATTGCTCTGATCCCAAAGTAAGTAGCTAATGCACTTGTGTTACGGAAATCAGACACAACGGTGGTACCACAACACCCAGACCCGGAACAATATAGAAAATTTTGATTTCTACATTGACCCGACCGGGAATCGAACCCGGGACCTCGGAGCGGCGACGCCTTGAAACCCAGCGTGCTTAGCCACTACACCACAGATTTTGCACAGGACATGCCCGTGTCTTATGTTGTCTGCAAACTGCCATCGTGTATAAGATGTATTCTATCTGTACTGTGTGGCTAATAAAAGTGTACAGCTTGTCTAAGCTGAAATGACGCGCCGCCCACTATTTGATTAGTTGATTTCGATGTGTGAGTGCGAAATATTAATAACGGCACTTCATCTGTGTGGGAGTGTCGACTGCTCCGCAAATCAAGATCTGTACGCCAACGTCACAGTCTACTAGTTTGAGTGCGCTTGTGTAATGCGATAGTTAATACATGAAACTATTATTTATTTACTTATTTATTTATTTAAAGACTATATTGCACAAATTTAGTGTTCAAAGGTGGACTTAATGCTAAAAGCATTCTCTGCCAGTCAAACCTTTAGGTCATGCAGAAAGACGGCAAAGGTTGCAGTGAAAAAACAACTAATGAAAGTAGTAATACTGTTGGCAACTCCAACACAAATTAAAAAATAAATATTTTTGTCTATGCTCTCTTCCTCCCGGCCTTGCAGGGGACGGTCGTGTCAGTTTTGTATATTTTCAAATAAATAAGTTTGTCGGCGATTTCAAGTGGTTTCTATTGATTCCTCAAGATCAACACACAGCCCCTCGAAACTACAGTCCGCTAGCTACGCAACATGGTCTTCTCACCGTGACATCGAGAGGATTCAATCAAGCAAGTTTTGTGTGTGCATGCATTTTCGCGCCACGCAAAGCAGAAACCAAAAATCCCGCCTTCAAGACTGCGTCCAGCCATTTTGGCCAATCACAGGACGCCGAGACAAAATGACAAGCCGTCAAGAGCCAATCAGCGACGTCAAGTGTTCTGCCGTGCTGCGCGCGCGTGCGCTCTAGCGCCAATCAAATCAACGCTCGCCGGCCGGCATTTACAACAACGCTTGCAAGGTTTTTTTCCCGCCGCGTCGCTGCAATATTTTTTACAAGTTTCGGCGTGCGTCTTTCTCTCATTATTTTTGTGCACCAGTGTTCAGTGATAATATCCCATCGAAATTATAGTGCTACAAATCACTACAACAATGGCAAATACCAGTGCTCCAGCTACTACAGAAGACACCACGGGTACTGTTTCATACATAACCTCTTTAAAAAACAAAAGAAATGGAGTTAAAGGGTGGATCACCAGACTCCAAAATGAAATAGACTCTCTAGCAACAGAAAATAATACCAAGGCGTTTTTGCAAGTGAAAGAGGAACGTCTTCGTCAACTTTTTATAAAATACGAAGACATAACCTTCGAAATAATGTCGTTGGATCCCTCCGTAGAGAAAGACGGTAGGGCTGAGCAGGCCTACACTCAGACTTTAGTTCGAATCAAACAACTTTTGTCTGCCCTTGAAGCCCAAGCGGACAAGAAAACAGGCACAATTCAAGCTATGCCCACTAAATTGCCGCAAATAAATGTACCGCCCTTTACTGGAAAATACTCGGATTACAAAACTTTTCTTGGTCTATTCAATTCACTTATCCATAATAACGAAAAATTAGAAAAAATCCAAAAGTTATACTATTTGCGTAGTTTCCTATCTGGGGAACCATCAGACTTGATCAAGAACTTACCGCTCCTTGATAGTAGCTATGATGAGAGTCTTCTCATACTCAAGGAGAGGTACGATAACGAGTTCTTAATCAAGAATGAGCACATAAATACATTGCTGGATATACCATGTATAACTAGATCAACATCTGTAATTTTAAGACAGTTTTTGTCCAATGTAAAACAACAATTAGCATCTTTAAAAAACCTTGGTATTAATGTAGACAATTGTGCAATTATTTTAAGTATTCTGCTTAGAAAACTTGATCTTCTGTGCAGTAGGGAATTTCAAATAAGAGCATGCCAGGAAAAGAGGGAGCCCACTTTAACACATTTGATTTCATTTCTAGGGGAAAGAGCTCTTGCCTTGGAAAACACAGTTGGAGGAGCTTCCATCAAGGTAACCAAACCTCATGTTGCCATCAAGGAACCTCCAACCTCTATGAAGACGGTTGAAACGAAGATGACACCTACCTGTATACTATGTAAGTGTCCATCACATAAACTTTTTAACTGTGCGAATTTTAAAATGATGCCTGCGTCTGAACGACTGCAATTCGTTATAGACCAAAATCTTTGCAAGATATGTCTCAATAAACATGTCAAACCATGTCGGTATCACTTTAAATGTGGTACTTGCAAGGAGAGACATAACAGTCTTTTACATGTTGACCAGGCTCCAACACCTGTTTCATTTTTGTCAGAAACAGAATGCACACAAGTACTTCTGCCTACAGCACGAGTAAAATTATTGCTGAAGGTGGCGAAACAGTACATGTCAAAGCATTGCTTGACAGTGGATCACAAATGTCCTTTGTTACTAAAGAGCTAGTAAATTGTTTAAAAATTACCCCAAAGGCTACAAATTCAAGAGTTTTAGGCATCGGTAACAATATTAGCAATTTGAATGAATTTGTACAGCTTAAATTACATTCCCTTGTCAAAGATTTTAGCATCAATACATCATGCTTTATTCTGGATAGGATCACAACAAAATTGCCTCAGGAAAAGGTAGATTTGTCAAAATTAATGTTGCCCCCCAATATCAGCCTTGCTGATAAAGATTTTTACAAGCCAAGTGAAATTCATTTATTAATAGGTGCCGATGTATTTTTTCAGCTGCTGACCAATGAGCCTGTACTGCCTACAGTATCGCCGGCACTGCCCACAGCTTCAACTGCACTGCCATCTGCAAATGAAAAACATAACAATGCTTCTGCACCTACAATTTTGAGCACCCACTTTGGCCATGTGGTAGCGGGTAACCTGCCTTATTCTTTTTTTGCACACAATCCTGTCACTTTATTTTGCAACTCCTGTGATACTCAGCTTCATAATGACATTGCAACCCTGTGGAAGACAGAAAGCGTACCTGAAATATTTCCTGAAAAATTAAATGAGCATGATGCTTGCGAAGAAATATTTCAAAATTCATTTCAGTTAAATAATGATAAATTTGTAGTAGACTTACCTTTAAAGTTGCCCCTAGGCTCCATTAATGAAACTTTGGGTGATTCATTCCACCTAGCTCTCAAAAGATTTCACAATTTAGAAAATAGGCTACAAAAGGATCCATTTTTGTTAAAGCTTTATACAAATTTTATACATGAATATTTAGAGTTGGGTCATGGTTCTGTAATAGACATCAACCAATACAACTTTGAAAGTGACCCACTTTATTTTTTACCACATCACCCTGTCATTAAATTGGACAAAAGGACTACTCAATGTAGAACAGTTTTTGATGCTTCAATGAAAACAAATAAAAAGGTATCATTAAACGATTTGCTACTTAATGGTCCAGTGGTACAAAACGAATTATTTGATATTTTGATTTTAGCCAGACTTGATGAATACATTTTTGTAACAGATATAAAGCACATGTTCAGAGCCATCGAATTAAATGAAAAATATCGCTCTTTGCAAAATATACTCTGGAGAAATTCCCCTACTCAAAATGTAGAGTGTATTCAATTAAATACTGTTACATATGGGCTCAAATCTTCTTCGTACTTAGCCACTCGCTGTCTAGCAGAGCTAGCAAAACAATACAGTGAGCAATTTCCACAGGCTGCATTTATTTTAAAATACCAGACTTATGTGGACGATATCTTGGGAACCGCCCCAAGCCTTGAATTGCTAATGGAGGCCAAGGAGCAACTTTGTAAACTTTTAAACTTAGGAGGCTTCCAATTACATAAATGGTCCTCCAATGCAACTGAGGTTTTGCATGATATACCTTTAGAAAAACAATATTTTGATAACATTGAGTTACAAAAGGACAACTTGTCTTTAAAAACTTTAGGCATCAATTATAATGTCTCAACAGATACATTCAACCTTGCTTCTCCCAGTACTGCAAGTAAGGTCCCTGAGACCAAACGCGAAATCCTAAGCTTCATCAGCAAGTTTTTTGACCCTTTAGGCTTAGCTGGGCCTATTATTGTTTGTGCTAAGGATATTTTGCAAAGGTTGTGGCAAGCAAAGATTGGCTGGGATGCTGCCCCTGATCAGGAGCTGAGAAAAGCATGGATTGAATTTTATGAAAGTCTTATTAATATGCAATCCATCAATATTAATCGCTATGTCTTTATGGCTGATACAAAATGTGTGCAATTAATTGGTTTCGCGGATGCCTCATCTTCCACTGCTCATGGATGTTGCATTTATATAAGATTGGTGGACTCTGCTGGCAATTTTAAGATTTCACTGCTTTGTTCAAAATCTAGAATTAACCCATTAAGCCAAAAGCTTACAATACCCAAATTGGAGTTAAACGCAGCATTATTGCTTTCAAAACTTTCTCATAAAGTTTATAACACATTATCACTGAAGCTTCACATTAATGATGTAATCTTATATTCAGATTCACAGATTGTCCTAGCATGGATTCAGACTGATCCAATTAAACTAAAAACTTATGTTGCCAACAGAGTGAAACTTATTTCACAAAACACAGCAGGTTTTGTTTGGTCATATGTTAGCTCAGATCAAAATCCTGCAGACTGTTTAAGTAGAGGAGTACTTCCTCACGAGCTTGAACAACACGCTATCTGGTGGAAGGCTGCTGATTTCCTTCATGACAGTAAGTACGAGGCTCCTTCAACTGTGTCTCTAAGCAACATTGACTTACCAGAAATCAAGGATGAAGTGGCTCACGCATTGGTTTGTACCTCTGATAAGCAACCTCTTTTAAATCTTGACTTTTTGGATAAATTTTCTGAACTGCACAGAAGGCAAAGAGTTCTTGCCTACATTTTACGATTTTGTCACAATATTCGTTCAAAGTCAAACAAAAACAAACATAATTTCATTACATGTAAAGAACTTGATAAGTCATTATTGATGTTAATTAAGTATGAACAAGAAAAACACATGAATGATGTAATTCATGCTTTGCAACATAAACAAAAAAAATGTAATTATAATTATGATTCATTGTGTCCATTCTTAGATGACCAGGGCTTGGTTAGAGTAGGAGGGCGCCTGCAAAATGCTAGTGTGCCATATTCTCAAAGGCATCCTATTATCTTGCCTAAAGGTTCTCAAATTATAGATCTCATTATAAAGTCAGAACATGTAAAAAACCTTCATGCTGGCCCTAGATTAGTTTTATCTGTAATTAATCAGAGATATTGGATTGTTAATGCCATGAGAGAAATAAAGAAGGTAATTCATAGATGTATAATATGTTGGAGACTTAAAAAACAAATGTCAGAACAATTAATGGGTAATTTACCTAAAGACAGAGTTAATGTATGTCGTCCTTTTCAAAAAATTGGTATAGATTTTGCTGGACCGATTTCAGTGAAACAATCGTCATTGCGTCGATCTGTTGTGAGCAATGGCTACATATGTGTAATAGTTTGTTTTGCCACTAAGGCCGTACATTTAGAAATTTGTTCAGATTTAAAAACTGTAACCTTTTTGGCCTGTCTCAAACGATTTATATCGCGGAGAGGCTTGCCTACTGACATATATTGCGATAACGCATCCACGAATTGCATAATTTGTATAAATTACAGACTTCTACAGATCACCGAAGAGAGGTGCAAACATTTAGTGCTGAAAAAGGAATTGAATTCCATTATATACCTTGTTACAGCGCCATCTTCGGGGGTTTGTGGGAATCAGCTGTAAAAAGCACCAAATTTCATTTAAAAAGAACTGTACAAAGATCTATACTTACTTATGAACAATTGTCAACTGTACTGTGCGAAATTGAAGCAGTTTTGAACAGTAGACCACTCATACCACTATCCAACGATGTAAACGATTTTTCTTACCTCTCTCCTGGTCACTTTATCGTTGGAACTGCTTTAACTTCATACCCTGAAAAGGATGTATCTGAGATACCTACCAATAGATTGAAGTTTTGGGAAATTTGTAATAATATGAAACAATCCTTTTGGAAACTATGGAGTAATATGTATCTAAATACTCTGCAATGTAGACCCAAATGGAAAAATGTAATGCCTAATTTACAAATAGGTTCGTTGGTTATTCTTAAGGAAGATAATACTCCGCCGTTGCATTGGCCTATGGCACGAATAGTAAATGTTTTTCCAGGCGCAGATAAATTAGTTAGAACAGTTGAAGTCAAAACTGCCAACGGACGAACTCATTTGCGCTCAGTAACCAAAGTTTGTTTGTTACCAATAGATAACTAGAAATAACATTGTAAAATTTCTTGTTTTGGGCCTATATGGCAGCGTTGTTAGCCGTACTATAAATATTACTTGCCTTTCAAATAGTTTTAATTTGTTATTGTGTAATCATTTATTTTGTAATTGCATAAAGTTGTCAAGTACGCACACTAGATGGCGTGACTTGCCTTTGCTTTTTCGTTGCTTGTAACCATTTCCGCGCTTTCATAGCACGCCCGCAGATAGCGCTATTTATTATTGATTAAGTAGTGACAATCTCTGTCCAGAGATGGCGCT
Source organism: Pyrausta aurata (assembly GCA_963584085.1). Lineage (NCBI taxonomy): Eukaryota > Metazoa > Arthropoda > Insecta > Lepidoptera > Crambidae > Pyrausta > Pyrausta aurata. The sequence goes on along the minus strand of OY757275.1, from coordinate 9,055,188 downwards.
GTATAGAACTTTCTTACAGACCTCATTTTGATAAAATATGTATTGTTGATTGATTAAAAACTAAAATGCAATGTAGTCAAGTTTGATCAAAATTATTGTTTAACTCATGTTTATTTGTTGTCTTTTGGTTTATTTATGTACATATAAGACACTACAAAGGTTTTGATGAAAATTGATTACGCAACTTGCCTTTTTATCTAGTAATTAAATTGTAAATGTAAAATTGTTTCACGTTCACCTTCCGTGGGCGGAGCATGTTGGCAACTCCAACACAAATTAAAAAATAAATATTTTTGTCTATGCTCTCTTCCTCCCGGCCTTGCAGGGGACGGTCGTGTCAGTTTTGTATATTTTCAAATAAATAAGTTTGTCGGCGATTTCAAGTGGTTTCTATTGATTCCTCAAGATCAACACACAGCCCCTCGAAACTACAGTCCGCTAGCTACGCAACAAATACATATATACTTAAAAAAAGAATACATACATACTTAGTATACATATATATTATAGTAATAAATATAAACTTAAATAAATTACCTATAAAATTATATAAGTATACGTACATAAACACACTTAAAGCAAAATAATAATATTATGCAAGTATTCACTCATTCAGAAATGTACGAACTTCATTCTTGAAAGAGAACTTTGAATCAGTTCTTTTAATATCCACGGGAAGTAAGTTCCACAGCCGTGTTGCCGTCACTGTGAAAGACTTAGAGACGTACGAGGAGCGGTGAGCCAGCGTGCCTAACCGGCAAGTTATTATCAAGTTACTCCACATTTTTGCACTGTGTCACAATACCCAACTAAATATAATAACGTTGGTCTTTGCCGCGACGTCGTTACGCCAAGGAACGCGTCACTCCGACATTATAGTAGATAATTGAGTTGCTGAGATAATGCACTACGTGTGACGATATTAAAGTAACCCTCTTTTAGGATAAGGTTAAAGGAATATAGACATAAGTTTTATATTTAGACTAGCGGGCCCAGCGAACTTTGTTTCACCCTCAGCCCCGTCCCGCCTCGGCCCCGTCCCGCCCAGCCCCGTTAATCTAAAAGTTAAGCGGTCTCAGCGAACTTTGTTTCGCCCCGGCCCCGTTCCGCCCCAGCCCTGGCCCCGTCAAACGGGATAAAAAGTATCCTATTTCCTTCTCCTGGTTTAAGCTACCTCCCCACCGTTTCGTTTGTTTTTGTCATAAAAGATAATGTGTAATTATAAATTACTCATTGTTTTATTAAGTCACGTGTGAATAATTATTTACTAAATAGAGTTGGAAAGTAATAAGCCAGGATTGGTTATGGTTATTTTATATTTAGTCTTCCGTATTAAATTATACTAGGAACGTCTTTCCCGTCTTTCATCTATCTTCAGAACAAAACACCATCGTAATTCCTCTCATTCCAAACATATTCAAATCTTACGTCTCGCTCAAACACATTCTATCATGACGTCATCTATCGTTCTAAAATCCATCCTACATAGATATCAAATAAGAAGGCTTTTATTCTTATAAAACTTCCGATAATACTTACTATCCGACAAAACCTGCAATAGATCTCAGAAAATATAGAAACGGACATCTAAACCAGACCTCTCGGGATCAAATAAGAAGGCTTTTATTCTGCCAAAGAAATATAACCATTTGAAAGTGATATCGTATTGTAATTACTGTTGTTCAATTTACATATTGTGCCAAAAGACCTTTACAATCTCATCATAACCATTCCCATTTCAGTTAATAAAGCCTCTTTTTAGAAATCGCAGCTATCTTATCCGCTCCCATTTCTTGTCTTATTATCCAAATTGCCTGAAAATAAGTCGCAGCGCACCTGCAATCCTAAATTTTCATTTGGCATTTATTGTAATAAAGCGAGCGGTTGCTGATGAAAATAGCTACGGAAGAGCAGGCACCGATTGTGAATAAGGGACCTGTAAAGATATTATGTCACTCGTAAAAAGTCTGATGTTGGATCAGAGATCAGAATATCACCTAAAGTAGGTGTAGTGGCTAAACATTGGACATTAGGCTTGCCTTTTTGTGATAAAATTACGGACTTTTATGAGTTGACCAACACACCAAATTTTCGACTTGTTGACATTTTTGGACGTAATTTGCTTATTAATCAGTCAGGTATCAAACGACTGCCGGGAGTCGCATAATAATGGAATTTCTATTGTGTCTCGTTCACACATACTTGACGAGTAAATATCGTTTGCTGTAGGAAAAAATATTTATTCAAAAACGTTTGGATCTTCTGGGCAAACCGCTTCAGTGAGACCTTGCCTGCAGGGCAAAGGGGCGTGGTGGGAGGAGAGAGAGGTGCGGGTGGATGTGTCCGCGCCGCCTGCAACTCTCACGCAACCCGCTCTCACCTCCCCGCGCGCCCCTGTGCCCCGCAGGCAAGGTTTCTTTCGCGGTAATCCTAGCGCTATGTATTGCGCTTTACCTTATCTTTGTGATCGATCCATCATCCTATGTACTCGTGTATCCAATACAGTTGTCATTGTAACAAAAAAAAATACAAAACAAATGCACAGCACCCAATTTCAAAATTACTTTTCCTGGCGTTATCAACCGCGATGACAGGTCCTTTTGTTTTATTAAACCTTTGTACAACCTTTTAACAACAATTTAAGCTCTTATCGACACAATTCATTAATAAACAATGACAGCAAAGGTGTATCTGTCAACAACACAATATCACATTGTCGGTGAAACGTCGAAAACGTTATTCATTGCAAATTGTGAGATTGTGTCGCGGCGGATAAATTATTACCGCTTTTTGCGGTGGACAGTGTATTATTGTAAAACAGTGAAGTGAAGCTTTTCTTGTGCCCAATTTATTTGCAGGTAATATTTGCTATGATATCTCTTAATTCCATTGGTCAATATCCGGATTTGTAATGTTATGATGCCTCTCAATGCCAGTTGTTAGTCTGTCGATCAGATGATTCTGCTTCGAAAAATGCAATGTATTTTATGTTCTAATGTTTTTCTCAATATTCACCAATTAAACTCTTAAAAGAGATCAACTCACCAAAAATATTAGAGTATGCAGTTGTGTTACGAATCAGATGGCTGGATAGCTATCCGATAAAACTTCCGATAATACTTACTATCCGACAAAATCTGCAATAGATCTCAGAAAGTATAGAAACGGACATCTAAACCAGACCTCTCGGGATCGGTTGAAGAATCGCACAATTTTTACCCGTCTCGGAATATCAAAATTGTCGCAACATGTCTCATCTGGTTTGACAGCTCTGCGCTAGTTTTAACTCTTTGTTTTGAACTCCCTTTAGTGTTGTAGTGAACTAGCAACTATCGAAATCGATATTTTACTGCATTGACGGCCTGTTTCGTAATGTCTGAATAAATTCCTATTAGATTCATCTGTCCTCTACCTCATACGAAATGACGATCCATGTTTGAATTTATTCGTTGGTTGATTCTTATTTGTTCATGAAAATAGTCATACTCACTTAGATTTTTGTTTTCAATTAAATATATAAATAATATTTATTTGCTTAAAGCGTTGCTCTTGTCAGTGTAATGGATTATGGACAAAAATAGAAACACCAGTCCCTATAGTACCTATATATTTTAATATTTTTAAGTTTGCCAGACAATGCTGACGTTTATACGGTATTGAGTTAACAACGACAGTTCTAATACAGTGAAATTTTTCCCATTCTTGTCAACATTTTGACTCTTGACACGATACTACATCAAACTTTTCTTTTATTGCATGGTTCTTATGCTAAAATATCAATGTTAACATAATATTGTATCAAATTATTTTACACTAGCTTTTGCCCGCGACTTCGTCCGCGTGGAATCGTGACTTCTTTCTCCCGTTTTTTACACATTTACCACTATATCTTTGCTCCTATTGGTCGTAGCGTGATGTTATATAGCCTATAGCCTTCCTCGATAACTGGACTATCTAACACAAAAAGAATTATTCAATTCGAACCAGTAGTTTCAGAGATTAGCGCGTTCAAACAAACAAACAAACAAACAAACTCTTCAGCTTTATAATATTATAAGTATAGATTTAAACCTTCGATAGTGAGATAATCCGATCGCAATACAACTCTACGTTTATTTTCTGTCTGAAAGTTTGCTTAGATTTATTTGTGTTACCTAGGTACCGCTGGAAGGACGTTGTAGCTCAAGACCTGCTCAACCTCGGCCACAGTGACTGGCAAGAATTATCGCAAGACCGGTATGCATGGTGGTGATCTGGTGTCGGAGGCCAAGACTCACTTTGGGTCGCTGAGTCACCCCAGTAAGTATATTTGTGTTAATGTTGAGAAAAAATAAAACTTCAATTTCGGCTCGCAATTTTAAAGAAATGAAACTTATATTGAAATTTTCTCAACCGTACAAGATTACATTTTTGTGTGAATAATTTGAGAAATCCAATTTGAAAGTTCAGTATTGTAATCAAACTTTTTAATACTATTAACACTTAAGCTGCTTACAATTTTGGGGATCTTGAAATTGTTTTGAATACATCAAAGCTCTACCAAACTTTGACTTTTTAAATTCATATTTCAATCTTCTTTTTTCTTTAAAAATTTGGGAATATATCAATGTAGTTGTACCTACGTATTTATGTCTCCAACTTTCACCCCTAATTTTGTTTTTAAGATAACTCATTATTTCACAGTAACAAGTTAATTATAATTATTCTTTTAAAATATCAATTGATGCAGTGTGAAACTATCTCTTGAGAGGACCTTGACCTATAAATTTTTATAATTTATTATTAAGAATGGTTTGTTCTTTAAATCAAGACTTAACCAAAAATGGTCAAGACAGATTCTATGATGGAACGTGCTCGTCCTGATTTATTTATAAAGCCTTTTCCACTCACTGTCGACTTTCAACTGTTGTGTTTGTATTGTAATTTAGAAAGAACACTACAAGCATAAGGCTTATCATAATCATTATCGAAGCCAAAAAAACCAAAACCCATTGATCAAAATCGCAAGACCAGCAAGTTGGACAGACGACTTTGTAAAGGTCTAAGGATCGCACTGGATGCAGACTGCTTGCACCATCGCTATGGAAAACCATGGGGTAGGACTATAATTATATTAGACACCAATCGTATATATTGCTTGGATCCCAAAGTAAGTAGCTTATGCACTTGTGTTATAGAAATCAGCAACAACAGTGGTACTACCACAACACCCAGAAACCTATGTTCAGCAGTGGACGTCCTGCAGGCGTAGGATTGTTAGCGTTTTAATATATATTTACCCCCGACGATTGCCTATTTAGACGACCTCTGTGGTGTAATGGCTAAGCACGCTGGGTCCCAAGGCGTCACCACACCGAGGTTCCGGGTTCGATTTCTGGTCGGGTCAATAAAGGTATCATATTTTCTATACTGTCTCGCGGCTGGGTGTGGTACCACCATTGTTTCTGGTTTCCACAACACAACTGTAGTAGTAGATAACTACCTTGAGATCAAGGCAAGTATGTGATCGGTGACCATTATATTATTACTGTGAGGACTGACAAACCCTTACCGGTAACAGGGACGCTTGGAGGAGGCTTATGCTCAGCAGTGGGATACCAACGTTTAGCAAAAAAAAACTTAAATGTCTATTTACTGAATTCAGATGATATTGATGAAGTTAATATGCTACTCCTATTTCCTAAATCACATGCAAAAACTGTTTTTTCTTCGTTTTACACACTTGAGTTTTGTGTAAGCTAAAAGTCCGTTAATAGTAGGGTACTTGGAAAAGCAGTTTAAGTTAAATAGTAGTTTTAAATTGTCTGCCACTTGAGAGAGACTAAGAGCTGTGTTGAAATTCCTTTTTCTTTTGACTCTTTTGCTGATATTTTTAAATCGGTCGACTTTTAAGTAGAGAACAAGATTTTTGTATTTAGTTTTTCCTTAAACCTTTAATGATAGAAATAATAATCAATGTTCCACCGCCAAATTTTATATAATAATTTTAATAAAAGTAGACTAGAAAAATCTTATAATGAGTATTTTTTGGTGTTTTTTACGAGTATGGTACAAGCAAATTAATCTGCAGCTATCTAGACAGTAAAATATGCCGAGCAATTATATCGTAGGAGCAATAATGTTCTTTAATTATCTAAATTCAGTTCCTCTTTATACCACCAATATTTATATTGTCCAAAATCTTAATATTCTCCTTTATTTCATAATGTTTTCAGGAACGAAATTCCATATCGTATTATTTACATTGTCATCCTATAAACGGTGCCCTACAGTGCCGTTATCAAGCAAAATGTCGCTACATATATCTCGATAGTAGAGATGGTAAACAAAGTAGTTGGGGTATCGATAGATGTAGATAAATTGTAACATGAAAATATTTAGTAATTGCTACTTTTATTATAAAAAAAACCGGTTAAGTGCGTGTCGGACCCGCGCACTGAGGGTCCGTGCCACCCTTAACTAAATTCAGGGTCCACTTACTTTCACTTAACGAAAACATCACAATATATTGCGACCGCAAAAATAACTTTGTTTTTCATAGTGATTGTATGAAAGACAAAGTTATATTTGCGGTTGATAAAAATGTGCAATATCTCAAAAACTACTGGTTCGATCTCCTTCAAACCAATTTTCGTTGCAAGTTTTTGTTGAGATCTACATCATATTTTTTTTTCAAAATTTTCACTTTCTTAGTTCAAAAGTTAGATGGGGGGGGGGGGGGGGGACGACGACGCCCATTCTACCACTTTGGAAGCGTCTATATCTCAAACCATACACTTTTAGAAAAAATGATTTTAGAAGCTCAACATCATTTTAAAGTTTCAGCTATGTGATGCTTATAGTTTCAGAATAAAGTGGCTGTGACGTACGGACGGACGGACAGATAGACAGACAGACAGATAGACTTGACGAAACTACAAGGGTTCCGTTTTTTGCCATTCGGCTACGGAACTCTAAAAATAGCTTATTTTAGTATTTTACAGTATACTTACGTTATCATTTAAACCTTGTTATTTATTTTTAACTTTAGCATTTCAAAACGACTATAATAAATAATGTTTTGATAACTTTACCTCACGGATGTGCTTATCAACATTATTTTGCAATTCTTTTGTCTACGCGGCCGCCAGCAGCCTATGCATCCGTGCTGTGAGACTTTAATGTATAATCTGAGCAAAAATCCGATTAAAGCTTTATTAAGTTAGTTAAGTTATGTTAGCCTGTAAGCATCCCACTGCTGGGCAAAGACCTTACCTCAAATGTGAGGTAGTATGAGCCATACTCCACCACGCGGGCTCAGTGCGGATTTTTTAATTTTGTGTGTTTTATTAGATGTTATTAGTGTAAATTTTGTGTATGGGAAAAGAATGAAGAGGAGACAGTAAGTATTATATACTATGTAGCTTCTATTACACAATTAAATGTTTCCTTGCTAGTTATCGATAATGATTGTCGATTGAGGCGACGTCACTACAGGAAAACATTTTCGTAGCTACTTTTCAAATGTAATAATACCATCGATAGACTTTATTAAATATTTGGATCCCTTGATCACAATAAAGAATATTCGTGACGAGCATTTCGTTAAATAAGTAATTTTGATGTTATCAGGAGTCAAGTAATGTGTCTTTTACCTCATGACTCCCCGAAGTTTTGACTAGGAAACAATTTCCTAGCAAACTAAGAACATCATTACTATCACTGTCAATAAGTTTCTTTGATGAAAACAGAGAGTAAAAAACGTGTTGACATTTTAAACTCACACGTCATTTATCAAAAATCTTTTGTTTACGCAGCTGGATTAACGTGGGTTAGATTTTACTTTAGTAAAATGAAATCACAATTTTTAAGTCTGTTAAAAATTTATGACCGACTCCAGAATAGTCCCTCACACTCCCAAGAGAAAAGAAGCGTAGTCTCAAGCACATCTCGTTGTTTTATCAAGTCAAACAGTCTCCACTGAGAGTAAGTGAGACTCCAGTAATCTGCCACTTCGTTCTTGTGATCCTATTACAAAAAGCAAAAAAGGACTGTGATGATTTTTGTATTTAGATTTAATCAGTTAGACCTGTAGTAATATTAACACAATGCAATAACAGTTAACGTTATTAATATTTGTATAAAAATGAGTATTGTTACTTTACAAAATACCGTTATCGTTGTTTATAAAGTTGCAACACAGGCTGCCCCTTCTCCTCCTACTTTCTTACTTGCGAGGCGCACTCGAAAAGCGAGGCAGTCTAGTGCTAACCGCCGAAGCGAAAGGTTGTGGAAAGAAACCTATGTTGAAGTGCTGTTATAATTATTATGGTTGGAAATAATGATTTGTATAAAAGATAAGTGTGGTGATCGAATAAAGAACTTTATAAAATTGTGATGGTGTTTGACTCATGAAAAGTCAGAAGTGGAAATCTGCAGCTCACAAAGGGTACGTACTATTTTTGATTCATATGATTAGAGTAATAAAATGTTTCTTATAAAATAGTTTCAATAACATAACGATTTTGCTTTACATCGAGCAGTGTGTTTGGATTGAATTCTATTTTGCTTGGCACTTACTTAAGTAAGTTAAGTTTCCAACTGACCATTTGGTCAAGGCAACTCCTTGATAGTGTTCAGTGGTTACGAATACACAAGTTTACTTGATATCTAAGTAGGTAATAAAAATTGTCCAGCTAGCACTGGGTTTGTTCTTGATACGAACCTAGCCTGTGCTAACATGACATAGTTGTGCTGTGTTATCATTAAATCATTTGGGCAAGGCTACTCTTTGCTAATGGCTTATGAAAACACAATGCGCGATTTATGTAATTGGTGCAACTAAAAAGCCAAATTTAATATAAACTACTATGATCGTTTCTCAATCCAAATACGAAATACAAAGCGTAATAGGTACTCAATATTATTGTTATTTTCTTGTAGCTGTGTTTAGTAGATTTAAAAAAAAAACATTTTAACCTACAACTGTTGTAGGGCTAATATTCTGTTTTTTATAAATAAATATTAAAATAAAAACTTATTTCAAAAGTTGAATATATACCACTCCATTTTTGATTTGGCAGTCGTAGAAAAAGACTTATAAAAACTATGTTCGTGAGTTATGACCAATAGTGAGTTCTAAATTGGATTCAATTTAAACCAATTCAATTCATCAATTTCATCAATTTCATTCATTTGTAATTCAATTTAATTCGATGCATGACTTAAAATGAAGGCTTTAAAAGATATTACTAGTTCCATCCAAATAATTATTTTAATTAAATTTTAATACAATTCAAGTTCATTTTAATGTGTTGTATTTGATTCAATAATTAACTTGAAATTAAGGCCACTGTGCCGATCCAATTTTACAAGGTAGATATAGCGGCCAGGTGTGTCGCGTGGGCCAAGTGTGTCCTTAAGCAGCGGCCAGGTGTGTCGCGAGGGCCAAGTGTGTCCTTAAGCAGCGGCCAAGTGTGTCGCGAGGGCCAAGTGTGTCGCGAGGGCCAAGTGTGTCCTTAAGTAGCGGCCATGTGTGTCGCGTGGACCATGTGTGTCCTTAAGGAGCGGCCAGGTGTGTCGCGTGGACCAAGTGTGTCCTTATGTAGCGATAAGGTGTGTCGCGTGGACCAAGTGTGTCCTTTAGTAGATAGCAAATATTTTCATATTAAATTAAAAACTCATGATATGTAACAAGCAGACAATAACATGCAAAAGATAGTTAATTAATTGGTTACATTATGACCTCAGCGAAGTATTCGTGAATTAAAATTATTAAATTACAGTTTAATCAATTCATCATTAATATGTGCCTAAATATCAATAATAATTTATTAGCATTTTGACGAATCAAAAGTCAAGATAAAGATTATTTTACGGTTGACGTAGGTATACTTCGACCGTGCTGGATAATTATTTTTATTTTATTGTTATTTTATTTACTGAAGTTTTATTTTATTTTAAATTATAATACGATTATGAGATTTTAATACATGGAATTAAAAATTAAATCATATCATCTACGTATTGTAAAAATATGTATACATCTAAAATGAGGTTAGCAACATCAAATCTAAAATATTAAAATTCATCATTAAAATATTCCTTCACACTATAATGATATCCCCTTTTAACTCATGAATGGTGTCTTCAATTATTTGAGTGGATTTTGATAAAGTTAGACAATAACATGGCGGGAAAGTATGTCGCTTGGGCAGTGTTTCCTTTTATTTTCTTGAGTTTTAGTAAACGTAGGTACAACGGTTAGATGCGAATTCCCTATTTGGGGCGTATTGCGATTCAACTTAATCCGTTCAATATCCAGGCTGTTCAATTCAATTCAGTGTAAACGAATACTATCAATGTAATTATATTTAAATAATACTACAATAGTATGAATGAATGTTGTAATGTATATGTTTATGTTATAATATGATATTATCAATTTAATTCGAGAACAACATACGAATTACTAATTTGACAGTAAATCAGCTGATAAACATTAAAAGCTGCATCGCAAAACACTCTCATCCTGATGGCTGAATATTGCATTTGAAGCTAGTATTAACAGATTATTTATCACAAATTATATCGCATATTATAAATTGTACCTACAGAAGAGAAGCATTGAATACAATATTAATTTATCCTATAATTTATTCACGTATCGTGTATATTGTTATATATTATGTAGAAAGACTTCTAATACAAATTTACTTTTTCCGAGGCCATGAAGACGAATTTGTCGAGGTGACTGACGTGACTGCGCACTCAGCACTGGAGCAATAGCCAGGCCGCAGCGCCCCGCCTATGCGTCGGAGGACTAGGATGTCCACGGCGTAGGTGTTTTCTACATGCTGGCATGCCGGATGAGCCTCCCGGACGTCAGAGGACTAGGGTATTGAGACTGAGGTGTACGAGGCCAGACCAGGTTGGTCGGGTCGAAAAAGAAAACTGAGCTCGGGATCAAGGCTGAGGACATCGACATCTTTCAATAGAAGTCTGGAAAACAATAAGGACCTCTATGCGTCGTAGATGGTAAGAGCCGTCGAGCCACCTGCAGGTCCCGTTTCACACAATTTATATTGACTCCTTTAGCTTTGTTCGCAAAATTCCTATATTTTAACTGTTGTGGGTATCCACTGTATATTCACCGACTGTGCATAATGTGTATGTATGTTCACCGAATATGTCTTTGTTAATACAATTTGCAGATATTATTCGCTAAAATCTTGTAATTTAAGATCCCAACGTTTCGAAAACATAAAGATGTTTGTGGTTGCGAGTAGAATGAGATGTCAAACTTTAAAATAAAAGAAATAAACGTTTATTGTACCACTTCAATAACAATAATAGTAGTTCATAGTGTGGCAAACCAATCTCTTTTTAGATATATTGTTTTTGAATCTTCCTTTTATTATTTTGACAAGTTTGCTTTTTACGTCAAAATATAAAAGTTGAATTTCTGTGAAAATATCATTTTATTTTACTTTGAAATCCCTCTCAACGCAAACACATACACATAGTATATAACAACAATCAGCCGTCTACCATCGAATTAGTACTCAACCTGTACCGTGGTAGTAGTCATCATAAGAATTTTCTCATTTATTATATTATCAAGTTGGTAAATACAGTACAAAAAGATGAGTTCACTAATTTCCAAATTAGGAATCTGTATTTTGGCGATCCATAATTTTACTAAACTTGTAGAATCAAGAGTGCACTCTTGCATATTTATAAATATAAAAAGTAAATTCTGAAAAGTTTGCTTCTCTATTTGTCATTTACAGAGTAATAATTACTCATTTAACTATAATATTAACGTTTCTATCCATGCAGAAAGGTAGAATAGAATCTTATGCTGATGGTAAATTGTTTTGAGCGAAAAGTATTCACGTATCACGTCAGAATCAAATATCCCTTTGTAAATACATTCAAAGGCACAAAGATCACAAACGTTAAGGGTTATTTTTTGTAACACTTTCTCTGCGTCATCTACTTACATTCTATATTTAATAAGTAAAATAGGGGGGATTATTTTGCTGCAAATGAGTGATAATAGCTTAATTGTAAATTGGACCATGCCCTCTTAGGTCATGACGAATAAATTGGTAAATAATGCTGAAAGGCTTTTAAGTTCTTTTTTTCTTTAATATTTTTCTGCAACTCTTTGAAATGGATCTACTTTATATTTTATTTTCAAACGTATACAAAATATCTATTGTTTAAGTCAAATTTGTACAGCCTATCTTGACTTTACGGGGAGTTGGTTAAGTAAATCATTAAAAACGATAAGAAATGATTTCATTATTTACGTAAACATGTACACAGTAGCAGTAGATGTTAACATAATAAATTATACTCATTGTGATTGTGTTATTTATATCAAATGTATGTTTTTTTAAATAATATTTTTCAAAATTCTATTCTCCCAGTAAAAGAAAATGTCTTTAATGTTCCATTAAATTATTTCTGTGCCACTATCTTATAAAACAGTTTGAGATCAGACAATTTAAGCACCAAGTTATTCGAACACTACCAACAAGTTATCATAGTATAGTTTAGCCAAACCTTATGTTCCATAATTCATAACATTTATGGGCACTGGAAGACGAAACTTGCGCCATGTAAGTTACAAAATTATCAATTTTCAAAAAGTAATAAAAGAAGCTCAAATATTGTTTTTTTTTAGATTGGCCTTACGTTAGATAAATTTTGATTATTTTATTTCTTTTAGACACTTTGTTTATCCTAAACATTACACAAAAAAACATGCGGGTGTATTTTTTTTAATCATCTATTTTTTTTAGAAGCATTATTGCACAAATGACAATATAAAATGGTGACTTGTTGTTGGAAATATTAACTCCCCATCGTACTTTTGAGTCATTCAAAAATTTTAATGGATGCTGTTGTTAATAAAAATTTAAATACTCAACAAAATGTTGTAATGGAGTATTATATAATGATGTTATTTATAGTAATGAGGCATTAATTTGTCTTCCACTGATGTTTTATTTTATTTTATTTTTATTTTATTTGTATTACAAAATCCACAGCTCTTAAAAACGATAGCAAAATATACAGACATATCGGACTTACAGCCAATGACGTTTTACGTTTGAAACGAGCTGTTGTTCCTGTAGTTAAGTAAGGTTTCTTTAAAGCTATGATCGTTTATATGCCACATTCTTAAAACTACAAAAAATGTTACTCAAGATTTTATAGTCAATTAAGGCTTAGATATTCCATTTTTACGATGTTTCGATTGAGTTTTAACATGGAAACACTAATTATTTAAATCTCGAATCTATATATGTTATAGAAGAAGATTACTAGAAAGCTGGATTGTGGTTGGAAACACGATTGTAATTACTTTGCTCGATAATAATTGCCTCAGAAGTGGGCCCCTTTTTTTTCGTATTTTCTATGTAGTTTTCAAGTTATTGGACTTATATTTATGAAAATCACATATTTTAGTAGGTAATTCCATTCTACACATATACATGTTAAAATGATTTCAAAATGTTTGTTATTTAGATCAGAATAACGAAATATCTAAAAACACTTTATTTGACCTATTTCGACTTTTTTGATCTTGATTTGCTCAAGCTACACAGATGTGAGGAACAGGGGATTATAAGAATATACATTTTGACCACATAAATGAGATCTCAGCTATGAATCAAATGATTTTTTTTTAGTTTTTATCGGTGTTATGTTCAGGCAAAGAAAGGTCCATTTTTTTCATTAGTCTGTATTCTTTCTTACAAGCAGCAAATTCTTCCAATTGTCTTTTTAAGATTACTTTAGACACCAAAGATGTTTAGGGCGTCCAATCGTTTTTTTCCAGTTTTATTAACATTTTCATTCATAAAACACTGATTTAGTGATTCTCACACTTGTGACGATGGTGATTCGCGCAACGACTTTGACGCAACAGTTGATCGTCGTGTCATCTCTATTCTATACATGCAAGCAGAAATAGCGCTATCTTTTTATTCAAATGACAAGCACGAGATACCATTTCCTCATTCCCCTTGACGCCACTGCGAACGCTGGACCTATGTCAATTTTTGCAATTTTATTTGCGTACTTAATTACGTAAAACACCTAAGAACTAATAATAGCTAATTTCGCCGCGCCGCGTCACGCTCAGTTGGATCAGCACCAGTCTTATACTAATCAAAGGTCGCGAGTTCAAATCGGGGGTATCATGAATATTTTTCTACATAGTCACAATATTTTTTTAGAAAACGAAATAAGTATTTATTTTAATTTTTGGACATTTTAACATATAAAATAAAAAAAATTAAAAATAAAAACTAATTAAATTTTTAGGTTTTTTTTTAAAGTAGCAAATCCTATTAAAAAAACTACATAACAATGAAAATAAATTTCAAAAAGAAAATTAGTATCAAAAACATCATCACCATGCGGATAAATCTCCTCAATGCCATGAGGATGGAACCCCCAACCTCTACGTGTTAAGCAAAATAAAAAGAGAAAGGCTGTAGCGACATATATAATTGATGTGAATAAATGAACTATATTTTTGTACCAATCGTAGAGATGAATCCGTTTCTATAGTAACAATATAAACAAAAAGCATAAAACACTCATGTCAAATTTTTGTAGTTTTGAACATTTTCTCTATTTGGAAAAATCAGAGCTAAACCATAACTGTAGGTTTAGCAGTAATCTCAAATGCTAAAGCTGTGCCCTGGTGACTCTAGTATATTGGAGACGAGAAAATATTATATGAATTTGAGGGAGGGAGAAAATTATTAGGTGATAGGTCTATATTAATTTTATTTATTTATTTACATCTAGACTCCTGTGACAAAATACAAACATTGGAGGTTAAGTTAAGGTCGGTCTAGCTCTCTTCGTGTATGGAACTCAGGTTTCCATGTTATTTACGTACGTACGTACACATTTTCTGAATCGTGTAGTAATAATGCATTGACTATCTATCTCTTATTTGGTGACATGGACTTGAGCGACGAACATAGAGATTACTCAGTATAATCCAATTATATTTGCATTCAGAAATGTCAAATCTGAATAATTTTTTCAATTTTGTTCTTTCGAAAATGTGTGGAGACTGTCTTAATTTTATTTTTATAACCGTTGTTCCTCAAATTGCTGTTACTGAATATCCAAAACAACTTTGGTGTTTGTGACACATAATAATTCTATTAATCTTGTAGTTAGCGCGAAATGGCGCTTCGGGGTCACGAAGGGTTCCGTACCATTATCTATGAAAATGGCATAAACATCATATCTGTTGTCAGGGAGTCCCATACAAAAGATATGAAGTCCTAATAATGGGGCAGCCCCTCATTATTATCATTATCAGAGTAGATAAGTTGTATGAGAGCAACCTGAAAAAAAAACTGTTTTTTAAGTTTTTGTTTTTTCAACGGCAACATGAATACATCCTTCCTGAAAATTTCAACTGTCTTACTATCACGATTCATGAGATAAACCCTGGTGTTGCCCTTTCGGTGTAGGAACTCATGCTCATCATAATTCATTCCTTGTAGGGAGGTGTCCCAAAAATATTTTAAAATACATATTTTAGGCGGTGTGATTAGCATATAAAGAAACCCATGCCAAATTACAGTTTTATAGTAAAAAAGGTCTATAAGCTAGACTACAAAAAGTCAAACATGGCAAAACCATATATGGTTTATCAAAGTAATTGTGTGGGTGCGGTGCTCTAATTAACAAACCTAGACAGTTGAAATATGGCATCTAGCTAGGTAATAATGTGTAAGCGAAGGAAAAAATCTGAAAACAAAAGAAAGTTTTTTAATTGTAGGGTCTGAAACCGTTATAATTAAGTGGATGGAAGCTTGCACAAAATATGTATTAATGATTTATGAATAAGCAAATAAATATTTCTATAAAAAGTTATGATATCCCAACAAAAACATCAATGTGAAAAATGATAGCCAAGTTCAATGCTCAGTATATTTGATAGTGAACTTCGCCGAAAAAAGTATTGCATCTAAATGAGAGATTACTACTAACTACTTTTGCCTTACTATTTTCTTACTTTCTAACACATGATAGTCAAGTCATTTTTATAGTTCAGGCTGATATTAAGCGAGTATTTTAAGCGTGGTGTGGGTGACCTCGATAGTAATTACTTTAAACCATTAATTTACTTGAACCATTTCACGGGACATCCAAAATATACGCGGGCGACGTCGCGGGAGACGACTAGTAAATAAAAAACTTTGATATTATTAAAGGATTACTGAAACGATAAAGAAACCTTTGTCTTTAATTTAGCTTTCCATATTTGTAATGTTAAACGGAAGCGTGAAACATACTGCGCAGACCCTAGATAAACTGGGAACAGGGCAAGAGAATGATGATGATGATTTGAAATGTTATGAATTTCAGTGTGTAAAAAAAAACCATGACAAAATTCTCGTGATGGGTGAACTTTGACTTATATACCTACTGGTTTGTACGGAACCCTAAATTTGAAGTGCCATATCTGTAATGGTCTTCAGTCATCATCAATTGGAAGACTGATGGAAGATAGTAGTGAGACTATAACTGTGTCGACAAAAAGGATCTTAATAAAAACAACCTAAATGTTATTACATTACATTTCCTACACCTATGGGTTGGCTGGAAGAGGTCTCTTTTAGGGATAAGCCCACCTTTGTTCACATTGTGACTTCTTGTACCTATTTTCTGTACATCTTATAAGTGCAATAAAGAATATAATAAATGTTATTGGATATTCTTTCTTGTTTTTATAATGGTTACAGGTTGCTGGCATAAAGTGCTGACCAGTCGTGTGAGAATGAAATGCCACTCTTTGCGTTCCTTGTTCTTTCGATAAACGTTTAGACTAAAAAGCATGTATGGTGTACTAAAGAAACCATTTTGTAAAAGTTCTTAGGGGTTCTGCTAGATGGCGTGGGTATGTTACTTACAAAAGCGCATGAAGTATCTTATTCAAGAAAATTTTGTTCCTTAAATAAACACTAGATGGCTTAATTATACACGAGATTTGTAAGACAAAGTTGACAGAAAAAGTTTTGTGCGGGGGTGCTGGTGGGGGAAGCGCCCCGCACTTTTAACCCAGATAAACCTGAAACTATTTTTATCGTAGAAAGTTAGGATTTTTTTATATGTGCTTAAATTCAGTCCAAATATGTCGGGAAAAATTATGAAAAAAATATGTAATCCCTGGAAAAGCTGGAAAATTATATCCCATACATGGGTCGGTCGGCACGAATAATGCTTTTTACTCACATGCCTTAAGTTACTGTAAGAAAAATAAATACAACACTTTTCAATTCACAAAGTAGTAGAACACTGCAAAAATTGTTTTTGCAGTGTTCTAGTTCAACAAACACTTTTAGGCATATAAATGTATGTTACACTAGCGGTGCCCCAGACTTTGTTTTCCTGTTTTGATTTTATTCTGTTCCTATAATTGAGTCGTAGTATGATGTTTTCTAGTCTATAGCCTTCCCCAATAAATCAGTTATCTAACACAAAGTATATTTTCAAATAAATAGTAGTAATAGTAGTAAGCAAAAGCTTTACTCTATTAGCACAGAATATATAATAGTACTACATACAGAACGGCCACTCACCTCCCCTCTCTAGTCTGACTTACCTCACTATCGCGCCGGAATTAGGGATCTCATTAGGGGACCGCCTAGCGGGCATGGCACGCGCATGTTTGCGACGTTAACGGAAGAACAAAGTTTTGTGTACGAGAGTTGCCTAGGTACTGTGCAGTGTACGGGTGTCTTTCGTCCTCGAGAAATGACTCCGATAGAAGCTTTTTTCGTTTCCCAAAAGATGAGAGACAGTAAGTAACTTCATACAAAATATGCAACCATAACTATTCAGTTACAGTGAACAACTTTAAAAACGATAGGTAAAGGTAACATTCTTTACAATTCTGTGTAGTTAAGGAATTATAATTGTAATATTTATGTGATTAGTGAAGTTAGGCGTTGCTAAAGTAGATATGTACTATCTTTTTATTTCTCCACGATACCACGTGAATATGACATTACGAAAATGAGTGCTTATTACGTTGTATACTAAATTCAAGTAAATTACGTTGTTTAGGTATCTGTTTATTTAAGTGAAAAGAGCTATGACCGGTGTAACAGACTTTGTCAACCCTTATAGCACGCACACAAACGCAGCGTCTGTGCAACACGCCGTCTGTCAATGTATGGCCAAAAACGAAAAGTTTCTTCCGAGTGTCCGGGGTGTGTCTATTAGCATAAAATTCACGCAAACATCATTGCATTGTAGTATCTTCCCATTATGGTGCACTAGGTAACCCAGTTGATCGTATCTTGAATCTTTACCGTAGCTTTTACTTGCAGGACCAAGTTCACGTATTTTACACCCTTCATTTCCTAATAGGGCTCTAATATAACAGGCCTACGAGAACCAAGGTGATCCAGTTTTCGACTACCCAGCTAACCATATTGACCCTAACTTATGCAGTGCCATATCGATATTATGATAAAATACTAGAAAGAATATTTTTTGCCTCTGATGCAGGATCTCTAAAGACTAATATTTTGATCAAAACCCTCACTTGGCAACCATAGGATGCATTTGAGTGAAGATAGGTATCTTCCTGTATCTTCCCTTTGTAGCGACTAAAGTGGTCTTGACTCTTGAATCGGATGTATTGTATAAGATCTTGGTAAAGAGTCTTCATCTGCACTTTCTGCCGAGTGAAAGAACAAGTCTTATTTTAGAAATTTACTTCAGCAGGTAGAACGACTGTATCAGATAGAATAGTATGGAAAATCGTATATCTTTTACTCCGTTATCTTCATCAGACACATCAGTATTGTATTATCTGGTGGTTCAAATGTTATACATTCTGAGACCAGTTCATTGCTATTATCTACTCAGACAATATTTTATGTAATGATAATGGTTTTTATTAAAAACATCCAAAATAAATGTGTTTTCTCAAAAATCCAATACATCATGGTTGTGCCGACCGGACCATATATGGGTTTATGGAATTGGTGGAAAGAATAAAGTGTCAAAATATGAAATTGTTCGTATTTAGTTTTCATTATGAATACTATAGTACTCTTATGTTTCTATTTTCACTTGGTTATTTTCAAAATATAAACAAGATCATTTTTTAATCTTACCTTTTCGAGGACATGTAAAACTTTTTTTAAATTCAAGTTTTTTGATTTCAAAAATCTACTAAAAATAACCAAATTACCTTGGATACTTATCTCTAGAGTTATCACCTAATAACTGACGTTTTTAAATATAATCATCATTTTCCTAAAATAATTCTTATTATGGAGGTAGATTTTATTATTTCTGAAAACCCATGTATGGGTCGGTAGGTTTATCTGGGTTAACAAGGGGGCGGGGCTTATGAGATAATTTGACGGAATAAGACGGCCTTAAGTTAAAGAGGTACATTATGTTTTCTTACAATCTCGAAAAATGCCTCTAAGCATCCGCTGTAGATTACTCATTATTATTACAATTGTAATTGTAACCGAAGTAATTTATTAGCCCCTACAATAAAATTACATTTAAACTAACGATACTTAGACGTGATGTACTCGGATTTAATCAAATATTATAGCTAAGATGTTTTAAACTTTTGTTGCTGCAAGTCGTATAAGGGCACTGAATTAATACTTTAGCCTTGGCTAGTTAGTCAAAATTTCAGTAAACCTTTATATTCAATAGATCTATCTATATTTGCCAGAGCTGCGGCAACTCAAAGTAAACCAAAAATAGTATAATTATAAAAAGTACTAGCAAGCAACATGGTTATTGTTATTTATATGTATTTTTGTGATTGATTTATATATGCTGTGTATTACAAAGTGAGCTCAAAAGTATTATTGTAGCATAATCTTTATTTCTCGAAAGTCGTTTTAATTTTGTAGTGCTAATATAAATACCGAATGTGATGATTGTTTTAATAAGTACAATTTGTAATATTTTTGATGTGGTGAGCTCAACAGTAAAATTTTAACATAATCTTTATTGCTCATAATTTGTAAAACGTAGTATACTGTAGTAGTATTGATATACGAATATATGCAGAGACAAATGCACCAGGAGGTGCACTAGGTAGGATGGCCGAATGTGATGATTTTTGTATTTAGATTTAATCAGTTAGACCTGTAGTAATATTAACACAATGCAATAACAGTTAACGTTATTAATATTTGTATAAAAATGAGTATTGTTACTTTACAAAATACCGTTATCGTTGTTTATAAAGTTGCAACACAGGCTGCCCCTTCTCCTCCTACTTTCTTACTTGCGAGGCGCACTCGAAAAGCGAGGCAGTCTAGTGCTAACCGCCGAAGCGAAAGGTTGTGGAAAGAAACCTATGTTGAAGTGCTGTTATAATTATTATGGTTGGAAATAATGATTTGTATAAAAGATAAGTGTGGTGATCGAATAAAGAACTTTATAAAATTGTGATGGTGTTTGACTCATGAAAGGACTTTATTCTGATAGTGTTGTGTTAGGTTATTGCACACAAATCATAAGATTATGATAATTATGTCACTCTGTATGCGTCAAGTTTAGGTAATTATTACTATACAGTCGACAGCACATCAGACTATACATTTTTTTTTTTTTTATGTCAAAATTTTATCGTTAAGGAAGTCAGTAATATTATAGTAGCATTTTTCTATTAAAAGTTTTTTAAATTTATTTACATTTTTGTTAAAATATAGACCTTATTCCAACAGCATAAGATACTGCAGTGTACAGCTTGACGTGCTGTCGTCCGTACCTCATCGACTCTTCTCCATCAAAAAAATCTTAAATTAATTAATTATTTAAAGTATGAAGACTACTAACGAATGAGAAATTGACAGTTAACAAACCGTAATAAGATAGTATACTCATATCTACGTATTTTAATATAAATAGTATTTAATTGGTTTTTTCAATGAATGTTAAATTGCTTTTACACAGTGAATTCATTGTGAAAACCTACTTAAACTCTGATTAAAAAATAACTTGGATACAAAATAGACTCTTTCAGTTCAAACAAAAATCTAGTTGAGGCAACTTCTATTCAGAGACTCGTGCCCGTTCTCCTTTTAGTTTCCTTTAGATGTGTCGATCAGATTTTTTTTTCGTCATACCTACAAGGAGTCGAATGACTGCAAATTCAAAAAAAATATCGTCATCAAAATCTGTACCCCAATCACGAACATTTGACGTATTCGTCACGTAATCGCAGCGAGTTTACGTCAGTCGGCATCACGAAGCACTCCCGTTACGTGTTGTAAGCTCGAAAGTATGACCGCAAATGACGTCATACTAACGTAAATTTGGTACGTCCAAAAACAAGTTAAATGATCTATTTCATTTAAATTATTGAAATATAATTATATATTGTTATTCAAGTGTCAAAATTTTAGTTTGTTTTACGTCCGATAAAGGCGCTTTCAAATTCTTCTACAAATGATTACGTTACTAAACGAATACTTTGATGCAAATTTTCGTGATCGGGTTACAGCTGTAAACGACTAATGAATGTAGGCTGTCTATGGCGGCCTATAGGTGGCGGTCTGCGTCCAGTGTGATACATTATTTCGGTGCAACATAATTATTGAATACTTATAATGTCATACTAATCTATATATATAAAAGAAAGTCGTGTTAGTTACACCACTTATAACTCAAGAACGGCTGAACCGATTTAGCTGAAAATTGGCAGGGAGGTAGTTTAGAGCCAGGAAAAGGACATAGGATACTTTTTATCCCGTTAAACGGGGCCGGGGCTGGGGCGGTACGGGGCCGGGGCGAAACAAAGTTCGCTGGGACCGCTAGTCTATATATATAAAAGAAAGTCGTGTTAGTTACACCACTTATAACTCAAGAACGGCTGAACCGATTTAGCTGAAAATTGGCAGGGAGGTAGTTTAGAGCCAGGAGAAGGACATAGGATACTTTTTATCCCGTTAGACGGGGCCGGGGCTGGGGTGGGATGGGGCCGGGGCGAAACAGTGGAGAGGCAGCTTAGAACCAGGAGAAGGACATAGGATCCTTTTTATCCCGTTCAACGGGGCCGGGGCTGGGGCGGGACGGGGCCGGGGCGAAACAAAGCTCGCTGGGACCGCTAGTTGTTAATAAAACTAATTCTTGGAATAGGTTCTAACTTGGCTTTAGCAAGCTTGAGTAACGGCCTGTTTCACTATAGGTTTCCTATGCTGTATCCAGTAACGTTATCTCCCCATTTTTTCATACGAAATGACGTTCCATATTTGAATAACTCGCGTTGGTTAGTGCTTATTCGTCGATGGTGAAAAAGACCCTAAGCCATACATGACAAATTTGGAGGCAATAATGGAGTGGTTTATTAAAGGTTTTTACACACATAAGGATCGATTTATCGATTGAAATAAGATTTAAGTTAGTGTTAGAAATCGTATCATACAAGCAACCTTTCGCTCGTATTCACTGAATAGAAGTTCAAAAACAAAACTCCTTCAAAGAGAGCTCAATAGCAATCGATGTAAATACAAATTGCTTCCACGAACTGTTTGCTTGTGCAGAAACGAAACATACTTTTGTATCAAATTTGATCTTTAGCGGCGTTAGTCCACCTTTGCAATCGTATGAGGCAGCGATTAGATTAAAAGATACCGACAAGGATACAACCACAGTCCTAATATACAGGGTGTAAAAAAAGTACGAGCCAAATTCTAAGGGGTGGTTGTCAATCGTGTTTGGAACACAGGAAAAATTAAAAAAAAATATTCTTTAAGATTATAATAATTACAAATAATTTTTTTTTCAACGTTTTTTTCATATATTCTAACTCGATTCTAATAAACTCATCAATAATATCATCTTCTTGATTTTGGCTTTTACACCCTGTTTAAAAAAGATAAAGAGTAGTGCTTAGATAAAATGTCCACGGACCCCTAATATTCTATACAAAGTGTATAAAAGTACTAGCCAAATTCAACGTCGGGTGTAGAATACAGGAAAAATTTAAAAAAAAAATGTTTTTTACACCCTGCATAAAATTGAAATCCTAATTACCTGCAACTGTATCAATCAATAAGGCATGCCAATTTTTTCTGCAATCGTGTGAGCAATTTAGTGAAATAAAAAAACCGGTTAAGTGCGTGTCGGACCCGCGCACTGAGGGTTCCGTACCACCCTTAACTAAATTCAGGGTCCAGTTACTTTCACTTAACGAAAACATCACAATATATTGCGACAGCAAAAATAACTTTGTTTTTCATAGTGTTTGTATGAAAGACAAAGTTATATTTGCGGTTGATAAAAATGTGCAATATCTCAAAAACTACTGGTTCGATCTCCTTCAAACCAATTTTCGTTGCAAGTTTTTGTTGATATCTACATCATATTTTTTTTTCAAAATGTTCACTTTCTTAGTTCAAAAGTTAGATGGGGGGGGACGCCCATTTTACCACTTTGGAAGCGTCTGTATCTCAAACCTTACACTTTTAGAAAAAATGGTTTTAGAAACCTCAACATCATTTTAAAAGACCTATCCATAGACACCCCACACGCATAGGTATGAGTAAAAAAAAAATTTTTGGTTTTAGTTTCATGTATGGGAGCCCCCCTTAAATATTATTTTTTCTTACTTTTTGTATCTGAATCGGAAAGCGGTGAACAAAATACACCTACCTGCAAAGTTTCAGCTATGTGATGCTTATAGTTTCAGAATAAAGTGGCTGTGACATACGGACGGACAGACAGACAGACAGACAGACAGACAGACAGACAGACAGACAGACTTGACGAAACTATAAGGGTTCCGTTTTTTGCCATTCGGCTACGGAACCCTAATAACAACATGACAGACAACTCCAAATAATGGAAGATAGTGTGGTGGTTTCCCTATTAGCCTTCCAATCACTATTTTTTTTTCAACCATCTAATTATCTGATTTCAAATCGGATTTGATATGATTTCAGTAATTGACCTGACCAAAACTATCAGTATTTTTTCAATTGCCTACTATTTTTTCTTATCTGCAACAGGAGTTATTCAAAAACCGGATTTTTATTCAAACTGAACTCTGTATAATTTTAACTCCGTGAATCTTAAACTCGGCTGATATTTAAATTTTTCTAGCTCTTGTTAATATATTTAGTTTTATATGACACTAGTAAAGATTTCTTGCGGCAAACTTGCTTTAACGTAAAATTTCTAACGCAAAATACTTTAAAAGCAGGCACTCAGGGTAAGGCCATGAATTCTGTAATGTTAACAGCGGTTTTTGTAGAATAAAAATTACTTAAGGACAACAATATATTTTTATCATCTGCGTAATTCTTATAACTCCAGATGTGTACTTGACACAAAAAAGCAAGGATTGCGATGGCAAGGCAAGCTTTTAATTAAAAAAGCAAATGGCCAGGATATCAAGCAGTGTTCGCAAAAATCTTGTGAAAGTGTCATACATAGATAGTTATCTGTACCTATTTCATTTATTTAACAGTAAACATACTGACTTACAGTCGCCCAAAGCGTCAATATGCTAGTACACAGTAAAAATGGTAAAAAAATACAATATAGAAATCAAATAAGATACATCAGAATTACAATAGCGTATGTCACCAAAATTAAATATAATGTCAGAAGAAATACACATTAGAGTCAGTCAGAATCATTAAAAGTAATCAAATTATTATGTCAGTTCAGTAATACTACTTTGAAAACACTTAGAAGACAATCTATCTATGTATAAAACAGCTTTGTGCATGCTTTGACCAAAGCTGTCTGCAAATATGTCAATATCATAGTCGTCGGCGAGTATATCCCCTATAAGCCGTAGAGCCCGAACGGTGGGAGCATTCGCGGCGTACTTTGTGCGCGCTGAGGGCCAACACAACAGGCGCGGTCGCCGTCGCGGCGCCACCAACCCCTCCGCGTTCCAACTCAAACGATTAGGCACCTGCAATCCTACTTGGCTCAGAATTGTCTGGCTGTCTATCTTATTGTGTAAGATACACATATAGTGTACAATCGTCTGCATTACCCTTCTAAATTTTAATGTGTCTAGTCCTACCATACCACTAACAAATAAGGAAGGATATAGATGTGGATAATACCCATACTTTCTTTTATACAGCCAACGTGCGAATTTGCGCTTTACTTTTTCCACCAGAAGGATATATTTATCCTCATAAGGATCCCACACAGGTGCTCCGAATTCAAGTTGACTTCGGACATACGCATTGTACAAAACCATTGCGACATCCAATCTGTCAAACTGAGAAGATGTACGGATTACGAAGCCAAGCATTTTACTAGCCTTTTTACATACTGTATTCACATGGTCATGAAAGTCTAATTTAGAGTCTAATATTAATCCTAAGTCACGAATTACACTTACCCTTTCTAAGGGCGCGTCTAATAATTTGTAATTTACATATTGCGGACAGAGCTTACGTGTAAAAGTGATAATTTTACACTTTTCGACGTTAAATGGAAGTTGGTTCCTTTGACTCCAATCCAAAACTGCGTCAATATCCTTCTGCAGTCCTATACCTACCTACATACTTGTAATAGCATTATATGGATGTGAAACGTGGACCTTGATCAAGAATGGTAGAGAGAGACTAGAAGCGTTTTAGATATGTTTCTGGAGGAGGATAGATATATACAGCTGGACGGAGAAAAAAAAACGATTCAAGATGTCACGAGAATTGTGGAAGAGCGTAAAAAATGGAAAAAACTCCACCGACAATAAATTGATCTTCTTGATTGATCTTGATCTGCGTAATTTATTAATGCATCGCTTGTATTAGTCGTATTTTATTGCCGTTAAAGCTTTTTTCGATGAATTAAAAATTAAATTCATATTACAGCCAGCAGCGCATTCCATTTCATTCATTAGCCATTATTGAAATAGATTATAATGTATCTATGGAGCCTTTTTGATACACAATTATGTTTTTTATAGTATTAATTTTATCATGTCTGTATTGTTGTGTGTCAAATAAATGTTTCTTTCTTTCTTTCTAGGCCGTTGTTAAAAAGTATCTAACAAATAAAACGCGATCGTGGTTTGCAACAGACTAACAGATTTTTATTTTCACTAATGGAACACACTTTAAAGTTTACACAGGTCTGAACTAGATGGCGCTAGTAGTAATGAAAGTTGATATTTTGTTACACATAAATAATAATTTTAACACCCTCTCTTAACAAAATATCCCACAACAAGTTATACAAACAAATTAATAATAATATTTGTGACCTGACTTATTATTTATATTTAACTGTAATAATAACATTAAAGTTTAGTTGGTTACACAACATTTTTGTTTTAATTTACTGCCCCTATGCCCATTAAGTTAATGAATTTATAATGTTTATTTGCACAAAGGCTTTTTGTGAAAATATCTGCTGGCATGGAAGTAGTTGACAAATAATAATTAATCTCAATATTTTTATTTGCAACACATTCTCTAGTAAAATGATGACGCACATCAATGTGTTTTGTACGTTTGTGGAACAAAGGATTGTTAGCCAATTTTAAAGAACTTTGACTGTCACTAAACAATTTCAATGGCAAATTTGTATCAAAAACATTAAGCTCGGTCATCAAATTTTTTAGATAGATAGCCTCTTTGCAAGCTTCAGATAGCGCCATGTATTCTGCTTCTGTGCTTGACAGAGCTACAGTTCTTTGCTTTCGAGACTCATAACTTATTACACTGCCTGATAAAACAAAACAATACCCTGTGTATGATCGTCTATCAACATTACAAGATGCCCAGTCAGCATCTACAAAACCATGTACCTTTTCATTGTTTTTCTTAAAAATTAAACCAAAATTTTTAGTTTTTTGTAAATATCTTAACAATCTTTTTAAATGTTTCCAATGTGTTTCATTAAAACATGTGTTATACTGACTCAAAAAACTGACACTGTATGAGATGTCTGGCCTGGTTAACACTGAAAGATACGTGAGAGATCCAATAAGCTGTTGGTATGGGTAAGTTTCTTTATCACAATTCAAATCCTTTTCTAACTTTAAATTCACTTCCATTGGAGTATCTGAAGTATTACAATTAATCATGTTAAATTTTTTTAGGATATTACTGACAAAATGCTCTTGAGTTAATGTTATACAATCTTTTTTAACATTTACATTCATCCCCAGACAGTTTTTGATTTGACCCAAATCTTTAATTTTAAAATCTTTTATTAAAGCATTTTTCAAAACTTTGTAAGTATTTTCACAGTTGTAAAACACAAAAAAGTCATCAACGAATAATGCCACATAAACCTTTACATTGTCTTGACATTTAGTAAATAAGCAAGGTTCATATTTGGACTTATTAAAACCCAAATTTATCAAACTGTTTTCCACTTTTATGTACCATGCTCTCGCAGATTGCTTTAATCCATAGATGGCCTTCTTTAACTTCAAGACTTTGTTACTGCAATTATTAAAATCTAAATTTTTAGGAATTTCCATATAAACACATTCATCAATATCACCATTTAGGAAAGCAGTTGGTACATCCAAGTGGTTCATTTTAAGATCATATTGAACACCTAAGGCAAAGAGTAGTCTCAAAGTGGAGTAACGCAAAACAGGGGAAAAAGTTTCATGATAGTCAATTCCTCTAACCTGTGTGAAGCCCTTTGCGACGAGTCTGGCTCGGTATCGCACCTTACCACTGCTATCACTTTTCTTTTTGAACACCCACTTATTTTTAACCACTGTACCTTCACTTGGCCTGTCAACCAACTCCCAAGTGTCATTATCTGCGAAGGATTTCAGTTCATCCTGCATAGCACTGTACCACTGCACCTTTTCGGGACCAGTCAGAGCGTCTTGTATGGAAATCTGTTCACTGGATAAGTCTTCGACACACATATTAGCAAAACCAAACCTATCAGGTGCACGACGAACACGTCTTCCTTGTTGGATATCACAGTTTTGAGACACAACATCCATATCGTCTGCTATCAAGGAATCATTAGCACTGTCATCTTCAACTTGATCATTTGACAAATCATCACTGGCAGGATAATATGTTGGGTCATCCTCAATGGTAGTGTGGTCATTTTCTTCTATGCTTATCTCAGTGTCTTCTCCTACTGCTCCTTCTTTTTCTGGCTCCCTCTCTTGAACCACAACTTCTATTGTGTCACTTTTGGGTCTCTCCATTATAACAACATCTCTAGCTACAATAATTTTCTTGGTTTCTGGGTTGTACAGCCGATAGCCCTTGATGTTTTCAGAATAGCCGACAAGTTGTAACATTACTGATTTTTTATCCCACTTGTGGCGTCTCTCTTTGGGAATGTGGGTCATAACTGGGCTTCCAAAACTCTTATGTGATCAAGATTTGGCTTTTGACCTGTCCATATCTCTAATGGAGTTACATTGTCTTTCAAACCTGCCGCTGGAGATCTATTTTTGAGATAGACTGCTGTGTTTACAGCTTCAGCCCATAGTCTTTTGTCGAGTTGGGCATCAAACAGAAGGCAGCGTGACTTCTCTACGATTGATCTGTTACATCTTTCACTTAAGCCATTCTGTTCTGGCGTATAGGGCACCGTCTTTTCGTGAATAATACCATTTTTCTTCAGGTAATTCTCCATTTCTGCAGAGCAGAATTCACCTCCATTGTCTGATCTTAATCTTTTGATTTTCACTGATTTCTGGTTCTCAACTAGTTCCTTGAACTCTCGGAAATACTTAAAAGTTTCATTTTTTTCTTTCAGAAAATAAACAAAACACATTCGGCTGTAGTCATCAACAAATATGAGATAGTATCTGGCTAAACCAAGTGATTTCTGTTCCATTGGTCCACATAAGTCTGTGTGAACTAATTCTAGAACTCTGCTGCTCTTACTCGAACTGAGGGGAAAAGGCAGCCTTGTTTGCTTTCCCTCGCAACAAACTTTACAACTTGATTTTCTTATATCACATTTGTCATGGTAAGTGACACCTTCAACTGTACCATTCTTCATTTTTTCTAGGTCATTTAAGTTAATATGACCTAATCGCCTGTGCCATGTTTCACAGGAAGTCTGTGCTGTTGCAGCTAAGAAGGCCTGCTCCGACTTTTCAGTATTTAGCTTGTAAACGTCGTTCTCCAAACTGGCTTCTCCTATACAAACATTCTGAGCATTGTAAATGTAACATCCATCTGTGTTGAAGGATACTCTGTTTCCATTTGCAATTATTCTGCTCACTGATAGAAGATTAGTCGTGAGTGTGGGGATGCATAAAACATTCTTTACTTCCACCTCGTGCTTCGACGTACCGACCCGCATAATAAGGCTCAGGTCTCCGGAACACAATACAGGCACTTTAGTCTGATTCGCGATTACAACTTCCCTTATTTTTGGTGTGTAGGTTACGTTTTTCAGCATCTCTATATTCGACACCATGTGAGTGCTGGCGCCTGAGTCCACATACCAGTCGCACTGTTTAAACTCACGCGATATAAAAACTGCACTTAACACGTTCGGACTTTGTTGTTGTTTTTGCTTATTTTTATTCAATAGGCGGCACTGACTTTTGTAATGGCCGATTCTTTTACAATGGTAGCAGCGAATTTCCTTTTTTATTATGTTGGCATTCCCAGTTTGTGACGGGAGCGTTCCATTATGGCTATTTCCGCTACTAGTTCGCACATACGTTTGTTGGTTATGTTTTTGTGTACCACGTGCAATTAGCGCGCCTTCTGACCTAACCTCAAAATCCGAACTCATATCCATCAGCTTGGTTTTTATGGCATCAGCGCTGATCTTCAGTCCTGAATGCTCGATAGCCATAATCATAGGGCTGAACTTCTCGGGGAGTCCTGCAAGCAGCAGCGAGCCGATCCACTCGTCGTTTATTTCGAAGCCGGTTCCTTTTAGCCTTTGGGCCGTTTCCACTAGCTGGTTTACGTAGCTGGTCATAGAATCGCAGTTCTCCAGCCTAATCGAAATAAGGCTTCTCAGGAGAGTAATCTTGCGAGTAAAACCGGAATCGTCCAATAATGATTTCAACTTGGTCCACACGGCTTGAACGGTTGTTTCAGTCTTAATATGAACGAATAACGATGGATCTATCGTCATTATCATTTTTGCTCTTGCCTTCTTGTTCTCATCTTCTGTTAACGTCGTGGTAGGGTAGGTACTGGTCAAGTTTGTTAAGTTCACGCCTTCCAAGATCATGAAGTTTTCAACTGCAAACGCCCAGTCTTCGTAGTTCTCCCTGCCTTTTAACTTTGGAACGTTCGTAGCATAATTTCCCGACATTGTAGCACCGAATTTATAAAACCACACCAAAAATCAAGGTTTGGGTCTGGGCCCATAACCTAACAGATAAAACGCGATCGTGGTTTGCAACAGACTAACAGATTTTTATTTTCACTAATGGAACACACTTTAAGGTTTACACAGGTCTGAACTAGATGGCGCTAGTAGTAATGAAAGTTGATATTTTGTTACACATAAATAATAATTTTAACAGTATCAATGTAACAATAATAATAACAAATAACTCTTTATTGTAAAACACAAAGTAAATAACAGTTTAAAAGCTCTAAGAAAAAGTAAAACTAATAAGGCAACAACTAAACTATGTAAACAATGATTGGTCCCAAAAAACGTTATTTTTGCTTCTATATTCCAGCCCAATCCCTCTTGAAACTAGGAGTCCGTCATGAAAACGGAACTCTTTACAGCATCGCCAGTTGAAATTGTTTAATATTTTTATTTTTCCGTTCCTAATTAACTCTATTTACAGGCGCTCGTCTGAACGTCGGTTTAAAAATTAAAATGTTGCAGGATATTAAAAAAATATTTCCGTCAGAATGTGTCGGGATGGAACTTAAAATGTTCCTTTTCAAAGTTACACTCATCAAAATAATTAAGACCTTACATGTTACGACGTGACGAACGCTTTAAATTTTAACAAGTATTTATTAGTATCTATCGACGTATTTTATACCAATAAATTCATAGCAGTATGTAACCAACATTATTTAGTTATCTCAAGAAAATAAAATCCCACAACTATTAATACATCCGAAGACAGACAAGATAAATTAACGTATCCACTATATCCTTCGTACAAAAACCAATCGGAAACTTGAGCTAACGAGGCGTGGAAACAAGCAAACTATATTATTTCGTCTCACAAAAGATCATAAGGGCTTTGCTCCATTTGTATTCAAGTCGAACAAGAGAGTATACGGTTAGTTAGGTATGGCGTCTACTGTGTGCATGTGTTGTAGACAGAGTGATTAATCGGACAGTCTATGTAACATCTTGTTTTGTTTTTTGCTACATAAGCTCGGTTTTGCGATCAAAAGTTACCCCAACTAATAGTTTTAAAGTTACGATTATGCGTGTTTTAAATATATCAGAATACAATTGACAGAATAGGGAATTGTATTGACTACCGGTACTATTCTTTTTGTTCAAACACGCACAAACGTAAATATTCAACCAATGGTAACGATTTTTAATCGTTTATTATTTATTATTTATATATATTATATGTATATCTGGCGCATATATAACTGCTGATTCTATAGTTTGACTGCAACACACACATTGCCTACTCAGTATTGTTTGTTGAAGATCGATTCGCGCGAACGCCTATCGTTCGTGGATACAGACAGGACACGACACGTTTCTATTGAACACTACTATTTGAAATGAATAGAAATAATGGGACTAATATTATGACTGCTTTTTAACTTAACACATAGACTTAAATAACATTTATTAAACTGTGGGAAATTGACGATGTAAATTGCAATTGTAAAAAGCAACCGTGACTCTGTGACAGACGAGGAATCGAACCTCGTGTCTTACGCTATCCGGGCGTATGCACATACCACTCAGCCATCGTCACATTAACAAATCTGTTGAATTTTGCAAGCGCTTTTTTTTAACGCGTAGGCTGCGTGACCTCATCAATGTTGCGAGATTGCTCTCACAATATCCGAAGGAAAATATTTTTCGAAATATTTTAACAATCGGTTAAGATGAAAGAAGCCAATTTACAAGTGCAATTAGCATTATTAAGTATTTATAGTGACAAAACACTAAAAATATAAAAATGACGATGACTGAAAAAGACAGTCAGAAGCAAACAGTTTTGAAGTTCTATCATTCTCATTCAGGACCATTAACCACTGACTCTAGTCAAGGTGTCAAACGCTAACACTAGCGTTATCGCAAAAAAAAATATAGCACAGAGGTACATGACATTTCAGTGTTTTTTTTACATTTGCAATTTTCGTTATGAATTGTTTGTCATCTAGAGGTCGTAATTTTTCAAACGTATATCACGTTACAACATTCATTGAGTAAAATTATGGTAAAATAATACCAAACTACCTAGTCATATAACACTTACAGAAAACATTTTTTCCAACGCCATAATGACACGTAACGAAACCGCCGTGGCGTGTTATTTTTTCACATCAAAATCACATTACCTACTGAATCTCGGGTAAAATTACATTGTTTCAATCCTGATGTGTGTGATTTTATTTCTCTTTGAACGTATTACATAATTGTAATGAATGAATAATATCAATGTAAAGGTAACTGCATGTATAACTCTTTTAAACAGTCAGATAACAAATATTTGCTGAATAAAACAGTAAAACAGTCGGACTTGTAAACATCATGCACATATAACATAACATTTTAAAATATGACGCTTCATATTTTTATAACTCATTTATTTCTTACCTAATCATTGAAAATTAGTCCTAAGTTAAGAAACTTTGTTGATAATAAAGCATATTTTTAATCAACGTACTCGCAGCTCAACTTTTTTGGTTTTTACATTTTGAGTGTGCCTGCATGTATATTCGTAGAAAATATCTATCATTTCAGTGATATAATGCCATGTAGTGTAAAAAAATCTGTATTTTTGAGGTAGTTCTAGTCTCTGAATAAATTTTCGTTTAAAAGAGGCAGCTATAACTCGATTTATAGACCACTACTGGTTTGATTTATCCCCACAAGCTTAACATAACAGCCCGCCAAAACCAAGCAGTTTCAATTCAACTCCCTGGAAGTTCAAATTCACAACACCACACCAATCAAATTACAGGCCTCGCACGATGTTATGCGCTAGCCAAACAAGTCAGAATATTCGGACGGCACGACCGAAACGTTGTTCGTATATTCGGAGTTTGTTGTGGTATTAGCTAACTCTATACTGACTTACTTGACATGTTTTACTTTGGAGAGTGTGCAAATGAACTCCATGAGGTTATCCCACCAGCGTCCTTCTTCAATTCGAACATCAAATTCCACTGATTCAAACATTGCGCTTATCATCAACTTTCATAATGCGCATAGCAAGAGTGAAAGAAAGAAAACAAGAAAAAAAAGAAAGAAAGAAACATTTATTTGACACACAACAATACAGACATAATAAAAATAATAATTTAAAAACATGATTGTGTATCAAAAAGGCTCCCGCTCAGCACTAGTCGTGATAACCGATTTGACGACGCGTTTGGTGTATTGGTTAGCGCTCCTGACTATTACGCCGGCCGTCGCGGGTTCGAATCCCGCAAGGGGCAAATGTTTGTGTGATGAGCACGAACATTTGTACCTTAGTCATGGATGTTATATGTATTTAAGTATATAAGGGAGACGCCCCCGTCAAAATCGTTGTCTGGTACTTCGTAACACAAGGAAGCAAATTCCTTACCACGAAACCAGACGGTTGGTGTGTTGTCTGGCGCATATTTATTTTATTTTATTTAACCATGTGAGTGGATTGTGGATTAGGTCAAGTGTGGATAACAGTAAGCAGAACTTACTAGAATATTGTGAAACCAGCCGTTAAACTTGTAAAAGCAGATTATTTATCATACTTAAAAATAAGAACCAAAAATGTACCATGTTTACACAAATAAATATCTTTATCTTATCTTATCTTATCTTGTACGCATTCGAAATTTATTTTACGACGTCATCATTTCCTACCATTCCCATACAAAAGTACCTATTTGGGCTGAGCAAAAAGAACTCCAGACATCATTAAGACACTGTTTGGCGTGTCAGGAGGTATATTGCGTCTGATACTTTATTTATTACCGCCATATACACTATACAGCGTGTGGCCTGTAAAAGGAGCAAAAAATTTCAATGATTCTACAGAAAATTATGTAGTTGCGTTGACTTGGTCATAGTGTTCTAAAATGCTAGAACAAAAATGCTAAATCCCTAATCAATATATATCAAAATCGCTCAATCGATGTAGAAAAATACATTTTCAAATTCTAGACATGGCAGGTTTGTTTTCAATACATTGCTGGTTATTTTTCATTAAGATGAATTTAGTATTGATTACAGGCTTCGTAAAGGGCCTACATTTTAAAGCTTTGCTCCATAAACAGGCCATTCACATATTCATCGCCATACTGAATATAAGATAGTGATACCTATTGCTATCGCCATGTCTTGCAAAGTTACGTAATATCCCTACTGGTCAGCCAGCATACATTGTTCGTGCATAGAGTGTTTTTGATAGATGCCTCTCGAAGTACATGAGGCACTAAAACTCGGTCTCCTATTACTAGCAGTTTGACGTATATCGGACTACAGGTTGAAGCAGATATAACCACCCGTAAAGGGAACAGCACCGTATCAACTCGTGCGTTCAGTATTATTAGTATGAAACTCCATACTGCAATGTACCTATCAAATTCTTAGCGTAACCACTTCAGATTGAGTTCAACTCGGGACTCACTTGACCAGTGGCGCAGGCAATGTCACGCAACAAAGTATAGTCCATTTTTATTCACTAGACAAAGCCACCTGTAAGTGGTATTACTTACATGACTTTCCTATAAAGAAGAAAAAGAAGAAAGATGGTAACCATGTCGCTGAACACCTAAGAGCTTTGTTCAAGTAAAATGCTAGTTGGATTGGTAAATATTTCTGGGTAAAACGATTGAATTTCTTTCATTCTTTCGTTCTTATTTTGTCATGACACATAAGTATTGATATTGCTGATTGTTC
The DNA here is from genome assembly GCA_963584085.1 of Pyrausta aurata. NCBI lineage: Eukaryota > Metazoa > Arthropoda > Insecta > Lepidoptera > Crambidae > Pyrausta > Pyrausta aurata. The sequence continues at coordinate 9,020,169 of OY757275.1, read as the reverse complement.
TGACGAGAATGGTTGGCTAGATCGAAACAGCCGAGCACAAAATAAATAAATGATATTATTTTTATAGATATCAAATATCAATAAAATTACCATCCAATTGTTGTTACAACTAAAAAGCGTTAAAAAACAAATCATCATTTTATGGTATTGCGAATATCAATAATGATTCAGCTCTATTTAAATAAAGCGAGTCAATTAAAAACCTCAAAAACCTCAACTGGCAGCCACAAATAGTGGCGCTGAGTAAAAGAATTAGGAAACTCCTCCCCATTTTTAGGAACCTTAGAGATGCCGCTGACCCTGAACTTGTAACCAAGATTTATCTTGCCCTCTGCCAGACACTTTTGACCTACTGTATAACTGTCTGGGGCGGAGCAGCTACCTCATCTCTTCTAATATTGGAAAGAGCACAACGAGCAGTTATAAAGGTCATGTGCTCTAAGCCCAGAAGTTATCCGACCAAAAAGCTGTATGAGGATACACAGTTGCTGACAGTCCGGCAGTTATTTATTTACAACTCGGTTCTTCGTCAACACAAACACATAAACCCGAATCAATTAATAAATGCGAAGAGGAGATACCGTACTCCAGTTCCAATCTTTAATACAATCTTTGCAAGACGACAAAAGTTTTATATGAGTCCATTTCTATATAGATATACCAATGACAGAAGTAACATAATTAAACTAAATAGAAACCAACTAAAATTAGTACTTAGGCATAATTTATCTACTCTTAATTATGATGAAACGGAAAACATACTTAAAATACCATGAGTCTGCTAACATGTATAAAAACTCACAAATGCAAGCACGCATATACTCACTCACACACGCACGCACTCTCTCTCCCACACACACACACACACACACACACACACACACACACACACACACACACACACACACACATACACAGGCACGCATGCACATCGATAGTATATAAAATAAAAATATTTTATATATATCTATCTATATACTATACTTTACTATACATACTATCTTATATTTATATACAAATACTCCTATGTACAAATATCTCATGTCTACAACTACCTGTAATACGTCAACAATTTAAAACTTGTACCACACACCAAATATTAAAACATAAAGCGTAAATTGTGAGTGCTACTTGCTTGACGGCTCGGGACACGTCCCTACGCTGACGCTCCTTTGTGATTGAAGCCTACCCTCACAATCAATTGTAAATGGTGTGAATGTCTTAATTGTTAAGTTTTGTTTACTTAATAGTAATACATTATTTGTTCATTTTTTCTTTTAATTTAAGTAGGTTCTCTGAATGGGGTGGAGGGCTGATAACCTGAGATACAGGAATCATCCTAGATCAGGTTTCAGCCCACCATAATCTAATTAGGATATATCAGTGTATGCTTTGAACCATGTATATTTTTGGTGAGAAATAAATGTTTGTTATTGTTTGTTGTTAATTGCAATGCATTTTCAGCAACAAATAACAACTTCGCGCTTTTTTATCTCCAATTCAATTAAAAACCCATTTAAATGGTAAATATTGTTTTTTTAACACTCACAGTGTCATAGTTGTATTCTTAAAAGATGAAATAAGAAACGAAAAATTGTACATGGGCGGGACTAGAACCAGCATCTTTCAGATTCAGATTCAGATTCATTTATTTGCTTGAATTATGGTAAATAATGATGGTACATAAAGACAAAGTTAAAGTCGCACAATTCACCAGAAACTGGCATGCAAATGTTTCATAACACATAATTGTAATTTAAAGCATTAAGTTAGTATACAATTAACTATTCAACCGTTAAAAATATATAAATAATTATAATGAGAAAAGTGACAAGATACATAATTCTTACTAATATGTGGACCACGTTATAAAATATTGCAACATCAAATACCAATCACTGACAAAAACTAGGTGGGTTTACTTTCTGGCTAACCGGGCCAACTGCTCTTCCAATTTGATATTCTTGGTTGTTTGTATTTATCTCCTTCAAATATTCAATAGCCATGTTTTTTTTTACTTAGCGTGTCGATGGTAAAATGTATTGTGCCTAGTAATTAGCGACGAATATTGCCTTGTCATTTGCACACATGATATTCCCTAAAGAGTGAGGGGACCATTCTCGTGCAGGTTGTATACAAAAAAAGTTTACTTTATGAGAGTCACGATTTCTATGCATTTTGATTTCGTCCGTGCGGTAGGTTTTTACGTGTGGATATATATATAACTTGTTTTTTTGTTGCTGAAAACGATGAAACTCGTTATTGATTTACTGCACGGAAAAAGTTCAATTGATGCAAGAATCTGGGCCTGAGAATCAGGGCACACAAGACAAGACAGGAGGTCATGTCTAATGGAGTGATTGGAGTGAAACATACTCATTGTGCTTATGCCTAAACTTCAATATTATTGTTCCCAGTCTATTGATATTATGCTTTCAAGTTGCATCACTCCCGACAGATTGTTAACAAAGTTATTCGAAGCCAACCTGGCATCGTAGATTCTACTAGTTGAAAACAACTAAGATCCTAATATCTTCAAGTTATTTGAACTAGTTTGAAGCGAGGGAACTAATATGTAGAAGGCGAGAGGGAATTGTCTAAGTGAAGTGAAGTGAGATTCCTCTTGTTGAATACATTTATTCATTACACACATCTCAAAAGCATTCAACAAATACAAAAATAATAAACTGTCCGGCAGTTAAACTACCGTTAAAATACGTAGGCCGTTAATTGCCCTAAAGGTGTACATAGAATCCAAAAAACAACATGAGGTCATTAATCTTAAAAGATCAACGCATAACGAGATAGCACCGCGATGTTACTGACGCGCAACGCCATATGTTGGGAACTTATTCATGATTGAATGTTTCAAGTAAACGACATGAATGTTGCAACTATAATGCTAATGTAGTAATTTAAATTATTAAAGTAAAAAGCAACTGTGAACTCCTTCCTCGTCTGACACACGTTCACAGTTGCTTTTTTACAAGTGCAATTTATACAAATATTGTCATTAACTAGGTAGTGGGCCTAACATCTATTTTTATAAATATAATACCTATTTTGTGATAACTTTGATGAAATCTTCGATTTGCGAATCTATCTTCATATATTAAAGTTGACTTTAAAACTTCACCATTGCTATCAAATACGATTAAATAAGTAAAAAACATTTACAGCCTGATTCGCAATTCCCTCAAAAGTTCCGGTTAGCGTTATCTCTTCAAACTTCATTACTATATTACTTATGATACTTTCTTATTTATTTATTTTAATTCACACGATTTTGAAGTTTCATTTTTAAATTATTTTATGATTAGTTCTTATTTGTCGATAGTGAAATAGGCCCTAAGTGAACCCAGTAAAAACATCTCAAAACTTTGTGATAGCCAAAGTTACCAAAGAATCTCTATCATCGATAAAGAAAATACTCAATCAAAGTTTCCCTTTTCTCTTCATAAATCCCCTAATACTCGGGAGCACCCCCCTTATCTACCTTCCGAATCATTAACTCGTATGAAAATATGAAAGTTGGCTGTTTCTATCTTCGATTTATGCTGAGTAAGAGAAAAGAGGTAAATCTGGGTGTACGCAAGTTTGGTTTGAATTTATGTAGGTACCAGATTTGTCTGTGAAGGTTTTGGCTAGCAAAGAGATAATCAAACGCCTGTGAAAAGACATTCTAAGCTTTTGTAATTATGGGAGAACTGTAACGTTAAATAAATGTACTGTGATGCGATATTTCACTTTGATAGATAGGGTTTGGATGTCAATTATTGGATGATCAAACGAACTTACCTGTAAGTGAAGTTCGATCCAAATTGTCCTGACTTCGTCGAAGATGTCAATTAAATAATTGACCATGTAGATATTCGGAGTAAATCAATGTTGTTACAAAAATAAGTTGACATCTCTATAGTTAGTAATATTTGATTATTAAAATGATCATTTAAATAACAATAATGTTTTATGTTACCATGTTTGGCATTATGCACTATTGTTATGGGTGCATGATAAGTAATTTCGTTAATGTTAAAGAAAGAAGATATTTATTAGTTTTTTTATATTTTATATATATATTTATATATATATATTATTAATGTTAAACTCCAAGAATATGTAAATATAATAATAATTTTATTAATCTTAACTGAAATATGACGAAAATTTCTTTGTTCCTTTTTTTTGGTCTGTTATAATAATTGCAAATAAATACGGAATACGTATTGTTGAGACAGATTGCGAAAGCTACATACAGAAATACTTCTCATCCAGCGCCCTATCATTTTTAATGCACTTAACGGGCGTATTGGAGAGTCTCTTTGTCTTGCAGTTTTAACGTATTTTATAATCATAGATTTGTAAAAAATACACGCATGATATTCGATTACTTTTAAGTATTGGGTATTTATGTATTTATGCAGCTGTTTGAAATATATTCAGCCGTATACCGAAAACAAAATACTTATTATTCGAATTTTGAATTCTAAAGAAAATGTTTTGTTGTAATAAGTGTAAGATGATTGGTAAAAAAAAATAGTTGGATGTATTCATCGGTGTATATCAACGCTATTATTATTTTCTGGGTTACAATAACAATACGATATTTCAATGAATTTGAAATATTATCGTTATCAAAACTTGAAAGCATTAAGGAAGTAGGTAATGATTGAGTGATTTTTTTTTTCTAATGAAGCTTGGAAACGACCTCTGGGGGCGTTGTGGCTTTATAAGGTCATACGAGCGCAAACGATTTCTCCGATAGAAGTTTTGGTACCACCTAGCCAGACGTTTGCCTAATATTCAACTTATCAACCAGGCGCGGACGTCTCGACATAGTTCCTTGTAAAAAACACCAGTTGGCGCTCAAAAAGGCTGAGACAAAATTGTTCATGAATTTACTGATTGAGAAGAATGTTTTAATCAAGCTTCAAAAATATTTTTTTTTTATTTACTAAAGATTTAGCTATGTTAGTTAAAAGGATATTAGATGGAGTAGAAAATCAAAATATTGAAATTATCTACGCAAAATATCAAACATGATGCTTCAGACTTCCAGCACAGGAATGTTCGCCGAGTATTCGATAGTCGGCGCATGGTCGGGCAGATCGTTGTAAAAAAATAATACTCATAATTATATTGACTGGATAAAATATGTCTGAATTACTGAGGTTACATTTTAAAACTGAACTGTAACGTTAAATTAATGTACTGTGATGCGATATTTCACTTTGATAGATAGGGTTTGGATGTCAATTATGTATTTCTGAGATTGATATGAAAAAATAATGCTTATGCCAGCATAAAGTTATTTAAAAACATGTAAAGATACGATTGTCATTGCGAAATGTCACGTATTTATTTAAAAAAAATACTAAAGTAAAATGTAATTATTGGATTGTTTTATCTCTCACCAAAAATGATAAGTCTATCTCGTTATTATTGTTTAGAATTCGAAATTATGTAGTAGGTACGACCATATTATCAAAATCAAAAGTATAAAGCTGTGACGATACTTGTAGCGCCACCTAGTTTACAACCAACACATCAAAGCAAAGGTTCCTTCTGCTAATTTGGAACCGCCTGAAACATTGCATTACAGTTGGTGGAAATACTCAGAGCTAAGCAGAGATGGATCCTTATGGCAAATCTATTAGTGGAGACATGTAAATGGCCTTCGTTTTAATTATGCTTTAATTCAATCTATTTCTAGCTGTAAGTCTTCCGAAAAATGTAAAATAAAATAAAATAAAATAAAAGCAGCGTCAGAAAAAAGAGTCTTATTTTTTATGTTACATTTATATTTATTGAGAATACACCTTGTAGCAGTGAGTACGACCAATAACAGATTTCCCTATAAATTACCAGTAAGTAAGTATAAGCATTATGAGATACTCAAACATCAATTTCTTTTTGTATTATTGAAACAAATGAATATAGCACGCCTTCTATTGATATAGTTGGTAAGCATTTCTAGAATTGGTTGAATTGAAAGCGGTATACAGCACCGAGTTTCTGGAAATTCCTATAGATGTCGCACCAAGTCGTGTTTTTGTATACATTTGTGAGTTTCTTTTACGAATACTTTGTTTTATGATTAAGTAGTTTATTTTTTCTTTTCTTTGAATCAATAAAAAAAGTGTGATCAGTAAAAAAAAATATATAAAAAATAATACTCATTAAAATCAACTGTTTTACAATACTCACGAATAATAGTTATTTACACACTAATATTAGCGAAAAATAATGGAATTGTGAATTAATTAATTCTGGTGTTTTATTGATACGCAAAAGAACCAACGAAATTTGATAAAATTTACACTGAACTGAACCCTAAGTTAGAATATACCTAACTGAACTAAAAGATAATCATCTTGCTATGACTTTTTGTTTTCTAGGAATCCCTGAACAAACATACATATACTTACGGCAATATTCCCACGTGTTTGGAAGCATTAATAAATTAAAATACTCAAATATTATCAAATTCTAACGATATCAGACATGTAAAATTGATAACCTCATTTTTTTGAAGTCGTTAAAATTAACTAAAACCAAAATACAATGCCAATGAATACAAAATAAATAAGTGAAACGTTGAAAATCACGTAGAAACACCAATTTACAGAAACAAACTACAGTTAAATTGAAGCCATTAGAACTATTGATATCCGAAAACTATTTAAACTTAACTAGGGTAATTAAACGATAAGGCAAAGTTCTAAATCTAGTCGTTCAGACTAATTACTACAATAAACATAAAACAATAGTATACAGTAGGTCCAATAATATTTGAAAAAATACATTAAAAAAAAACAATAACAGTACACATATTTTGTTTTCTTAAGGCACTAATGATTGTGCATCAAATATATTATTTACTTTTCTTGTACTTTTTGTACTAATGTTCTGTCAAACATGGACTAATTTTATTCCCCTTAAAAATCCAATATTGCTCTCAAACAAATTCATTATAGTACCGATTGAAGCTACAGAAAAAGTGACTGCGAAATATGCTACGAAACAGCCGTAGCATTCATTACTCAAATGTAGCGTTACGAACTACGAAGCGACTTCGAAGTGTCTTCTTTGCTACGAGCGTAGCAATGGTAATATAGTAGGTTTTTGTCATTGGATTTTTTTTTTTGGGAACACTAAAGTATACATTTGTTTAGATCGTCTGCTAAAATAGGTGGTAAAGTCCTATTAATGTAAAAGTTTGTGAGAATGGATGTATGGATGTATGTTTGTTACTCATTCACGCAAAAACTACCTACTGGATAAAATTTTACAATATTATAGCTTCGAAATAGCACATAGGATAATACATAGTGATATATTTTGAATAGTTAGATACGGTATAAATTCATTTTTGGGTGAATGCTATTTAAGTAAGCCAAATGAGACTCCACATCATGTCTGTCACCCCTCAATACACAGTATACGAGTACGTCATCTACATACCTCTTCCATAGTTTTATCTCCGTTGTAGCCGTGGCAAGAGCTATTTCTTCAAAAAACTCTATCCATATATTCGCGACTACTGGTGCTACTGGACTGCCTATGGCAACTCACCATGGTAATAACAACCCACCCGCAAGTTCTCTTCAGTTACTCCGTGATCATGGCGCTTGCAACAGTGCTGAAATATCGGAAGCTCATAAATAATAAGGTACATGGTAGCAATCCCGTATCTAACTATTCTAATGTTAGTGACCATGAAAGTTTAAAACAATATATATATTTTGAAATCCGTCATTTACACGGGTGAAGCAACGAGGAACAGCTAGTTATATTATATTACGTTCGATGTTCAATGAAGAATAACTAAATCATGCTTAATGCTAAAATGAACAAAACAGTTGAGTGAGCCTACCTTTCTTGTGTCATATTACTACAACATTTGACCTCTACGAAACGATTCTAAAACTTCTTAGCCAAAAATTTCGCTTTCATTTCATTATACAGCCTTCAAATGTATTCACTGTTTCTTCAAAGATCTTATTTCGTTTGCCTCAAAAACTAAAATTCTAAAACATTATGAGGCTGACTGTACCCCATAAATTTTCCTTAAGTAGTCGTCTGAGCTTAATTAGAAATAAAGGAACGGCAATTTGAATGTATTTTTAGTTAATATACTGATTTAAATTAGTGGACTTTTATTTCAGAGTTTTACAGAAGTAGAAATTATTAACCATTTCAGTGCGGGCGGCGCAGATAACTTACTCGTACGCACTTATTCTAATGTTAGTGAAAATAAAATTATCTAATTGTATTGTACTCAGACACAAACACCACCGTAGCTGTGTCGACATACTGTGATTGCAGTACCTGAAAAAAGGTCAATCTAAAGTAGAATTGTATAAAATTATTTTGCTTTAAATTATTTGTAAATTAACGCCTGATTCTATTAATTATCTAAGGACAATCTAATTTTTCAGGCAACATATTATAGGCTTTGTGTTTTAGGACCTTACACCGCTAAGACGGCACTTCATAGTATGGCTAAGGCCTTATCCATTTTAGTAAGTCACTGGGACAAAGTGTTTTGCACCCAAAAAGTGACAGCTCAGTTAGGAACCTTAAATAATTAAGCAAACATTACACCAAAACTTAGGTTGGTTATAATGGGGCAGAAGGATTATTCAATCCTAATAAAAATATGGGATGGAAAACACAACTGATTACATTACATCGTTTATTTAAAGCTGTAATTAATTTTAATAAAGTGTTACAAGATTAAATATATCTATGTGTTTATGTTTGATAGTAAATATGATGCTTATGAAAACAATATTTTTTTTATAAAAAACCTAAAATCGTAGTTGTAAAAACCTAAAACTTCAACACTCTTAATCATTTCATGGATTTTATTGTATTTGTTTTTGATGCACTTCATCATTTTATTAATATATTTATGAAAAACATTTTGTTAAAATTGAGCACAGTATAAAATATGTTGACGATTTCAAGTAATGACAAAGTAGGTTTCCCTTTTAGTCACAACGGTGAGACATTGTTATGAATGAAGAAACTCTTCAGACTAACATAAAATGGTACAGAATAAAATAAGTCCGTGGTACATATGTAGCTACAAGGGAATATGTGAACCTACTTTATATATTTAAGCTTCATATAAGATAAAAATGCTACTCTCTAACTAATCCATTCTAAAAACGTCGCCTATGTCTCCCACACAAGGCACATCCCACTTATATGAATATCACTTATCTTGCACGGTTGAATAGAGCTCAAATATGACTCATATGGTTTACAAAATAAGGTCTATAATGGTCAAGTGTTACAATTTATGTCGCTACATGGTACCAGATGTGGCCTCTGTGGTGTAAGATGAAACTAAAATGAAATATGATGGCTCGATAGGGTCTAAATTAGCGCCGAAGGATTTGATTTCCTTATCAAACAGTGTTGAAATAAATAAATGGATATAAAACGAATTCTAGGTTAACGTACAAAATATTTTATTTTACTTTAGGTACCTACACAAATAATTTAACACATATGTAACTTTTAGTAACCAACAGTACTTATTTCATCTTTAGAAATGTCGTCTTTCGTACTTACTTTTACTCAATTAGACTGAGCTTGTAACGTTCAAAATCGCTTTCGCCTCTCTCTCAAGACGTTTCACCAAAAACAAAGATAGTCAAGGGACGAAATTCGTTGGGAAACCAATGATTAATTAAGAACTTTAACTTGAGTTTAAGCTAATAAAAGTAAGTTAAACAATCCGCATTGGAACTTGTTTCCACAGACGTTCCACTTTAAAAACAGGTCTTACTATTTTTATCTCTACCTGTCTCGCTTACTTGCATTAACAAGCTGGCACGAGTGAAGAGGACGACAAATAGAAAGTTACAAAATTGACTTACAGAGTCGAGATTCAGAATTGATTGTAAGATTAATCTTATGTTACGGAGAGCTGAAATAACTGGTCTAAGACAGATTAAATGTGGGTGGAGTATACTTTGTTAGAATTTACCAATTCTTGTGCTTTCAGAATGAAATCTTCACACTTCTCCTGATAAGAGCCTCCGATTATTTATCCAGTTAAATGTATTTGAAGTATACTAAAAAGCTAATGTCATTATAATCATTATCAGCCAAAAACAGCTACTTCTGAACAAAATTCTCTCCCATATTTTTTTACAGCATCTGGTTGCAAGTGGTCTGCATCCAGTGTGATCTTGCGATCTTTACAAGGTCGTCTGTCCATCTCATCTGAGAATGCATAAATAGTCCTGTAATATTTAGGGGCATCCTGTACGAAAGTTTGCTCTTTTTTGCACATAACAAACTCATCCTTTTCATTCTTAAACCCCTACGCAACAAGAGGGGGGTGTTGTAAGTCTATCTATGGCATCATATCTATTTTCGTTTGTTTTTTTTTGTGTCGTAGATAATTTTATTACAGTGTTTTAACCATGTTTAGTGAAAATCTGTATCATTTTTTTATTGCGACGGATTTTTTTTAATTATATCATTGTCACTCAAATTAGTAGATACCAACTAAGGCAATTGAATGGAAGTTATGAAAAACCTTTACAAAAATAACGATAAAGCAGAGATACATCAAACTTTGCAACGAAAATTACTTACCCAACTGGGACGTTAAGTTAAAACTCTATTTTGTGCTCTATATACATACTTACATTTAAACTCATCAAATTAAATTGAACCTGAATAATTTTCAGGATATCGATCCTACAATAATCTATTGAAATTCGTATTATACTTAGCACAATAGGTAAACATTCAAAACAATAGTGAAACGTTTCTAAAGCGTATAATACGTCATCAGCAATTATCCCACAATGGGATTCGATCCATAACTCAATTAGCGAACAGAATTAACTCTGATTCCGAGGGTCGAGGAGGCTTGTGGTTGCGAAGATGGTGCTACTAGGATTTTAATTTATTTTTGCTGGAAAAGTCTATAAAATATCGAAACAATAAATCATGGCCAGGGTATTATATCGTCCCCGTCGTGGCAAAATTAAATAACCAACAAAACCAAAGTTCCGAGATATTTGAGTTTTTGTGATTTTTTTAAACAAAAATGGCGATAACATTCCAAGCCGAAGGAAATTTACTGTAGAGTTTTTGATATGTTATGAACCTGCTTCAACTTCATAATTTAAATAGTCTATCATAATGCTACTTTACATTATTTTAAATATAAAAATAAAAAAGTAATTATTTAGTTTTGTCACAAACGTATTTTATAACAAAATTGCAATTATCAAGTTTTTGTACGTCACTTTTGCAAGTTTTGGTACACAACCAAGTAATACTTTTTTTTTTATATTACCTACATTATCCCACTGTTGGGCAAAGGTCTGCCCCAATTCTATCCATTTGTCTCTGTCAGCGGCCAACAACACCCAATTTCTCGCAAAGCTGAACAGATCGTCACTCCACCTCGTCTGGTGGTATCCATCGCGTGACGATTTGGGCCCATCTATTCGGGTGCATTCTACACACATGCCCCGCCTACTCCCATTTAAGCTTTGCTGTCTTTTCGCCTACATCTGCTATTCCAGTTCTGGAGCGTATTATGGTATTCCGGATCTTATCGATCCTTTTAATACTGTGAAAGGAACGCCAGGGTACATTTCTTCCAGAAGCCACCTCAAAGGAAATGGACCTGGTTGAATCCGGATGGCACGACGAGAAATGAGATAGACTTCATCACGGCTACCAAGAAACGGTTATTTAATGATGTCTCCGTGATCAACTGAATAAAGACCGGTAGGTAGTGTTTACCGGATGGTTCGAGGCACATGGAATTTAATGTCAAATTGGAAAGGTCTCGCTTGATGAGGTCCACGCTCCGACCTACTCGTGCCCATATCCAAAATCCCGAGAGCTTTCAACTCGAGTTGTCAAACCGCTTTGAGTGCCTAAAGAATTGCGTTTCAGTGGACGAAATAAACAACGAGTTTATGGAAACTATTCAAACGGTGGGGTCTAAGATTTTTAGTCCTGGCCGTAAAAATCGTCCTCTAAGACTCTCGATCCACACTCTCGACCTTATAGCAGAACGTCGATCTATAGCTTTGAAGACCTCCTTTATGTTGAAAACTACAGTAGGTGAAAAGACGAATATGGAAGTCCCTACGACATGACATTTCTTCCTTTAACACGAACAGTGCTAAAGAACCGATAGATAGAGTGAAAACAAGGTTCCCAAGCAAGAGACATGTTTATTGGGCAAAGCCTGTTGACGAAGCTTAAGACGGAGGGCGGCAGTGTAGCGTCGACAAAAGCAGATGTTTTGAGGGAGATCGAGAAGTTCTATGGGCAGTTGTACACCTCAGTTGCCGAACCCGTTAATAGCTAAGGCCGGACACCCAAAAGCTATCCTGACCCGACACTACACCGAAGACATCCCGGACATCAGCCTCTACGAGATAAGGATGGCACTGAAACAGCTTAAAAACAACAAGGCACCTGGTGAGGTCGGAATCACAGCAGAGCCTTCAAAAGGGGGGGAACAGCGGTACTCAAAGTCCTTCAGAGACTCTTTAATTCCGTGCTGCTTGAGGGCTGCCTGAGTCATGGAACAGGAGTTTGGTGGTGTTAGTTTTCAAAAAAGGAGACAAAAGGTATGACTGGTAGAGAACGCCATATGGCGTTAAGTACACCTTTTGTACAAACTCTGGTTGTGCAATACAGTATAAATAAATAAATAACCAAAACTTACCACCTCAGCCCTGAGCCATGTCAACAAGCTGATTCAAGAGTTATCACAAATCGTCTCGCTCGTAGGTTTAATAAGTTCCAGCCTCCCTAACAAGCCGGATTAGGCCTGATGGTCGTTGGGGCAGAAGAGTTCTACATTGTAGACCCTTAAAAACCTTGTAAAGATTGCAGTCTTTGTGGGAAATCGTGGGGGAGGCCTAAGTTCAGCAGTGGACTAGTCCTTTGGCTGATTATGATAAAAATATATAATACAATGTTTTAATGAAAAATTAAACAAGAGCACTTATTCAATTTTGCCACAACCAATTTTTGTAACAATGTTTCGGAGTCAGTTGTGGCAGAATTCAACAAAGTCACTTATTGATTTTGTTGGTAGGTATGTCAAAACCCTCAATTGTAGTTATTTAATTTTTTTGTCATTTATTCAGTTTTTCCACGAAACTTTTTTAACAAACCTTGTTGTAATATGTGGTCAATAGAGTTACTAAAATTATGATATCTTCGCGAATATCATACATATTGCAACGAAAAATAGACCAAAATGTAGCTTACACTTTATATTATTTAAAAATAACAAAAAGTGAATTTCGGCAAACGTGTCAGTTATTTAATTTTGACACGATGTGGACGATATGCTTCCACTGGGGTTGACATGAATAGTCAGATTAAAAATAACTGAAAAAAATATTAAGTGCTTTTTTTAAATTTAATTTAATATGAGATCGACGAACATGTTTTTTCTGACTATTGCAAAATCTGCCCTAAGTAGCATCGTCCTCGAAGCTATACTAAAATGATGACATCATTTCTTCCACATTTTAATGAAGTGTTCTTTTGTAAATTATTTTTAATGTTTGGCTTGGCACAACATTGCAGACCTTTAACGGCAAATCAACCAACCATAAATATCTACTTGGTCTTTAGATAAATGGCGTTTTTTACGTTAAAGTTGAGATAGATTTGATCACGTTTTTTATATAAATCTTTTACACGAGTTTGACATAAAAGGCGTCTCCTTCAAACTATTTCAAAACGTTACATTAGTTAAGGATTCAAAAGGTTTTAAAAGGTGATGAATTGAGATTTTAGGTGACTCTTAGGTACTTTAAATCGAAATGTGAACGTTATTTATCACATAATGAAGAATTTACTAACATAAAACTTGTGCCAATTTTAATTATGGTATTAAATAAAAATGTATTTACATACAATACTTTTCTTCGATTGAATTATTTGGAGACTAACACCTCCCCACGATTAAACCTGCATAAATATCGGAATTCATAAAATATTATAGCCGATGTGCTGTTTAAATCTGTGGACTTTATTATTGTATATTGTAGTTTAATAAAAATCCATTCAGTAGTTTTTGCGTGAAGGAGTAAACGTCTATATACCTAATATACTCACAAACTTTCATATTTAAAATATGACTAGGATAAAAACGTTACCATCATTTCTCTTAATAAGCGACATAGTCTAAGTTATCACAACGAACTAGGTTTTCCCAAAAAGAAAATTATCACAGACCTAACTACTAACAACTTCCCCAGTTTTACGTACAAGAACCGCAATAAAACTTGTCCTACTTCTGAAATGATATTACTGTGAAAGTTTCCTGAAGTTCCACAAACTTCAAATGTGCCTACAATGGTGTCAACGAGGAAAAATGGCGGGAAACGGAGCGTTGCCTTTGCGATTACAGCGTGGAGTAACATAACAATACAGACAAATAGAACGTATAGAAGTTTATAAGTATTACAACCTCATCATCATCAAAGGTTTAGAATGTTTTAAACTCTGTGTTTTTTTTTGTATTCTTAGAAGACGAACCAAGAAACCAAAAATTGCGCATGGGTGGGACCTCCAGACCGGTTAACCAAGTTAACGCTCTTTCTAATCGAGCTACCAAGCTGTCACTTAATTGTGTGCGGTCGGACCAAGTTCGAGTCCTGTCCGTGCGGTATTTTTAGTTTCTCATTTCATCTTGTGAGAATCATCATTAAATTTAAGAGTGTGGCTCTTGTCAGTGGTGTTGTTTCCATTCTTTACAGTTTCCCCCATTCTCTTGACCCTTCTGATACGACACGTATATCAACGGTTCGATGTAATGAAGTACTGTGCAATACTATATTACTGTTAGACCGGTCAAATTAAAAGCCTGCATCGGTCAATGTTGCACGTCCTTTGAACGTGAAATATAAGCAAAGGAATTAAACTTTAAATAAGTGGCATTAAGGGCCAATTTCGTCATCGTTAAATTTTGTTACCATATTTCAAATTTTGCTTGTTTTGAAGAAAAGTGATCTTGCCTTGAATTAAAAAAGTTAGGTTTTTTTATTTATTAGTATTAAATGTCTACAAAGTAAGTTGTCTGTGAACAAACCCAGCCCGAAATCAAACCTCAAAACCGGCGATCGTAAAAAACCACTGATGCCTAATTGATAAGCTAAGGTCGCTATGAATCTTGATGAGGTCAGTGAACTAAGGGTTGCCACCTAGGTTTTATCTTTGAAAATTTACAAAACTTGTATGTTATGCATGATTTAGCAATGAGAATTGTTTTAGCTTATTTTACAAAGTTCAAAAGCAATTAATGATTATATGATCCATCACTAAGTTTAGAAATACCCCACTCAATCATTCAAGTAAGTAGATACAGCTTTTTCTTTTATTTATACATATATTTTTTGTTTAGAACCATCAAACGTTTTTTTTTTTGTGCGAAAAATCGTGTATATTGAATTATCATTTAAGGTTTATTTACACGAGGGCCAGTACTAAAAATCTAATTATTTTAAAGATTTTTTATAGAGTTTGAAGTTTGCTATACCTACCTGCTTAATGTTATATTAGTAAGAGTACTTTCCCCTTATGTAAAGTTAATCCTGCTAAGTAATTTTACAAGGTCGTCTGTCCATCTTGCCGCTGGATGCCCTACCCAGTGTCTTTGGTCGAAGGGTCTTCAATCTAGAACGTTTCTGCCCCAACGGCTATCTGTTCTTCGCGCTGTGAAAAACCTTGAGGGGTCCCTATGCTCAGCAATGAAGTGGGTGATAAAATCACAATTTTTGTGACAACCCTAACTATATTTGGCACTGGCGTAAATGATCCCTATTTATGTGTGTACGAAAACAAAACTGGAATAAGAAATAAAAAGCCTATTCTATTTTTGGGCTTAATATCAGATGCCATCAAAAAGTAACACTTAAACCGTGCATTCGATTTAAGACCTTGTTACTGTGTGTTAAGATTAAAAATAAAATTTTATTTGTAGAAAATATTAAAAGAGGTTGTGGGGTTAAAAGGTTGTATTTAATTGAGAACTGTTGTGTATCAAATATTATTTCCGTATATTTATAGATCAAGTGGGCTGAAACTCGTTGGTTGGAATGGTTTACTTAATGTGTGAAGTGTTTTAATTATAGCCTGGACTAGATTGTATTGTAGTAGTCGTACCAAGAGGTCAAGAAGATGGCTCAGAATAGATATAAATAGAGGAATTTCTACCGACACATGACACCGGTACATTTAAGAGCTATGCTCTATTGCTCTTAAATGTACCACCTTACTGACATAGTTTTTTATTTTTTTATTTTACTAACCCGTATGGACTTTTGGTCTGAAATTAAATATTTGTATTTATTTATTTATTTGAAATTAAGAAAAAGTGTGTAATGGTATCCGAAAAATTACTAGTCATGTACGAATTCATTAATATCATCATTATCAACCAAAAGACGTGCAGTACTAAGCAGGGGGGCAATTCACTAACGGCAACATCACTACTGTGTTCGACGTCGAGCTTGAATTTCAGAATAGCTTGACGGTTCTAAATGCGCTGCTCAATTTTGAAGAAAAAGAAAATCGTCAAACTATCTTATCGTTCTCGATGACAGCATTGTCATTTGCTTAGTGAATCGACATACTGAGCATTCCTTCTTCACTCAACCGATTTTGCATAGCGACTGGTTGATAGCCGTCTACAACCAGTGTGATACCTTTTTTACAAGGTCGTCTATCTATCTGGTTAGATGTCCTACGCTGCGCCGTGATCAAAGAGTCCACTCCAACGGTCATCAACTCTTCGCGCTATGTGCTCTGCCCATTGCCACTTGAGCTTACTGATCCGCAGGGCTATGATCTCGCTTGTCTCAAATACAAACAAGAAGTTAATTTTAGTTTAAAATATTCATACTCTATTCAATAAAATCATTAGACTTAGGGCCTGTGTCACTATCGACAAATAAGCACCCACCGAATAATAATTCTAATACGGTACGTCGTTTTGTATCAAGTAGTGGACGGATAATGCCAATGGGAACTTAATTAGGCATTGTAAAACAGGCCTGAGTATTGTAGAGCATTCCTTGATGAATTCAGTACCTACCCAACCTACCAAACCAACCAAATATTTTAATATCATAAGTGGTTCTATCAGAATTTTACGAAAAGGACATAATCTAAGATAGAGTGAATAACCTGAAAAAAAATATATAAAGCGTCGTTCCAGAAACAAAATACAAACAAATTGTATTAACTAAATTGATCGTAATGAGGCCTCGTAAATTGAGGATGAAATCCGTAAATGTAAATCTTTTCCTTTTGTGTAATTTACCATTCTGATTTATTAGTCAAATGGTTTGTTTACTAAAACGAAAAAATGAATTTATGTGGACTTTATTTAGGGATATACATTTACTTACTTTTTTCAGGTAGTGAAAGACAATGAACGAAAAGTGAAAAACATCAACAGAGATGGTGAGTTCAAACCTACGATACAAGTAACGATATTTTAAATATTCAATCACTGAAGTAGTAATTCAACAGCGTCATATATTTATATCGCTACGCACATACCACTACGATGATACATTTGGTGTAGTGGTTAGTGCTCCTGACTAACTGCATCGGTGGCGCAGCGGTTAGAGGGTCGCATTTTAAAGCGACGGCTGCGCCAGAGGTCCCGGGTTTATCTGTTCAGAAATTCTAAGGGAAGCTCGGAGTTTGGAAGTTGGCGGTGTTTCACCCCCGTTCCTCGGAAAGCACGTTGGTCCTGCGCCTGATCTCTCTCCGGTCGTGTCAGATTGCTGTCCCATCGGGCTATGAGAGTGAAAGGAATAGAGAGTGCACCTGTGTTTGCGCACACACTTGTGCACTATAATATGTCCCGCGCAGTTGGTTAGTCGTTGTGACTGGCCACCGTAGTCGAAATCGGCTAGGGGGACTATTAGTGCTCCTGACTACGATGACGGCGGGTTCGCTAGGGGCAAATGTTTATGTGATGAGCATGATCATATTTTGTACCTAAGTCATGGATGTTTTATGTTTTTAAGTATTTAGGGCCGACGCTCCTAAATGGCCCTAATGAAAACGCCCCTAATGTATGGTATTCGCAGCACAAAAAAGAAAATTCCTTAGTTCAAAACCAAGATAATTGATGTGTCGTCAGGCGCATATTTATTTATTTTATTTTAATACCCTCGCTATAGACAAGTTTGAGTAACTTAAGACTATGAAATCATTTTGATTGATTTGAGTAAATATCAACAATGTCCTTCTCTAATCAAAATTTTGGAAGATAATAACAAAAAGCTAAGTAAATAATAGCTAAAACAAATAATAGCTAGCAGTGGCTAAGCCCAACTTCCTATCTACATGTCACTTTCTCATAAAAGTGTCAAACATGTATCGGATGCTAATGAGTGTGAAAGTCATAAGTAGGTATTTTTAACCACCTATTCCATTATATTATTTTATTCAATAGACTTATTTTTGAAAATAGAATTTTACCTAAAAGATTAAATAAGAAACCATAAATTGCGCACGGGTGGGAAACGAACCAGCATCTCTCTGGCTTACCGGGCCAACTGCTCTTCCAATTGAGCTACCGTGCGCAATTTTTGGTTTCTTATTTCATCTTTTAAGAATACAAATATGACACTGTGAGTGTAAAAAAAAATCTAAGCCATATAACTTTACATTCGTAAATCATACAGGCAATATAAAATATTTCAAACTTTTGACCAGCAATAAAGAGCACAGTTCTATTGTGAGAGAACTAGGTAATTTAATATAAATCCAACAAAGAAAGAGCTATTCATCTGCTACGAGGCTCTACAATTCTTGTACAAACAGGTTTCTAGATGTCTGTATGGCTTTTGGCGTAAGTCACGAGTATGTAGCGCATAAAATATTTACTATAATACAGGTAGTTTGTAACATTATAGGATTTTAAACTTTCGCGTTGCATTGCAATAACTATTAGACATGACGGGTCAAAACGCGAATAAAAACTTACGAGATGCTATAACTCACTGCTAGTCGTTCCGGCTGTATTGCAACTGCCGTGGTCACGAGTCATAAGTTTTTAACCGCGTTTAGACCAGTCATGTCTAATAGTGTGTAACATTGTCTTACAAGTTTTGTATGTTTATCCTCGAGATTTGGACAAATATGGGACCACTTACAGCTGGTTTTACCAATAGAAATCGAATTATTAGCATTTGAATAGGGGTTATTTTTTTGGTCTTATAATTAGTTTTTGTTTTCACCTTAATATACTTTCCAATTTAATCAATGTGCTCTAAACGGTTCCGTTTAAAATTTATGATACGGACGGCTAAGGCATAGAATGCGCTACCGGCTGAATTTTTCCCTTTATATATTTTTTTTTAATTTTTTTTTAATTTTTTTTTTCCCTTTTTTTAATATGAAGCTGCAGCTAAATAATGCTCTTTAGGAGCATCAGGGATGAGAGGTTGTGATCTTTATTGATATTAAAAGTAAAGCAGGTTCACTGTAAATCCGCCAAAAAGGCCTAACTTAATAGTTAGTTGATTTGGAACCTAATAGTTAGCTAGTTTGGCTGACACTATGATTTGTGCATTTCAAAAGAAGAGTATTCACTTTTTTCTTGAAAATTACCATGAACTACCAATTCTACCTATTCAGGTGGAAATAGTAGTAGGAATAGGACAGTATAGCAGAGCTAAGCAATTGTCAAAGCTGCATCGCAATACGCACCCATTTACTAATGATAAGTGAGCAAAAAGATTAATTTCAAACTCACTTCTAGTAGTTTGTGAACATTGTACCACATCTAACCGGGAAGCCTGCACCGTTTTTGCACCGCTCCTGATTTCCCCAGAGTGAGTGTACCCGGGGAACCGATCCGATGCATATTGCCGTGCCAATGTGACGGATGGGTGACGGGTTTATTGGAGTTTAAGAATTTATTTATATTGATTTAAGAAATTGAGAGAGAAGTGAGTGTAGGAGAGAGATATAGAGCAAATATGATTGCACAAAGGTTTGATCGCTGCACTGCAACAGTACATCTCTCTACACGAGCAGCCTGTGGCTTTCTTACGCGCAAAAACAAAACAGCGCCCTACGGGTGCAGTACAATAATGCTTTTAGGATGCTGATGGGGTTGCCTCGCTACTGCAGTGCCTCTGGAATATTTGCTGATGCTAGGGTGGGCTGTTTTGCACAGTCATGCGTGTGTTTGTGTACTAACATTAGGCTAAGTCTCTTTTGTAACTAACAAACTGATCCTTTGTTGGTCGAAATAAACGAATTGAATTAAATAGTGAGAAAGAGAGGGTGAGTAAGAGTTAGAAAGTGAGTGAGAGAGAGAGAAAAAGTAACGGAGTGAACGAAAAAAAGGAAATCTGAGAGAGTGTCCGAGAAAGAAAATGAGAGGGTAAGTTAGGGATAGAATGTTTCTTACCAAGTGTGTGCTTATATGACTGTCTATATGTATGTGTCTTTGGGTTTTAATCTGGATTACTAATTATCATTAACAGTGCATCACAGGCAGCTAGGATGCCTTCACCGTTCTTGCACCATTAAGAATGAGAAAGTGAAAGAAAAAGTGAGTGAGTGCAAGAGAGAGAGAGACTTTACCTCTCTTTCTCTTACTCATAGAGAGAGAACAGAGTGAGTGAATTTGAATAAGAGTGAAAGTTAGGGATTAAAAATTTCTTAATTTGTGTGTGCTTGTTAGTCTGTTGGTAATTTGACGGGGTGACGGGATTATTAGAGTTGAAGGATTTATCATGAGTGATTGAGAGAGAAGTACCTATGAGTGATGAAGAGAGAAGGATAGGGTAAGTAGGAATGAAAAAGTGAGTGGGAGGGAGAAAGTAAAAGAGTGATAGTGCCGGGGAACCAATCCAATGCAAATTGCCGAACCGATGTGATGTAAAGGCAATATAATATCGATAACGCCGTAGCATCGGTTATCATCGGCTAATGTTTTTTTTTGACAACCATCATCATCAAATTTAAGAGCTAGGCTCACGCTGGTATCTTCAAGCTAGCGAAGATAGTGTGGTGTCGAATTTCGAATATGAAACCATTTGTATGAGTTCATGACAAGTGGCTTCCATACATAGAGCACGAGATTTGTTTGGGTTGCAGATCCATACTCTAGTTATAAAAGTTCAATGTTTTATGATAATACATAACTACCTACATTAGTATTAGTTTTTAACAACAACGATTAGTTGAAAAAATATGTTAAAATGCTTCATTATTACCTGTATCGTAACAGTGAAGGCAACAACAACTTTGTTAAGATAATACCAGCAATTTCAAATATTAATACAATAAAAGTCACCACAACAAAGTTAGAGGTTATAATTAATTTTACAACAAAAGTTATGACAAACCGCGCGAAGTTTTATCTTCGACAATAACTTGAGTTTCTTATGAACTTTATAGAAAAGGAATGTTACATCACAATTGACAAAAATACAGTAGGTATACTTTTTTGTCATAGAAATTTTGATAAGCGGATGTGATTATAATATTTGATAACAGTATTTTCAAGACGTTTTAGTTTAAATGTTTTCACGTTTGATATGTTTTTTTTCAACAGTTCACATTTTATTTATCAGGCTTCGTAAAACTTTTAGAAGAACACTTAAAAAGGTTAAGAATGTTTAATTGGGATGGTTTTATGGCCAGTTTCACAATGTCTCGATAAGTTCTTATTATCGTTATCTGTTCATGAAATGAAATGGCGCTCCATAATTGATTTTTTCGTAATTTGGTGCGTATTGTCGATGGTGAAACAAGCCCTGAGTGTTTCTAAGATTTACTATGGCTGAGATTCATATCAAGACGTTACAGACTTGATAATGGTGAAAGATGTGTTTTGTTTTCTACTTGTTGTAAATGAAATGCAATATTTCGTGTTATAATATACTTAAAATATTTAATGAAAATTTTTCCAATACTAAATTCTGGAACGGCCAATTAAAAAAAAAAACATTTATTGCCAGGTTACTGAGACCCATAGTATTACACATACATTTAAAAGATAATATGTATAAATAATATTAAAATAAACTAACTGAATAAAATAAAATAAAATTAAAGATAAAATTACATAACAAAAATTTTAAATAAAAGAATAAAATAAAATATTAATTAAATCCTGATTTAAATTAAAATCAAAACTAAAATTAAAATTAAAATCAAAATTAAAGTTCAAAATTTAATTAAAACATTCATCATCCAATAATAATGTTGGCTGGTTCCTTTCTCAAAGGATAACGTTGCTATCCAACGCGGCAACGCAGCCAGTATTATAGCCTCCTTGCCATTTCGTTTTTGAATAGGTTATTATTATTATATTTTTATCTTGCATGACTTAGTTAATTTTTTTTTTGTTTTTATTAATAAAGTTAGTAATAGATTAAAATTTGTAATAATAATGTTTGCAATGAAACAAAAAATGAATCTGTGGAAGGAAATGGGTGTACTGAGTTATTTTTGTTTTATGTTGAAACGGAATGTTTCACTGACTTTGATGTTTTAACAACTGAATATTAGATTCGTTCTTATTGGAGTTGACAAAATGAAAAGCCTTTTAAGATTAAGTTACTTCAGAATTCAACGGACGAGACGTCTTCATTCTGACGTTAATATTAAGAACTCAGATTTATAAAACGTACTTGGGCTGTATTTGGTTTTTGTGACTCTGTTTATGAGAGCGTCATTAGTTGTTAGTATTTCAAATTAATGTCATGAAATTACAATAAAATATGTGCTTACAATAATAATTTACTGTCATTAAACCGTGATTTTGAGGATAACTAGTGCTTAATTTCAACTTTTTACTTTCGCATGATCAATAATTTGTAACAATCTATACATATAATAAAATTGTAGAGGTCGAATTTCTGTACAATAAAAGAAAATGCTTAAAACCGAGTCAGGGGGATGTAAGAAGTGCAATGGGACTAATCTAGATTTTTTTTCAAATTTCTTATTTCTCTGTTTGTCTGTCTGTTTGCTCGCGATAAACTCCGAAGCAACTGAACCAATTTAAATGAAATTTTGAACAGTGGTAGCTTAAGCCATCGGCCAACATTTAGGATACTTACAATACCTGTAAATAAAAGAGTTTCCGTGCGATGGTAAAAAAATCGAACTATAGGTAAAATAAAAAACCTCAGTAGAACAAAACGCACCAAGTGTCACTTCATCTACCATAGGGTTGCGTACCACTTGATAACCGCGTCAGCCATTGCGAAACAGATTATATTTTAAAAAAAGTATGTCTAAAAAGTCATTGTCAAATGTCAAGTCAATATACTAAAACAAACAAAGCATTCCAATAATTGAATTATTGGAATTGAAAGAATGGAAGATTGCCTAAGTGCAATAGTGATATTATATAGACATTGATGGTGGCGCAATGGCCTCTCCAGTCTCCAGTATCACGTTGTTGCTGATAGCAAGGGCCCTGAGTCCATCACCTGTAACACCAAAGTTTGATAAACGGTATGTAGAAGACACTTTTAAAATTTTACTCGCCAGTAGTGTTACTGCTTTTCCTAATCACCTGAACTCTGTTCATCCAAAAATTCAACTGGTAGGATTGCAGAATAATTAATGAATAATTGATAAATATACTAAAATGAAGAAGTTAAGATCTTCTTTAAGAGGAAGAGGAGAGGAGGAGGAACGAAGTTTCTTTCAGTTGAATTTAGAAAATCTCCTGTCATGCAGTTCATATTAAGAAATTGAGGCAAATAATAAACAATATTTCTTATCCAGATCATAATCTTAGCCACACAGTCTTTAGAAATGCCACCAATACATAGGTACCACGACCAAAATTTTGTTTCAGAGAGCAAGGGGCATCTATGATAACTGAAACCTGGCTGCTGAGCGTCAACATGTAAGGAAGGTTCTTCCAGTATCATATTGTTGCATTTCCCGTGCCAAGGCTGCTACAGTGGAACAAGAAGATTAAACGATGAATCTTTTTCTATGACGTTTGATTAATTATGCAGATTAATCCTTACTTTAGATTTTATTATCATTATAAACTAGCAGACCCAGCGAACTTTGTTTCACCCCCGCCCCGCTAAGAAAGTAAGCAGTTACTTGAATATTTCTTTCATAAGAACCTTCTCCTGACAATAAAAAATTAGCCAAATTGGTCCAGGCGTTGTTAAGGTTATGCGCTTACCAAGACATTTTGCATTTCATTTTAATATAATAGATTTTAAAGTAACTGTCTGTCTGTCGTGCTTTCACGCCAAAACTACTTAACCGATTTAAATAAAACTTGGCACAAACATAGTCTAGAGCTAATTCTAATCATCTCTAATCTAACTTTTAATGCGAAAACATGGCTGTAAGGGCTTGAAAAGGAAGATAAAAGGTTGTCTGGTAAAAACGTAGTTTATAAAAAACCGGCTAAGTGCGAGTCGGACCTGCGCACTGAGGGTTCCGTACCACTCTTAACTGAATTCGGGGTCCACTTACATTCCACCTAAAGAAAATATCACAATATTTTTGTCAGCAAACTTTGTTTTTCATAGTGTTTGTATGAAAGACAAAGTTACATTTGCGGTTGATGAAAATGTGTAATATCTCAAAAACTACGGGTTCGATCTCATTCAATTCGGTTCCGTTTTTGCCATTCGGCTACGGAACCCTAAAAATGTACTTTAATAAACTTTTATTAATACTTTGTATCTTGCGTACTCATACTAATACTAAAGTATCTTATTTGTAAAATCATTAGCCATATTCAAAAATTCTACCCAAAGTTACTATTCCACGCGGACGAAGTCGCGGGCACAGCTAGTTCTATAAATAAATAAATAAATTATGCGCCAGACAACACACCAATTGTCTAGTTTCGAAGTAAGTAATTTATTCCTTGTGTTACGAAGTACCAGACAACGATTATGACGGGGGCGTCTCCCATAAATACTTAAGGCTGCTGTCACCTACCTTCTAACAAATTTCAAGTGCAGTTTTCTTCCCAAAAATGACTTAAC
Organism: Pyrausta aurata; assembly: GCA_963584085.1. NCBI lineage: Eukaryota > Metazoa > Arthropoda > Insecta > Lepidoptera > Crambidae > Pyrausta > Pyrausta aurata. The sequence goes on along the minus strand of OY757275.1, from coordinate 8,995,129 downwards.
TGACAACTTTTTTTGACTGATTTGTGTAGAAATAAGCTATCTACATAAGATGTAAGCTCTGAATTTTTGATTCAATCTTTAAAATGCCTGTAATTTGCAATCATAGAAGCCAAATTGACGGTTTTTCTGGTGCACTTTTCTAGATCAGTTGTTGACATCAGCTATCGAAATAACATAAACTTGAAGGGAATTACGTTCGTCTACAAGGTGTAGACTCTGTTTTTTTTATTTATTGCTCTGGTTATTCCAAATGAAGACAAAATTGAAACCATGTTTTGGCATAAAATACGCATCTAAAGGCAGGCGATTATCTCTGAGATACATTGCACTTATTGTGTGTTATTTGATAAAACAATGTTATAGAGGTTCCTATCTTTGACTTAGCATCTAAATTCTTGATTTTATCTTGTGCACTATATTCAAAATATCTTACTAAAGTAACCTATAAATTTGAGATTTGGAGCTGTCATGGACGTTCATCTTCGATCGAAATTTGACAGACAGCGCCGAGCGCTCGGAGGGGAAGGGTGTGTCGCTCGTTTTCTTCGCTGCTACTCTTTTATTTCGTGTATGATACTAATTCCAAATTTGAAAATATCACGCTTTGCACAATTTTTATACGGCGACCAATTCGCTTTGAGGCTTTATGCAACAGGCATAAAGCCATAGTGCATTTGGATCGTCGATGGTCTCTAATTATAACAAAAAAGTATTCGTTCTTTTGTATCGATTAGTAGTTGTATTTAAATGATTAATCAATGTTATGTAAACTTGCATAGAAAGAAATCCTTATGAATACTATAAACAAGAAAGATTTATATGTATGGTGACTATTTCAAGAAGTTCATGAGTTATAACGAAGATCTTTTATCATATACAATTTGTATTTTCGAAACTTGATCAAACAAAATGTGCAGATACTAGGACCAAAATTATCGACAAAAATAATAATAATAAAAAATTCTCTACAAAATAAAATTGTGGTATATGATGAGCAAACTGTTTCTATCACCAAACAGTTAAATGTCAATTTTAGACAAATACTGAATTAATAAGGCCAAGAATAGGCAATAGTATCAATTCTATTGCATATGTATGGGGTTGCAAATAATAACCTTATTTATATAAAACAAAGTAATATCAGTAACACTACTTTATAGTTCAACAACGGTAGACCGATTATCATGATATTTACTTTGTTGAATTGGTATTTACCTCTTACCCCTTAAGTTATTATAAAACAGGGCTGGGGCGCGCCGAGGCTGGATATGAAGCAAAGTTTTCTGTGGTCGAAGTTTTTTTTTTCACTAAAAAGTCTAAAACTCTTCAAAGGACTCCAATTTAGGCAAACCATTTCTTTTTGAAGTCAGTGCCATCGCATGGGCTCTCTCAAGTTCCATCTTAAGCGACATCTATCTGGGCATCGACTCCAAAAAGAAATGGTTTGCCTAAAATGGAGTCCTTTCAAGAGTTTATTTAAGACTTTTTAATGTGTTTTGTTTTTGAAGTCGGTTTTATTGAAATAGTATGGTGGTGAAGTGACCATTAACCCAACAAAATTGAAGACAAATAAGGGCTTTTGTTTTAAGTATTTGACTTTGAGTAGTAAACAAGTAAGTTTATAAATTTTCTTATATCATTCGTGCTTTGGATTTTGAATAAGAATAAACGGACGACAAAAATTAAAAGGTCAGTTTTTCTTAATATAGACCGTATATAGGCGTTATTTAGTTCCACAACCTTTGATACGCAATTGTACGTACATACTATTGGCCATTGGCGTCAATTCCATACTGTGTGGGACTTGTTCATGGCATTAATTCCATACGCTAGTAACAGTGTTTCAATGGTTTAAAGCTAAATAAATAGGGCAATATTTTGCTTATTGAACATTACCTTTCTTTCTACCACAATCTACAACCACAACCTAACTATAAACTTGTATAGTAAAACGCTTGTTTAAATAGAAGCGTTTCATGTGATGTGTATGTAGTTAATATGAACCTGTATTCAAATTGTACGCAAATGCCATGAAGTTCCATGGTTCTATTCAAGTCCATATTCATATAATATTTCATTATTGAAAAATGTATATGGACAAAATGATATAATACCGGTGTAAACCAAATAATTAAATAAAAATTATCTTGTTTATCATCTGTTATACATGAAATACTTGAAATCTTGATCGAAATTTTCTTAACTTCATTTTCTGAATGTTAGCTATAATAACTTGTGACATATTTCATATATCAAAATACAAATCATATCAAAGAACAGCGTTACACTAAAAAGCATTTATGTGTAAATAAATCCTCATAGCATCCAGGTGGTATGACACGTGGTAGATCAAGCGCAGAACCAATGGCATCATCCACCAATAACCCTAAGTCCCCGTTTCTCGTGGAGTTTACATTCGTAAAAAAATACCTACTCTGAGAAATCACGATTTGGGTGAAGACATAAAGAGGCAGATAACCGGTACCAACCTGTACCGACTGACTAGTGATGTGCCAAGTCATCTATTTTTAATCTCGAAATATTTAAGAAATTCGTTACAACTATTCAAATAAGGACCGACTGACACTAGAAAATAATTTAACTCGTCAAGTATGTGTGAACGAGACACAATAGAAATTCCATTATTATGCGATTCCCGGCAGTCGTTTGATACCTGACTGATTAAAACAAGATTCAAATCAAGACTTGAGTCGGAAAAGTATCTATAAAGCATTTCAATTCCATGAAATAGCCAACACGGCACAACACTGGTTAGTCGTTGCAGGTCAGTGCGTGTTACCCGCCTCTATATGTCTTCACCCTTTGGATGCATTTCGTTATTTCTATGCTGTAAGTTTTTTACGTTATTATAACTGTACGTTTGTGTTTAAATCTGTGAATTTAGTTATATACTTATCAAAAGGAAAATGTTCTCGAACGGAATTGACGCGAGCCCTGATTCCGAACTGTATTCACTGTATTCGTAATAG